>VDFB02026320.1:100678098-100941691 GCA_007258455.2 Sequoia sempervirens
ATCTCCATATAGTAAACCATTTTCAGAATCAACTTTCAACTTTGTTCTTTTCATAAACAATACAACAATCACTCATCAAATCAACTTATCCCTTCAAGGAAAAAACAATCAAACACCTATGTTCCTTAGACCTGCAATCAAACATCATCCCAACCATTTAAGATATCTTTGCTCAAATCAACAAATCCATCATCCTATCTTCACTTAAACACCATTTGTAACAACAACAAGCAACATTAGTTTAACACTGTCACCAGACCTTTAAGATACCAATTTCATCATGTTTTGATTGTAATATTCCAATATATCAGTATAGACACTCGACTACTTTTGCATTCAAGAAACCATTGCCATATGTGGAAACATATGCCCAAAATCATCAAATCTTTCACAATCTACCTTCAAAACATTACCAAGCATGGAGCCTGCAACTATGGCATCATAAATGAGACTACTCCCAAGCACTTAACAACATTCCTTTCGCTGTTTCTACATATTCTTTGTTTTTAGCAAACAATGCCAAATATCTCTAGGAGGCCAACATTCCATCTAATCGGGTGATTCCTTTTCTATCATAATGCATTTACACAATCCCAATATAGATTCTCAGGCCTATTTTGATCCTTTTCAACATACTATAAAATTTTATACACTTATTTCACAAAACAAAGTAGAACCAACATGTTGTCTACTGGTAAAAGCCCTTAAATAGGTCAATTTATCAAAGAAAGTCATCATAGAACTACTCACTAACCCACCAAACCTACAAAAATTCTTAGGCCATGTGTAGAAACTCACAAATAAACAAGTTTCAAGATGGGAAATGCCCATCAATACACAAAATCAGTAAACATTTGATTATAGGGTGAAAACACACCAACCATGAGGGTTTCTTTAATGAAACATTTGAAAACCTCTACTACTCTGCCCAACAATTGAAACATGCTTCATTATGTCTGAAATTATTTTGAAATCATTTCTAAGCTCCTCTACATGTTGTTTCCTCAAACCCTACTTGAAAACACCATTTTTTTGAATGAGAAAATTCAGAATTTTGTTCATGCAATAGTATCCCGACTTCTTATTTCTATTTACCCCTGCCACACACATCTTCACATTGAAAAGACACTAAATATGATCCATTCCACCAACCTACTAGCCCTACATTGGTGGAATGGCTAAGAATCACTTTTTAGACTCTCTAAACAATTCTAAGGAAACCACAGACCGAGACTTAGGAAACTAAGTTCAAATTAGATTGATTATTTGAATTACAATTCCTACAACTTTCAAGAATGAAAAAGTCTCTTTCCCTGACAAGAATCAAATCTTAGAACATGGTTGAATCACTATGCAACCTGAAAACAAGAATAGAAAAGGTTTCCAAAATAACTGGCAGAGGTTTTTTTATTAATTTTTATGGATTTTTGGGATAAAGATCTTCCTTTCTCGAGCTTACAATTCTTTTTAAAGGGTGGTTGAAATAAGCTCTTCATCTTCATCAAACCATCCTTGCCCTTCCACAAAAAAGACTCTTCATCTTCCTACTTTTGTGCAATTTTACATTTTTACAATAATTGACAACTTTTGTTATAAAAAGCAACTTTTCAATAATATCACCTAGTGACCTATTTCATGGTGCAAATACATTGAAATTCATCATTTAATGACCTTCACCCATCATATTTACTTGAACATTACAAATTGAACAAATTAGCCTTTTGAAGGAATTTCATGACCTAGGTGCTCCTACACTAGTTTGTCATGTTACAACCTTATATTGTCAATGGAAATTTTAAATCACACAATTTGATACACTTTCCTATTACATTTTTAAACCACATCTCTTTGAGGCATTTTGTTAAATTTAACGATTGACTTTCTTTGTGTATGCTTCCAAAGCTATCATTGAGTTATTTTGTCAAACAGTTATACAAACCAACTTTCATTGAACTTCTTTGTGTATGCTTCCAAAGCTTTCATTGAATTTGTTAGCTCTCAAAAACACAAGAAAGATGCCTCAAGAGGCTGCCAATCTCTTGATATGCTTTATGGTAAAAGACAAGGTCAAGAGAACCCAACCATCTACTCTTCAGGTGCTGCCAAACCTAAGCGGGTGTACCTTTCTAAATTGGGTAGACTTAACTTATGATTATCTTTCTTGCACAATGGTTGGTCCACAATGGCAAATGGAAGTGAACAAATGAAATCAAACTTGATAGCAATAGAAATCTTCTAATCTAAATCCTAAAATGCTTAATTAACATATATAAAGAAACTGAATGAGTTTAAAATGATGAAGTGCATAGACCAGTGCCTTATTGGGTATGCAGAGTCAAAATGAAATCAAGATGAACAA
Source organism: Sequoia sempervirens (assembly GCA_007258455.2). Lineage (NCBI taxonomy): Eukaryota > Viridiplantae > Streptophyta > Pinopsida > Cupressales > Cupressaceae > Sequoia > Sequoia sempervirens. Next base: position 100,680,458 of record VDFB02026320.1, read on the forward strand.
CACCTCTCTGGAGAAAACTCAAATTATCTGGCATATATTATGTTTACAACTTGTATAAACATGCAATTCTATAACTACTAAGCTCTTCTTTAACAATCCAGATGAATCTCTCTAATTATTGTGATCAATTAAAAGGATTTAATCTTTGCTTGAAAGAACCAATTGATTAATCACACAGATACAACAAATGTGCATTAATAAAATGAACACAAACTTGTTATGTCAATTTAAACAACCAAAAAGCCTCAATCATGGAGACAACTTAGCAGTATTTTCATTAAATTCAACAAACAATTGATGCCAAAAAAATGCAGCAACATCAACTGAATTTCATAAATACCTCGATTCTGAAATCATGCAACAATAATCTCTAATTTGATAATTTTACTCTACTGTATCTACTTGCTGTGTATCGAAATCTAATAGCTCGTGATCTATCTTTTTCAATTACAAAAATGCTTATTTATACACTAACAATAAGAAAATAAAACATATTGAAAAATCATGTCGGCCTCCCATAGAATTCGGGCTCAAAATGAGTCAGCTTACAACAGTATTTTATCACTCACAAGTCGGCCACAGTGTTCGAATTTCTGTTATCATTTGTGACACACTCGGCGAGACATATCGTATTGTCATGATAAAGGAAATTCAATCGTTATCTGCCCGTGCTCTTACTTGCTTTTGCCATGACAATTTGTCATCGGTGAGACGTTATAGAGATACTCTTTGTTATACCAAAAATCCACATGAAACAATACAGTCATCGTGACATTAGTCCTTTCTTTCCGACAAGTCTATCTACCCCATGTATGTTATTGTAACTTATCGGTCTTAGGGAGATGTTTCATAGAATTCTCTTGTCTCACCAAAAGTCCTCATAATACAATTTGGTCACCAAGACAGAAGGTTTATCTCACCAAGATGCAACCTTCGTTCCATCCGCCTTGCTATGACTTTCAAAATCAGGGAGATGTTATGCAGAGTATATTGTTATACCAAAACACCCGAGCACACACCTACTTGCCAAGAGAATGCCAACCCTTCACCGAAAGAAATCCTTTTGTATTGTTAGGAAGACTCAATGCCAAAAATCTTATCTCACCGAAAGCTATTTGAGAGAAACCCATTGTACTCCGTCGGTGAGACATATACACCTCATTGTGACCACTCACCGAAGATCCTATGTTTGGTTGAAAAGAAACCCATATGTGATGTTGGTGAGACACATTGAACTCTCTATGACATTACTCTGAAGACACAGGCTTAGGCCGAAATAAGTCAGGCACACACGGTCGACAAGGCATGAAATCTTTCGCTATGACCATTCGCTGAAACCTTTAACCTTTGCCGATGCGTACATTCTACCATTGGTCGGTATGACACAATAAGCTCGTCAAGACATCATATTGACACCGCAACTCTTGTCAAAATATGAATCAATCCCTGTCATCGGGACCGTGAAGAATTCCAGCTAAACGGTGCTTGCAAGAAAATTTTGATCACTGTGACATCAAATGAGTCTTGCTAAAAGGCAACACAGACTCATGTTAGCAGAAAATGCACAATGGGTTGGGGAGACAATGATATTCTCATGCCGATTTGAACTAGAATGTAAAACATGCATGACTCAATGGATTCAATGGGGCAATATGGAAAAATATGAGTGGAATATGCACACAGTAGGACCAAATTTGGAAGTTTATGAGTAAAACCAACATGTGAAAACATCAAATTTTTATAGTTCCAATAGTGGCTTCGTCTAGGGATGAATGATAGTGAGATCATTGCAAGGATCCAGAATCTTTGGGTAAACAGACTAGACACAAAATGATGAACCAGTGAACAAAAATGAAGTGAATGGAAATGGAAATGAAAGGAGAGTGAATGCAAGATGGAGATGAATGGAAAATGAGAGTGAAATGGAGATGGAAAAAATCCTAAACTACTGTGCATGGAAAATAATTTTAAAGAGGATAAGTAAGAGATGTCCATGCACGGGCAACCCTTAATCCTCTATGTCGCTCAAGAGAAAAATTGCTTCAAGAACTTCCCATGAACAGGCAATTCCTGATCTTCACCAGCCATATTCTGTAGATAGTATGAGTCTTCACCCTTCTTTCCAACAACAATGAAAGGTCCCAGCCATAAAGCTTCAAATTTACCATGCTTTCCCTTCTTCTGACACCTTGCATTCCACATCAACAGCAAGTCATTCTCTTCAAATTTTCTATCCTTTGCCTTCTTGTCAAATAGATAATTCATCTATGTCTATAACTTCATGTTTTGGTTTTGGGCACTTCTCCTTTTTTCATCAAGTTCAACTAGTTGCTCCATTCTTTCCTCCATAGGTTCAGGAACATCCAAATCTTCCTAAAGGACAAACTTGTAGACTGGTAACAAATTCTACAAAGGCATCCTGGCCTGTGCTCCATACACCAATTCAAATGGGGATTTTCCAATTGCCCTTTTCACAGTAATCCTATCAGTCCACACAGCTAGTTTCAATTTTGAATCCCAAGCTTTCTTGTTCTGACCCAACATCCTCTTTATGATTTTCAAGAGACTCTTATTACTAGATTCAGCTTGACCATCAGCTTGTGGATGATAAGGATTTTCATAAGAAATAGTAATGCCATATGTGGCACAAAAGCTTTTGTACTCATCTAATTTGAAACACATTCCATTATCTGTGATTAACCTCAGTGGTGTACCAAATTTGGTGATAATTTTGTCCATCAAGAAATTTGTCACCACTTTGCTTGTAGCCTGTTTAGTTGGGATTGCTTCTACCCATTTGGTAAAATAATCAGTGGCAACTAGTATCCACTTGTGTCCTCCACTTGATTTTTCATGTATCTCTCCAATGAAATCAATTCCCCACTGATGAAAAGGGGCATCAGCTTGCAAAGGTCGAAGTGGCAAAGCTCCTTGATACTTCAGTTTTCTAGAGAACTTCTGGAAAGCTTCACATTTTCTTACATGTGTAAAAGAATCATTGAAAACCTTAGGCCAATAGTAACCTGCCCTAAGAATTTTGTGTGCAGTTGTTTTTGCTGAGTAATGTCCTCCACAAACTCCTTCATGCATTTCAGTTAGAACATGCTTGGCTTGAAACTCATCCAGACATAACAACAGTATACCATCCTTGTTCTTGCAAAACGGATCTCCATCTATGAAAACATATTTAGATGCTTGCAACTTCAAATTTCTTTTCTGGCTATCACTCAATCCCTCTAGACACTTCATGTACTCTAAATAATGCATGATATCTATATACCATGGAGTACACTCAATGCTTGCAATTATAGTCTCTTCCTCTATATTACAAACCTGATTTGCTTCAATGTTTGATTCTGCCATTAACCTAGCCAAGCCTTGACCTCTTACTAATTTTGTAATCTGTATCTCCATGTCAAATTCTTAGATCTTATTAATCCATTTGCACCTTTTTCCTGTAACTTCAAATTGTGTCAGAATATTCTTGATAGTTGCATGAGGGATATAAGCAATCACCTTTGCTCCAACAAGATATGGCCTGAAGGATTTTGTAGCTTTTACTAAAGAAAATGCTTGTTTTTCCATTATATCATACTTTAGCTCAGACCCTTGTAATGATTTACTAAAGAAAGACACAGGCTGTTCATGACCATCCTCATTCTTCTGTAACATAATAGCAACAATAGTGTGTATTGAAGCAAGTGAAAATATCTGAAAAAGCTTTGTAAAGTCTGGAGATTTAAGGACAGGGGCTTCCTTGATGGCCCTTTTGATAGATATAAAAGCTTCCAAGGCCTCTGCAATCCATTCCATTTTCTATCCTTTCTTCAACATTTTTGATATGGGCTTAATGATCTCAGCAAAGTTAGAAACAAATCTCCTAACAAAATTAATTTTTCTGAAGAATGATTGTATAGCCTTGATAGTTTTTGGAACAGGAATTTTATCAATAGCTTCAACCCTCTCAGGATCTATTCTAACTCCCTCTTTTGAAACAATATGTCCTAAGAGCTTACCTTCTGTGACTGCAAAATGACACTTCTTAGGATTTAAACTAATACCATATTCTAGGGCTTTTATAAATACCTTTTCCAGATGTTGCACATGATCTTCAACCTTCTTCGAATAAGTAGTCAGGTCATCCTGGTACACCACCATGATAGCATTGATTAAATCTGCAAATGCTACATCCATAGCTCTTTGGAAGGTCCCTCCTGCATTAGTGAGACCAAATGACATTCTTATGTATACATATGTTCCCCAAGGAGTTGTAAATGATGTCTTATATTGCTCAGGTTCTTTGACTTTAACCTGGTTGTATCCTGAAAACCCATCCATCATTGACAATAGCTCACACCCTGTCACCTTATGCAATATAGCATCCATATTGGGTAGAGGATAATTGTCCTTGAGAGATGCCATATTCAGATTTCTGAAGTCCACACATAATCTGATGTCTCCATTTTTCTTCCTCATAGGGACCAAATTTGAGACCCACGTTGAATGCGTGATTGGTTTGATGATCCCCCCATCTCTGAGCTTTGTAGTTCTTCTAGCATTTTAGGCTCCAGTGTTGGATTTATGGGTCTTTGCTTCCGTTTGAATGGCTTAGCATCTAGCTTCAATGGTATTTCATGCTGAAATAAATCCTCCCTGCATGCTTTCAGATCTTCATAAGACCAAGAAAACACATGCTTATACTTTCTCGACAACTCTATCAACATTCTTCTAATTGTAGGGCTTATCTTCTTTCCAATGTATACCTTTCTTGGTGCCATCTCAGTCCCTAAATTAATTTCTTCAATATCTTCCCTCTTGACTAGTGTTTGCCTCATGAGAGACTGATCATTTCCATCATACACCCTCTCCAATGCAACTAAGCCTTTAGGAAGCTTATTTGTTTTAAGCTGTAAGATCTCTTTTCCAAACACAATTTTCTTCCCATCCACTTCATCAAAAAAAGCATTGAAGTCAATTTCTTGAGATTCATATTGATCTATACAATTGAGGAATTTCAAAAGGTCATCATCATCATTGAAGACTTACCAATTATAAATGTTATCAGGAACAATAGGCCTTGTTTTGAACTCAATTTGTGATACCCCAGCCAATGTGATATCATCTCTTTTCAGCGCCACATTTGCTAAATAATCAGCCATTATGTTCTTTGATCTGTCAATCCACTCAATTGCAAATGCATCAAACAACTCAATTGTGTCCCATATAGCATTCCTATATTGCTTTAATCTTTTGTGCTTTGCTGCATACTTCAATTTAATTTTTGAAACAACCAATTCAGAATCACCAAAAATAGTTAGCAACTTAATCTTGTGTTTCACAGCTATGTTCAAACTTGTTAATAAAGCTTCACACTCTGCCACATTGTTTGTACATTCAAATGCCAACAAGAATGAATATTTAAAAGTAATACTTTCAGGTGAAACAAAAACAATCCCAACTCCATTTCCTTCTTGGTTGTATGCTCCATCAAAATACATCTTCCACACTTCATTGCAGCTTTGTGCAACATGCTTTTCAATTGGATCACTATTGATTAATTCTGGCTAGGTAGATTCAATCTTAAAACTTCCAAGATCAACATCACAAAAGCAATTGATCTGATCTTGAGGTACACAGTCAACAAGCCGGTTCATTCTTGGCTCCCTATACAATTTGACATCCTGACCATTCACTGTAATTGTATCATAATATAAATCAAAATGGACATTTCCTCCAACTGTTGTTGCCCATTGTCTTGACAGAAGCATACCAAACTGCGGAGGAGTATCAATCACTGTGATATCTATATTATAAGCCACATGTGGATAAGTAGCCAGCTTGACTTCAACTCCTCTCATAATGCCTACCACAGGAACATGTCTATTATCCATTGCATATCATTTCCCTTCACATGTATCAACCCACATGCCAAGTTGTTTCATAACTCCTACTAGCATGATATTTATAGCAGCACCAGAGTCTATCATGCAATTTCTCAGCAGTTTGTTATTTATAAGCAATATAGTGAAAAAATGATCCACTTGAGGGGGAGTAGTTATTACATCACCCAAGCAAAATTCTGAGATATTTATCTTTTCCTACCTATTGTCTGCTTTAACAACTGCTTTGCTTTCAGAATTCATATGTTTTTCATTCCCATTTGTAATCAATTGAACAACATTATCTCTATATTCTTTAATTTTCATCATCTCTAGTAGTGGGACAAACATTTTTACTTGGGATAACGCCTGAGTGAAGTCAAAAGAAGAGCCCTCCACCTTAACATCCTTCTTCAGTTCTAGCTTTCTCCTTTGTTTTCTTCTTTTTCCTTCTTACTAGGCTGGTCAGGCATTTGTATCTCTTTATGTAATTCCTTCACCTTTTCCTTTTGGACAAGCTTCTCTTCATTTTTACTAGGTTGTTTATTTCCTGGCTCTTTCACAGTTCCTTGTGTTGCCTTCTGATCTTTCATAAAAATTCCCCCAAGCATGCCTTCCATCTCATTTACTTTTCTATTTCTCAACCAGTATTTACTCCTTGCTTCTTCAACTATTGCAACAGTTAGTCTTTCTATTTCTTCTTTGGTGAGTCTTCTAACACTACTTTGAGTAGGTGCCTCAACTGAATGTGGCTCTGTATAATCTTCTTCAGAATCAGAAAGAATCTATTGTTTAGCCATATGGACATTATATTTCTGATTTGAAACATCATATTCATATCCTTCATCCTCAAAAGATGAGTTCCCCTCTTCAGCATGGTAAAAATTATTTGAAGTCAAGTAAACCTTGTGATCTTCTCTATTGTTTTCCATCAACATTCCCTCTTCTTGCATCCTTTGAGCTACAATACAATATTCTGGAGAATGTGGTTTATCACAAGCTTCACAAAAGTAATTATTACTCACCATGTAAGTTCCCTTCTTGTTCAATGGATTAGGAGTCTCTTTGTTTCTTGGCCTAGCTGATATAGGTTTTCCATCCTTCCAGTCTATATTATAAGGCATGCCATGCAACCTCGGCCTTTCATTTCTATATGTGTTCTCTTGTCTGTACTGATAATTATTACTTTGCTGAGGAGGCCTCGGGTTGTTTCTTTTATTGATTATACCTGTAGCCTTCCTGTTGTTTTCAATTGTCAGTGCTATCTTCTGAGCTTTAGCTAGATCTCTTGGGATCCTACTTCTTAGTTCATATCCTATCTTATAATCAAATGCATTTAAATAAAAACTCAATGCAATAGAATCTGGTAACCGTGATCTAGGAGGTACTTTATTCTGTAATTTGTTGAATCTTTGATTGAAATCATAAATAGAATCATTCTGATTTTTTTGGATTCACATAAGTTCATGAAGAGCTGCATCTGGTGCATTTAGATTCCCATATTGTTTTAAGAATCGATCTTGGAATGCTTGAAGAGAATTGATTGAGAATGTAGGCAAGCTATTGAACCAATCCTTAGCATCTTCAGTAAGTGACATCATGAACAGCTTCATGTGTAAATCTTCATATGGCACATCTATATCTTGGATGAATACATTGAAACTCTTTAAATGCTCTTCAGCAGTAATTGCATTACTCCCTGTAAACTTAGGCACCAGACCTCTCTAGCTGCCATCCATAGGGTAAGAATACAATTGAAACCCTGCTAAATCAAATTGTTTGATCATGGTTATATGCTAGTGAGGGGGAAGAATAGGTGGACACTAATGTTGGTGCATGGGATTATTGTATTATGCATTATATTGTGGCACATGATGCTGACCAGGAGGTGGATGTATATTAGTATGCTGTGTGGGAATATGAGGGGGATGATTTGGCTGCTTATGGTGATTTCCTAGTGGATTTGAAGACCCTGCACCACAATTATCCTACTTATGAGGTGGCACATACTTTTGGGGGCAACCAGCTTTTTTAGTAGTGTTCTGAGCTTTCTGCAATTCGAATTCTTTCATTTCTTGTATCATCTGGGATTTTTCCTACTCTTTTTTCTGCTCCTCCTCCTTTTTATGAAATTCAAATCGCGCTTTAACTTCATCATAAGTCAAAGATTCATAATCCTCTTGAGGAGTTTCTTGTTTAGTGGGTCCATTTCGATTGCCTTCCATGTTTTGATCGAGTTCATTCTAAATCCTGATTCATTCAACTTCGATTTCAGCCATAAGCTCAGCCTCCCTCTGAGAATCATAAAATGGAAATGGATTTCTTCTTTCTTCCGGGGTAAAAAGCTCTGCACTTGAATCATCCTTCCATGTATCAAAGTGACCATATGTTTCATAATGTGCTTTTGATGATTTGTCCTTGTTCATCATGCACATGTCATCACTTATCCTTTTACCCTTATCAACCTTGTCATCTTTATGTGTCCACTTATTGCTGCTAGCAAGAGCTTTAGAATGACCTCCCCTATATTGAGATCTTCTTCCATTCATGTTTGAATAGCTTAAGTATTTCTGTCAGAGTTGCCACTCACTTTTGCCAAAAGTGAGAAAACACTTGATGTTTCTTATTCCCAACAGAGTTTGTATAAATTTCCTGACTCTATGATTAAGGCCTTGATTTTGAATGTATCCCCAGTGGAGTTGCCAATTTGTTAGCTCTCAAAAATGCAGGAAAGATGCCTCAAGAGGTTGCCAATCTCTTGATACGCTTTAGGGTAATAGACAAGGTCAAGAGAACCCAACCTTCTACTCTTCACATGTTGCCAAACCTAGGCGGGTGTGCCTTTCTAAATTGGGAAGACTTAACTTATGATTATCTTTCTTGCACAATGGTTTGTCCACAATGGCATATGGAAGTGAAAAAATGAAATCAAACTTGATAGCAATAGCAATCTTCTGATCTAAATCCTAAAATGCTTAATTAATAGATATAAAGAAATTGAATGAGTTTAAAATGATGAAGTGCAGATACCAGTGCCTTATTGGGTATGTAGAGTCAAAATGAAATCAAGATGAACAACACCTGTCTGGAGAAAACTCAAATTATCTGGCATATATTCTATTTACAACTTGTATAAACATGCAATTCTATAAATACTAAGCTCTTCTTTAACAATCCATATGAATCTCTCTAATTACTATGATCAATTAAAAAGATTTAATCTTTGTTTGAAAGAACCAATTGATTAATCACACAGATACAACAAATGTGCATTGATAAACTGAACATAAACTTGTTATGTCAATTTAAACAACTATAAAGCCTCAATCATGGAGACAACTTAGCAGTATTTTCATTAAATTCAATAGATAATTGACACTAGAAAAATGCAGCAACATCAACTGAATTTCATAAATACCTCCATTCTGAAATCATGCAACAATAGTCTCTAATTTGATAATTTTACTCTACTGTATCTACTTGTTGTGTATCGAAATGTAGTAGCTCGTGATCTCTCTTTTTCAATTACAAAAATGCTTATTTATACACTAGCATTAAGAAAATAAAACATATTGAAAAATCATGTCGGCCTCCCACTGAATTTGGGCTCCAAATGAGTTGGCTTTCAATGGTATTTTATCACTCACATTTCGGCCACAGTTTTTGAATTTCTATTATCATTTGTGAAACACTCGGCAAGACATATCATATCGTCATGCTGAAGGAAATTCAATTGTTATCTCCCTGTGCTCTTACTTCCTTTCACCATGACCATCTACCATCAGTGAGATGTTATAGAGATACTCTTTGTTATACCAAAAATCCACACGAAACAATATGGTCACTGTGACATTAGTCCTTTCTCCCCGACAAGTCTATCTGCCCCATGTATGTTGCTATAACTTATTGCTCTCGAGGAGACATTTCATATAATTCTCTTGTCTCACCGAAAGTCCTCATAATAAAATCTGGTCGCCAAGACAGAAGGGTTATCTCACTGAGATGCAACCTTCATTCCATCAGCCTCATTGTGACTTTCAAAGTCAGGGAGACATTATGTAGCTTATATTGTTATACCGAAACACTCGAGCACACACTTGTTCGCCAAGAGAATGCCAACCCTTCATTGAAAGAAATCCTTTTGTATTGTCGAAAAGACCCGACGGGCTTGCCAAGACTCAATGTTCAAAATCTTATCTCTCACCAAAAGTTGTTTGAGAGAAACCCATTGTACTCCGTCGGTGAGACATATACGCCTCACTGTGACCACTCACTGAAGATCCTATGTTTGGCTGAAAAGAAACCCATATGTGATGTCGGCGAGACACATTGAACTTGCTATGACATTACTCCGAAGACACACAGTCAGGCCGAAACAAGTCAGCCACACACAGTTAGCAAGACATGAAATCTTTCGCTATGACCATTCACCAAAACCTTTAACCTTTTCCGATGCGTACATTCTACCACCACTCGGTATTACACAATGAGCTCGTCAAGACATCATATTGACGCCGCAACTCTTGCCGAAATGTGAATCAATCCCTATTGTCGAGACCGTGAAGAACTCCAACCGAATGGTGCCAACAGGAAAATTTTGATCGCTGTGACATCAAATGAGTCTTGCCGAAAGGCAACACAGACTCATGTTAGCAGAAAATGCACAATGGGTCAGGGAGACAATGGTATTCTCATGTCGATGTGAACTAGAATGTAAAAAATGCATGACTCAATGGATTCAATGGGGTAATATGGAAAAATATGAGTGGAATATGCACATGGTAGGACCAAATCTGAAGGTTTATGAGTAAAACCAACATGTGAAAACATTAGATTTTTACAGTTCCAACAGAGTTATGCTTCCAAAGCTTTCAATTAGTTAATTTGACAACTTAGCACTTTTTGCACAACTAAAATTATTTGTCATGCCAAAGAAACGAACTGTTAAAAGGAAAAAACTAACAGATTATTAGCTCCAAGCCATCAAAGATAAAGAGAAAAAATGGATGAGGGAATTTTGTGAAAAGAAAAAATTGGGAACGATTGATGAAAACAAGCCAGTTGAAGAGGAACCTCAACTATCAAAAAGAGAAAAGAAATTGGCAGCACAAAGGGCACGAAAGTGAAAGAGTCATGCTAGGGGAGATGTAGATACTGTAGTTGGAGACACACCAGCTACCGCAAGTGAATACGAAGGGACACCATTAAGCACAAGCGAATATGGAGGGAAACCGTCTACCACAAGTGAGTATGGTTGGACACCATCAACCACATCTGAAGTTGAGAGTACATCATCACTTGGAGTTGAGGAACAAGGTATGCCATCATCCCCACGTAAACCTCAAGGTATGTCTTCTATTCCACCCTCGATCGAAGGTATGCAATCTAGCCTACCTCAATTAAATATTGATGAAATTGCTAATGTTGAGATGTATGTACCTAAGAGAACACCCCCTAGAATTTTATGTAGAAAGCCAAAGTTTTTGATTAATATTGATGAGGATATTTTGCAGCACATGGAAGGTAAGATTCCAGAACACACTTATAGAAGATATGCTAATAAGATTTGGAAAACTTTCTTTGAAAGGATAAATGAGATTGTAAGATGTCAACTATTTGTTCAAATGATGCGGGGTTTTAAGTATAGAAACATCATGAAGACTCTTGGGTTGAGAACATGAAATGCATCAAGTGAAAACACTATTGTGAAGAATCTAATGGATGCTTATCACAGTGTGGGTAAGACCTCACACTCAAAGGATAGTAATGTCACCCGATATGTCATTACATCAACTTTGGTAAGCTATCAAACAAAGAGATCTCACCTCATTAAAAAGACAAGTGAACCAATGGGAATTAGTAGAAAAAATTTATCAAACACTGTTCAAAGGTGGCAAAGATTGAGGGAACTGATTCAAATGAATTATTGGCATTCTCGGGGAGACTGCCACACAAAGATAAACTAGTTGTTGAAGCATTGAGAACACTAATTGAAGACTATTGGAAGAATAATACAAGGCCATTTCTGAATCAAAGGGATGTCGTAAGAAGGAGAATCGGTAGTCGAAACCGTGAGCCACATCCAAAGCATTTTTTGGATACGACTCAAACCCAATTTTTTCATAAATTTCAAAATTCTCATCCTCAAATTAGTATTTCTCAAAGATTTTTTGAAATGATTAAACCTTTTTATGTCAAGATAAATCACACATGCACTACTTGTTGCAACTACATATTGAATTCTCTAACCATTATGATGTTTATCGTTCTATATGTTTACATTTGCATACTCACGATGTTTTGCAAGATTGTGGCATAGAAGCCCCACCAAAATTTTCAAGAAAGTTCTTATCAAAAATTTTATGTGAAATAGAGGATGGCCAAATATTCTATAGAACAACATGCTTGGATGGTTCATGCGAGCTTTGTGGTGGATTGCAATGAATGCTAGTATGTCAACATATGGAAAGCACATATGAGGCGGAACAAAAACTAGTAGAGTTTGGGAAGTATAAAATAGTGGCATATGCTACAAAAGATGGGTTTCAAGCAAAATGGTGTGAGTTGGTTATTCAGAAGATTCCAGTGTATCAATTCATGTCCATGTTTCATGAGAATCTAATGTATGAGTATGCAAGGCATACCCATAGAGCCCGATGGTTGGACACACAATTCAAGCTATGCAAGGACACCTTTCCACTTGGTAGCATAGTATAAGTGGTTGACTTTTAAGAGAACTACACTCTATAGCCACAGCGTGAGGTGCAGTCATAGTATTACAACTCCACAAGTTTCGATATTTGTGCACATAGCATTCATACATGTTGCTGAAAGTATAGAGGATGAAAGGAAGGTATTGAGGAAGTATCACTTTTATATTAGTGATGATTGCATGCATTCTCCAGAGTTTGTGCAAGGTTGCTTCCAGATGTTCTACAATCATTTGGCTCGGAGGGGCATATCATATGAACGGCATATAATATGGTCAGATAACTATGCAACACAGTTCAAGAACGTGCACATGCTCTACTAGTTGTGTAGGATGCATCTCACTACACGTGTTCAACATATGTGGAACTTTTGTGAGGCCGGACATGGAAAGGGAGAGCATGATGGTGTAGGAGCATGCATGAAAAGAGCATTAGCACAAGAAGAGTTAAAGTATAAAGATAGTGCACAGTTGATAGATGCAAGGTCAATCATCGAGTGGTGTAATGGTTCAATGGGTCCAGGTAATGAAGGTACATCTTCAGTTTGTAGATTTTTTTGGTTGATGGATGATACTAACATTGCACCATATGAGGATTGTTGTACACTAATAGGATCAAGTGAGTTGCACTCTTTCCTTAGCTCAAATGCAGGTTCATGGAGTATTAATACACGTAAGATGGCATGCTTTTGTTCTTCATATACAATGCAAGCCTGGAATGATTGTGAGTTAGGGGAGTGGGTTGACAAATGGTTGACAAGTTATCTTAGCCCACTTCACATCTATCGCCCTCTGATGGAATTGGAACTAACATGGATGGAATCATCAGTTGACTTTGACCATGTATCTAATCTAGTTCAACCAGGTAATATATCTACTTTCTTAGTATTTGAAATTCCATATTGTTATCTTACTTTGTACTGTATTCATAATGTTGACTAATTTCAAGAGATATGTTGCACATATAAATGTAGGGCATGTTTATGTAGTTATTGTAGATGAAGACAATGAAGAGGGTATAGACTATTACTTGTGTCATTGTGTTGAGGCAAAAAAGAAATTGGAAGCCCCAATTATAGATGGAGAAAACATTGAATACTCTATAGGCTCAGTTGTTGTTATTGGAATGTGGCTGAGAAGGCACCCACATAAGAGTGTTAAACATTGGTTGTTTGAGGAATTTGAAATGCATCATAAGATTCTTCATTAATCAAACCTTGTTGTGGCATCCAATGTTCGTTTGAGTAAATATGGGGGTATACCTTTGAACAAGACCTTGTGGAAGGTTCGTGAGTCTGACCATGAGGCAATACTTGACACAATAAAGAGTAGAGCAGACCCAAATGGTTCATTGGATTAATTTGTAAGTATATGCACAACGGATCTTATTAATTTATACCTGTATCCACGTCAGTTTGGTTGATGCCAATGCTATCATCTTATTTTACTTTGTGTATCTGTATGTAACCAGGCAAACATTGATTGGTGTCCCCTTGCATAAAATGCAGATTTATGAGCCATCCAAGAGAATCTCAAGTAGAAAAGCAATGCAACATCCTTATTTTGATGATCTTGACAAATCTCAATTATTATTTTAAGCCATTAAAAAAGTGCGTGCGAAGCTTGATGAGTAAATTCAAGTTATTCATTTGAATTTAACCTTATCATGACCACCTATGATGTAGACATTATAAGAGCATCTTGAATTTCAATAAATTATATTCATAAGAGCATAGACAAAGAAGTGAAATCTTTGAAAAAATTCTTGAAAGAAATGTGGTCTCATGGTGATGGAATGGCATGATGAATTCCATGACAAGAAAATTGTTGTGGATTGTCATGGCATTCCATCACCATTGAGACCACATTTCTTTGAGGCTTTTTTCAAATAGTTTGCTGCTTTTTCTATGCTATTGCTTATTAGTATGCTTTGATAGATTATTTCCAAGCATCCATAGCTTTTTTGGAAGCACCTATTTTATGATTTTAGCCATAGCAACAAGGAAGTGAACTGTTTGATAGAATGCTTTGGTAAACATGTATGATAAATGTACTAGCATAGAGAAGGCAACGAACTGTTTAAAAAAATGCCTCAAAGAAATGTGGTCTCATGGTGATGGAATGCCATGAAAATCCAAAACAATTTTCTTGTCATGTGATGCAAAGGGGATGAGACTTTAGTCAAAACTCAAAGTTTCAAGGATTACAATGATCCAATCTCAAACACTCTTCTAGGCACCCTGATGGAGACAAGCCTCAATAGTGCACTTATAACTTAGATGCTTTCCTAATGGACCCAAATCCTTGGAGTGATCTAAAGGAACTCAAAAAAAAATTTCTTGAATGGTTTCAAAGCCCCAAACCTTTGTCTTAGACAAAACTCACTTTTTGCACCTTGACTAGGCTTCTAGCCCAACTAGGCTTCTAGCGATGGTTTTTTGACTTTTCACTCAAATTCCCCAAAGGAATCCTCAATATAATGACTGATTCGGATGTGACTCATGATGATACACAACATATCAAATCATTTATGGCACTTTTTATGGATCAAACCTACCAAAATCTATTGTTTCCTCAAATTTAAGGCCTAATTAGCCCACTTTTTCAAAGCAACCCCTCTCTAAACTTATCCCTTGACTATGAAACTTTCAACAGTGTTTTAAAATGTTCCCAAACCAAATATTTTCAAGTAATTATTCTTCTTTGACACCCTCGACACCCTAAATCACAAAACCCTTAATAAATTGCTCCAAAACTAGGGCCTCTTGAAAATTAGCTTTCCCAACACTTCCAAAACCTTCTCTTGGACTTTTCAACAATAAATCAACATATCTAAACACCTTCAACTCAGAAATATACCCCTTATTAAGGTATATCTCCTGTTGCTACACTTTAGGCACCATTTTCATGCCCTTTTCCTTGCTAAAACTCAGTGTACACCCAAGAATCACTCTTTCCTACACAATAACTTGTTAGATCTATATAATAAAAGTTAGATATGATCCATTTCAAAAGTTTTCAGTCACACTCTCCCATGAAATGGATCATTTATTCATGAAGACTCTCAAAACTAGTGAAAAATCTGTACTTTCTGAGGACAGTCAGCAATATAACACAAGAAACTGATTCCCAATGTTATTTAGGTCATTCAAAAGGTCAAATTCTTGTAAATACAAGTTCTTAAACCATCCAAATGAGCATGAAACCAAAAGGAATCAGAGATCCATCAAAAAAACTCAAGAAAATGCAAAAAGACTGAAGTTTTTATTGATTTTCTGTAGCAGTCCGTACAACATTTGTAATATCAGCCAATCCTACAACTATCCCAACTGATTAGAATTGATTTTATTACATTATTGTGATTAAAACTCCTAATACTCACTTTTCCACCCAAAGTTGGATTTCAAAAATTTGAATTTCCAACATTGCAATTTATTAACTCCTATTAACTATAAAGCTTCCAAAACTATTACATATCATCATTCAACCTTATTTAACCTAATTAAAACATCGTATACCTATTTGAACTCCTAGAACATCATTGTTCCATTTACAAGTCAATTTGGTCCTATGGTCCTTATCAGGACCCTTAGAACTTTTGATCTTCTTGTTACACTCATCCATGCCAAATGCCATTATGGGCTTCAAAATGCTATAATTGATGCTTTGGAAAGGTTTATAGGCCTTCAAGACCCCTACCATCTCCCAACTCTCTAAATGATCCTCAAGGAGCTTGGGTGCTCCTGCATCATCATGGCATTCCACCACCATGAGACCACATTTCTTTGAGGCATTTTTTTCAAACAGTTCATTCACTTGTCTATGCTATTGCTTACTATTATGCTATGATAGATTTTTCCTAAGAATCCATAGCTTGTTTGAAAGCACCTATTTTAGGCTTTTAGCCATAGCAGCAAGGCAATGAATTGTTTGGCTAAATTCTTTGATAGACATGTATGAAAAATGTGTTAGCATAGACAAGGCAATGAAATCTTTGAAAAAATGCCTCAAAGTAATGAGGTCTCATGGTGATGGGATGGCATGATGAATGCCATGACAAGAAAATTGCTATGGATTGTCATGGCATTCCATCACCATTGAGACCACATTTCTTTGAGGCTTTTTTTCAAACAATTTGCTACCTTTTCTATGCTATTGCTTATTAGTATGCTTTGATAGATTTTTTCCACAAGCATCCATAGCTTTTTTGGAAGCACCTATTTTAGGCTTTTAGCCATAACAACAAGGAAGCAGACTGTTTGATAAAATGCTTTCATAAACATGTATGATAAATGTAGTAGAATAGACAAGGCAACAAATTGCTTGAAAAAATGCCTCAAAGAAATGTGGTCTCATGGTGATCGAATCCCATGACAATCCACAACAATTTGCTTGTCATGGCATTCCACCACCATGAGACCACATTTCTTTGAGGCATTTTTTTCAAATAGTTCATTCCCTTGTCTATGCTATTGCTTACTATTATGCTATGATAGATTTTTTCTAAGCATCCATAGCTTGTTCGAAAGCACCCGTTTTAGGATTTTAGCCATAGCAGCAAGGCAATGAACTGTTTGGCTAAATGCTTTGATAGACATGTATGAAAAATGTATTAGCATAGACAAGGCAGTGAACTCTTTGAAAAAATGCCTCAAAGAAATGAGGTATCATGGTGATGGAATGTCATGACAGTCAAAAGCATTTGATTGTCATGGCATTTCATCAGGTCATGGGACCTCATTTCTTTGAGGCATTTTTTCAAAGAGTTCACTACCTTGTCTATGATATTGCTTACTATTATGCTTTTGATATATTTTTTCCAAGAATCCATAGCTTGTTCGAAAGCACTTGTTTTAGGCTTTCAACCATAGCAAAAAGCAACACTTGAACTATTTGACAAAATGCTTTGGTAGACATGTATGAAAAATGTGGTAGTATAGACAAGGCAGTGAACTATTTGAAAAAATGCCTCAAAGAAATGTGGTCTCATAGAATTCCATGACAACCAAATGCAATTGGTAGGTGCTCCTAGTTATTTGTTATGCAATGTGAAGTAATTACATAACTACTTAGGTTGACTTTGTAAAAACTATATTGTAATTGAAATTTTGTCATCTATCAGCAACTAGTTATTAGTTATGAAACGTGAAGCAATGCTTTCAGTTTGAAAGATGTGCAATACATAGTGTTACATAATTATTTACATTGTGAAAGAGCCAAAACCTTTTTCTTGCAAATCATAGAAGAATCTCAGTGATTTTTTGGGTGTCCTTGCCTTGGAATGGAACTATCCTAAGCCATAAATGATTGACTAGGAACTGTGAGAAATAAATAAGATAAATCACATGCAACTTGTTGCAATTTCTTTCCTTGGGTAAAGTTTTCTTTTTAGGGAGAATCTCCTTTAGATTTTGAACGTATTGATAATTTTCAAGATAGACTTAGCCAAATATGTCATCTAGGTTTGAAGCTTTTAGGTAAAATGTTTGCTTCTTAAAATTTTGTTCAAAATTCAAGATGCAAGCTCTCCTCCCTTAGGGAAGAGAAGGCCTATCAAACCTAACACTCTTATGCAACACTTCTTAAGTTCTTGTTGATGCATTATTAGATGTGAAGTTTCAAAATAGGCACGGTTATATAAATTCTCATCTCACGACTATCATTGCATCAAATTAAGAATTTTCAATCCTTTATGGTCTAGACAAGAGAAGTATGGAGTAGTGTTCCAATGCTAAAGTCTTATTGTGAATCTCTTTGCTATGTCTGGTTCAAAAATGAGGAATTTGTCTTCTGCACCAAATGAGAAATATTCACAATATGTGCTAGGAATGAATAAGTCCATAAGATCGAGTATGCAAGAACTGAGAATTGCAAAATTGGCTTACATTTGACTTCCAAACACATAAATTTTCACACTTTTTGATATTCACAAATAAGTCAAAAAATATATGTGCATAAGTTGTAAAGTATACACTTGAATACACGTAACTCATATCTATTGAACCATGAATTTATAATTTGCAAATATAGACACCATCGATAAAAAGATTTGTATTAAGCAAATAGCCATGTATGCATACATCAATACATGTTGATATAAGTATAAAATATAGTTACAAAATAGCCATATAGGCTTACGAGAATGCCATATAGGCATTCAATGTCAAATATATCCAATACAAAATATGTACAAAATTGCCATGTAGGCATACAACAAAGGGCTCTATGCATTCAAAATTCATTTCTCTCCATGCTCTGGTTCAAATACAATTTTATTTCCCTTTGTTGGGTGATCCGATGGTGATAAGTCTGTCACCCATTTCTGCTATGTCGAGGAGTGCTCCTGCTGCTCCTCCTAGTGTTTAGCTTCTGGTGAAGTTTCAATTGTTACAATAAGAAGTAAAGACATTAATAAATAGAAATTATATTATAAAAATTAATATATTTAACAAAATAATCACTTACGGCCATCTCACGATCACTCTCCTCGATGGAAATATTTGCACGCCGATGCTCAGGTGTGCACAAGCCCTGTATAAACCATCCAAATAGGAATTAAACTATGAATCAATAATGGTTTTATTTTTCACTAGAACTAGTTCATCTATAACAATGAATGTAAATTGAAATTTAGTAATTTGCCTCATACCTCCCCTATCAGAGCCATTGATGATTGTATAGCAGAGGAAACACCAATATCCATTGCTCTCATAACGTTTGGCGATGTTTCTGTCACCAACATCTAAAAATAAAACAACAAATTATTCAATCACAAAAAAGTTACAATAGCGATCCATGTGATGACTTATAATGTATGAGATCTAATGAACAAAATTTTGAGTACAAGTATTAAACAGATATATTTCTGATTATTGGTTATCAAATTTGAAGTAATGCTTTGATTTTGAATGATTTGTGTAATGCAATGTAAGGTCAATAATATGAATATAAAATACACAAATCTATTAAACTTAGAATTCATTACTTAAGTTCTCTTTAAATTCTACATTACCTCTGTAAACGTTTGATCAAATCTACTAGCACTCAGAGGTGTTTCCTTGAAACCTCCAACAATACCCTACTCAACATCCAAAATCACATATTAAAATACCATTTGTAAAACAATGCTATTAACACATGTAATAAATTTATAATTGTTTACTAACTTTACATACCCCACCGATAGGTGTACTACAAAAATAAGTAGGTGGATGACTGGTGTATCCAGTCTCACACATCGACTGCAATTTTATTAAAATAATAAAACCAAATTAGTTAATCTTGCATTTCAAAATCAAAATTTAATATTAAATTCAATGAACATGCTGAATTTTACCTGACTGTCAATGCCATATGCATCATGCAAAATGTCAGCCATCCCTCTCCATCCCCATAGATGCATATGGATCGTGCCGCGTAGAGCATATGGATCCTGTGTAGCACCCTCTGAGTGTCATACGAACAAGGATTCAAAGGCCACCACCTAAAGACTTCCCTGATGGCACTATATAATAGGGCTAGTGTGATGGATGACACTCTAGGTCGTTGTGATCACCGGCAATGTCTCTATGTCGCACGCCCTTCAAGAATGGCGTGCATCACAATTCTGTCACAGGCGGCTCTAGCAAGAGGCCGCCTCCTTGCCACGAGGATCCGACCGCATCAGGCCTATCCTCGAAGCACCCCCACCTCTCCCCGAACTCCCTCATATCAAAATAATTTTGGATTTGGTTCAATACAAACTCATTGTATAGTTTCCTAAGAAAATATTGGGGGACTTCACAATTATTGCACGGTGGGTAATCAAAGACCATATACCATCTTTCATAAAAATGGTTCTTAATCTCTTGGTGGTGGCACCAATGAATAGGAAACCTCTTTGCATTGAGGGTAATATTTTGATTTGTTTTAGGGTCAGTGAATAGAGAGCACAAATCACCTTTAGTAATTTTAAATCTTTTACTTGTTTATATGATAATTTGTCTCAAGATATGCCCTAGTCTGCCGCCTCCTATCTTGCCATCCAGATATTTGTTGGGTGATTGCATCTACATTTTTTAACATGTCTTTCAATGAATTTGCTAGAAGCATTCTTTCTGTGGTTGAAGCATTTGGATCACTCAACCTATTGATAAGATCCTCAAGTTGTTTTCTATTGTTCTCAATTTCACTCCTCAAATTTTCTTGAGTGCCAGGAGGGAATTGAGAGAATGGTGGGGGAGGTTGATTTTGTTGAGGATTTACCTCCTCTTTTTGTTTAGGATTTGCAGGATTTCCTACAGATTTAAAAAAAAAAAATCAAATCTAACCTAAAACAAACAAAATCAATTTCAAACTAACAAATTAAAAAAAAATAGTAAACAATGCTTACCTCCTACATCTCTTTGTCATCGTGGCACCATATTTGCAGACAAAATCCAACTGTTCTTGATGAGATTTGTAGAAGTCCTTCCTCCTAGAACGCGAGCACAAAATTGAGGGTTTTTGGTCGTGGGCAGAGATGAAAAATAGTGAAAAGCAAATGATACACATTTCACTTTTATTTTTCTTTTAAAAGTACATAACGCGCTCGCATTATAACACGAGCGCGTTATGTGTTTCCCCATTTTTTTCCCATTTGGCCACAAAAGTGCGACCAACTTCATGCACCTTCCCATCAATTTATTCAATTTGGTCATTTATCATTTTGGAATTTAAATCAATTATAAATTTTTCTTTTTCTCTCTCCTTGTCACATCCTCCATAAACCTCTTCTAATCTAGATTAGTTTAATTAATCCATGATTAGGATGTGCAAACCTTTAATTAGGATTAATGTCACATCCTCCATATTTTTCCACTTGCCTCTAATCTCTCATTAATCTTTTTAATCACCTATTTCCACAACCTTAATCTAATAACATGCCATCTTTGGCATTTACTCTAAGTCAACCTTTCATAAGTGCTTTCCTTTTTGAGCCTTGACTTCTATCCCATGTGAATTTAAAATTCACATTTATTTATTTAATGCATTTCTCTTCCCCATGCAAGTTGTTGGGAAATTCTAAATTCCCTTGTCACATAAGTCACATGGTACAAGGGCTTCCTTTATAAGGACTTTGTCTTATCCACAAGGTACTTATCATCATGTGAATTTAAAATTCACATTTATTCTCCCAACCACTTTTCCCTTCCAATCATGTGAATTTAAAATTCACATTTATTCTTCTAACAACTTCTCTCATCCTCATGATGATAAGAGAGGACTTTCTAAAATTCCTCACTTGTCACCATCACCCTCATATTGGGACAAACACTTCTTTTTTAAGGAGATCTTCCCCTTATCCCAAGGTACTTGCAAGTACATCCACCTCACATGTCCTCTTTCCAACTCATTTGTCCTTGTGACATCTCATCCTCCACATGGAAAGATGTGAGGGCTTGTGAGTCCTCAACTCACCACAACCCTTCATCTTGCCCATGTTGGAAAAATCTTGACTATCCATTTCACTAGAGAGTCTTCCCTTAAAATGAAATATTTTCTCTCAATTCATTTATTCATCACATTTGCAACTTAAGCATTCAAGCACTCATACTCTCAAGCATTGTTTGCAAGCATTCTCATCCTCCATTATTGCACTCTTGAAGCTCATTGTGCATCCATTACATTCATCCACTCAAATAACCACCTTCATCATTTGAATCTCCATTGAATCCTCATCACTTTGCACATCATTATAGATCATTTTACATCAAGGAGCACACATTCATCAACAATCAAAGGGCCAACCAAGAAGATCACTTGAACAAGGTATAAATCTAGTTTTTATCTTTATTTTGTTTAAGTTCAACATAGCCCAATCATTGAGGTGTTGAAGTGTTGTTTTTTCCTTTGTATTCTTTCTATTTTGCATCTTTTAGGTTAGTAAATAACATTGCACACACTAGTAAAGATAAACCTTGAATTGGCCATACTCAAGCATTTAAGACCACCTTTTCTAAGTTGTTTGTTATCCTTGAGAAATCTGGAATCTTTTCCAAAAAGGTTTTAGAAATCTATAGTTCCTTCAACCGAGAGGGTGCCTGAAGTTCATGATAAATTTGTGTAAAGCTCACAATGATTTAAAAAAATAGTGTAGAGACAACCACAAAGTAATAAATTCTACCATACCATTGAAGGAAATTTAGTTTTAGAATGAGATCATCAAAATACCTGTACATGATTCTCCCACAACGTTTTGAGTTGTCCACATTTGATTTTCAAACAGTGCACATTTTCTAGACAAATCCATGAGGGAATGCTTGGTAGTTCTGTGGAATTACCCTCAAGCTCTAGCCATAGTATGAAAGTTGACGTCTCAACACAAATATATGGTTGACCCAAGAATAATGTAACTTGAGAACTCATGGACTCGTCAAAAATTGAATGGAAACACTTGACATAGGTTTGGCCCAGGATATTTTTTAAACCCTTTGACTCCTACATACATAGAAGAAGCTCACTTTTATATTAATACAATAACAAGCTAAGACTTGTAATTTTACAATACTAAGAAGAAATCTGAAGGAGTAAAAAGCATACCAGATATTTCAAATCTTTAGGACACCAAAGGCGATGAGGTGGCCTGAGTTCAAATGCCATTTCTCTTTCCAAGTCACTTAGGTGGTCATGCATTCTCAAAACAAGTCCTTGATGTACATTCAGGCTCAAAGTTTATGTTTCCTCTACAAGACACTTATCTTTGAGCATTCCAACCTGAACCCTCCCATAATCTTTCAGCTATACTCATTGGCTTACCAACAATAAAACAAGCAATATCCATAAAAATCGCTTTTTCTTTGCAACTCAATGCATTAAAACTTATCTTCAATCTCTTCTTTACATCTCGAGGTAGCATCTTTTTGGCTTTAATCAATGCTAACCTCCAAAAACCAAGGGGTCTACCATGAACATGTCGACCTAGAACCTAAAGAGATAGAGGCAACCCTCCACACACATCCACGAACTCATCACCCAGTGCCTCGTACCTGCTAAATGAATGGGGATGGTCAAAGGCATGCCAACATAAGAGTTCTCTCCCATTATTTTTATCCATTCCTTTTATATTATAACCAATAGTAATCCTTGCACTTATAAGCACCCCAACGTCATGAATTATAACAAGAATCAGAGTATTGCCAAAATTATTTAAAATATCCATGATCATTAGAGCATTTAATTGCTCCACATGATCAATGTCTTCCACAATAATTAGGAAGTTTAACAAGGGGCTCCTTTCTAGTTGATAATAGAGATAGCTTATCCCTTCCTCTATACTTGAAAAAGTGAGATGATGATCTTGGAAAAGATCTTTGAAAATATTAACCTACAAAGAAGGTATTTGGCCTGTCACAAAATTTTCTCGCACATCAAACAAAAAACTTTCTCTATAGTAATTTAGATGCTTTCGATTAAATAATTCTTTTGTGAGAGTTGTCTTCTTGACACCACCCATGCCAAAAATCCCAACAACCTTAGCTTTATGATTCCCTTCTTCAATCCTGCACTGGTTTTCAAAATCTTGTACAAGTTGATGAAGGCATCACCTTTCAAAATCGTCCACAAGATTGTGAAGCCTTACTGGACATGTGGTAATAGGTAAACATATTTTCTTTTGTATTTATTTTAGCATTGCTGCTATTATATTTTTGCAATCACTAAGAATAAAATAGAAAAAAGAAAGCATGAGAAAATATTTAACCAAATTTAGAGAGGAAAAATAATTACTTAAGAGTAGAACTGCCAAAACCACAAAATTATTCCCCGTTAAATTCTTCCCCAACCACAAATGAAAGAGATTGAAGTGCTTCCTTCCACTCTGGAAGCTTCTCCAAGTACCTCTTCTCATTTTCATATTTAGTGAATGCTTCAACATACTCTCCCTTTTCTATGAATTAGAGTTCCCATGGTTTCACTTGATAAAACACAAGAATAATCCTGGTATTAGTTTACAACATAATAACCAGCTCAGCCAGACACCAAGGTGACTCTACATATCTTTTTGAAAAAATGGCGACATGCACTAAAGCATTTTTAATCATATTCTCAATGGTAGAAGGAAAGAAATATCCAAGTTCCTTCTCTTCTAAATCAAGAAATGCGTGTATGCCTACCTCCTTAAGGGAGATGTAAAGCTCAGTAGCAAGAGTGTGTTTGACATTAGGGCCTCTGTGGTTGATGAACACATCAAAAGATCTTGAAGTTTCACAAACCTTTCTTCTTTTTCCATTAGGTTCTATCCCAGAGAAAGCATTAAATCCCTGATTTTGCTACCGAGATGATGAAGATGCCATTGATTCCAGTTACAAAAATAAAATGAAAGAGAAGGACGAATATGATTTGATTATAGAAAATGAATTTATGTGGAAGAGAAAGGGTAAATGGATTAAATCAATAAATTGATGATATTGTAGCGGGTTTTAGTCCTTCCCTCAAAGTAACAAGGAAAATAAGAGCAAGGAAAATGCTTGGAAATTAGACAAGCACCGACCTATTAAAAAAAAAAGGTGGGTAGTTGAGTTCATGAAGGAAAATGCTTAGAAATTACACAATTCCCGACTTGTAGAAAGAATAAGGTGGGTTATTTCTTTCATGGAAGCATCCAGGGGACTTAATCTAAAATGCTTTGATTGGGTAGAGAAACTTCGTGAAGGAAAAGGAGATTGGATTCCATTTGGTTTTAAAGACTGATTGTGTTGGTGTCATGTTGAGTGTGATGTCATCAGAGATTATTTCATAGGAATCCAAGGCAGAGTGGGATAAATAATATATAAATTATCTTTCATCAAATTTGTTTTCATAATATGAATCAAAAGAAAGAATTGATACTATTTTGTAGACATGCTGAGGGGATATAGGTGATAAAAAAATGCCTCTTGCATAGTATTTTTTATATGAATTAAGCGAAAATTGGATTTGATTTAATTGAGAAACTAATTTTGTTCTTGTGGCATTGAGTGGGATAAATAATACTAGCACTTGCACTATTCAAAGAGGTGCAATGGTTACGCCAATTGTATTTTATATAAAATATGTTTGAGAGGAGGTCTATAATTGAATTTATTTAGTAAATCAACTAAAAAGGATGGACAAAAGACTTTCAAGAGTAGAAGTTACACATTATGACATGACTCAAAATATTTAAAGATATTTTCTACTTGTGTTTGCAACAAGCTAGCTATTGGAAAGTACATACATATATCTCAAGTGGGGTGATCTTTGATGTAACTACACTCAATGAATGAGTTCAAGTGGAATTTTTGAGGTGAATTTAATAGAATTAATATCATATATTAATGAATCCAAGCTCACAAACTTCACTTGGTAAATCCTAGAAACGATATAAGTGTATGAGGAGCATGTCTTGGGGTGAATTTTACTGTATCTTAACAAAAGGGGCCACATGGAGAAGAAATATCTTAGACCATAAAATCACTCATATGAGGATGATCCCATTAACCAAGTGGATCACCTTGTCAACCAAAATGCAATCATACATGGGTGACAGGTGTATGTCTAGAATGAATTCTACTATACGTTCAACTTCAATGGATCTCTTGGGGTTAGTATCATAAAATAAACATCGTAGGTCATGTATCGAATTCCAAAAAGACGGTGTCATAAACTATATGAAAGAATTTTTGTTTGTACTTTCAACAAATGAGGCCAACTAGATTTGGAAGTACCCTTAACGAGTGAGACTAGCTAGATTTGAAAGCGCCCTAAACCAATAAAGCTAGGTGGATCTGAGAGCACCCTTACTACATCTTGAATAGATGAGGCCACATGGATTTGACCACACCCTCAAAGATAAGGTCAGATGGACTTGATCGTAAAACTTATAGAATAATTATAATTTTTTTATAGTTAATACTCACAATTCATCTTTAGTATATCCTATCATGTTCATGAAGAAGAGTCGAGTCCTACACATACTCATATTACATCCCAGCATGAAAACAAAATGATATATGATGCCCTTATAATGCATACTACTAATAGGTGGCATTCTTGTTGTATAGGCAAAGTGCTAGAGTGTATATAAATAATGGCAATGGAATTCTAGAAAAATTCCCATGCTTCATTGCTCTATCTGAAATTCAAGACCAGAAATGTCAAACAACTTTTTCCAAATATACTAGCAATAGCAAGATGATGTAATGCAGTGTCTCAAAAGAGAATATATTTCAAAATATTTTTGAATGGCAAGCTTGACTATTGTAATGCAATTTGTGAAAAGAGAATATGTTTTAGAATATATTTGAAATGGAAAGCTTGAATGAGTAAAAACCATTGTAATGAGAAGTACACAAATCAAAGTTGAATACATATTCAGCTTTCCTCAACTCATACTCTTTGCCACAAGTAATAATTGAACTCCTTTCAACCTAACTTACCTGATAGACGACTGAGAGGCATATAAGCAGAAAGGTTGAGGAATTCTAGAATTGATGTTGCATTAACAAAGTGAATATAGTCTAGAGCTACCTAGCTCCGATTTAATGACTCTAATTTCCTCAGACCCCAAGCTATTTATTGAGAAACATGTTTTCCATCAAATCAAAGAAATTGTTAATTTCTTGAGGAATTGTCCAATGTTTATCTCAAAATTGAGAATATGGCTCCTAAAATGTGGAATGTTAAATTTCCTGGCCTTAACCTGGGCATATCTCCTCGGTGTAACAACTTTCCAAAAGAAGTTGCAGCTGATAATGCAAATGAATGGTAGAGAAGATAGGACCAGTTGATACCTCAAAAGAACCTTAGAATGTATGGGGGGAAATAATCACCCATTATTGGGTGTAGGTATAGCTGCATGTGCATGTGCATGAAATCGCATGTCACTACCAAGCTATATAGATTTTGTGCTTCTTAGAATTTAGTATTAAGTAATTGTTAACACTTGTCCTTGATGGATTATGGCATTTTTTTAATTTTCAAAAGGGCTGATTTGTAAAGCATATTTTTTGTCTCCTCAGATTTCACACCCTTTGAGTAAGGTCCATGCATTTATATTGGCCCTGGTTCCAATTAATAACATATATAATACCTATTTCTAGAAAAGAGGCTTCTAATGTATCATAGCTTGCAATATGAAAGTTTATTCTTTCTGGTATGGTTCTTATTAGTTTTTTTCGCTATACCATAGTGCAAGTTTTGTTCAAGTTAACCATTAAAGGTAAGAGTAATTACACTATGGTGTTTATATATATTAGAATTCTGACTATGGTTTGAATTAAACAATAAGTTGTGAATTTTCTGAAGCCTGTCAAAAGAAAATTCCAACTAATACTTGCATATTCATGGTACGGACGTGGAAAATTCCAACTAATACTTGCATATTCATGGTACAGACGTAGAAAAATTCCAAATAATACTTGCATATTCATAGTACGGATGTTCATGTATTCGTTGTTTCCCAAATTATCAGGAAGAACATCCCATAGAAAGAGCCACATAACATTATCTATTTCAATGCATACTTTAAAGTATTACCTCCAAATAATTTTTGGATATATGTAGGAAATGCTTTGCAAACAACAAAAGCTTCCAAATATGCAATTCAAAAGTATTCTGCTTACCATGATTTCAAGATAATCATAAACTAATATTTGACAAATCTTACATCCATCACCAATTCAATTGAGCTTTAACTAATTAAGGATGGGCTTTCATTATGCCACGAAACTCGGAGTTATTAATACAACAGTTGAAATGGAGGAAAAGAAAGAATGCAACAATTTGTTCACATTATGTTTTTTTTCCTATATCTTTTAATTGAAAAAATGACTCTTGGAATAGTTTATTATGAAAATATAATTCTATTAAATTCAGATTCGTTGAGTAGTAGGTGCATACAGATTTTAAGAATAGAGAAGGCTCAAATATTTAGACTTTTACATGGCCTTTCACGTCAAAACAGTGGAAACAGAACACAGACCATATTATATGCAAGCCATGTAACATGTAGTATGCACAGACAAGGATAATGCTGGCAAATGTTGAAGCATCCGATTTTATAGCTGTCAATTGATTTTCTTTCAAAATCTCCAAGGCCTTTTCAGTGAGCTAATTTCCAATGCTCATTTGCAGCCATATAAACACTGCAAAGCTAAGCCATATCTTTGTCTTCCTCCCTACTTACAGTCTATGCAACAGACATATCCAGGTAATTTGTTTGCTTATGGTTTGTAAATTGTAAGTTCATTGTTTTGATCTTCTACAAATATTAATTATCTGGGTGTTTTTCCTCGCGCAATCATTGCAGTCCAAGAAGAGAAAACATTCTGTCAAACAGTTCGCGTGCCTAGTCTATGTTAATTTAGGCTTTAAATTACCTGTGGTAAGAGTATTTTGGCATTTGTTTGAATCAATTGAAGATGATCGTTGGAATCAATTTTCTATATACAGGAGTATTTTGTTGTTCTTGTCTGTTACGGGAAGAAAGAGGATCAGGTAAAGAAAGATTTTAATGCATTTCTTGGTGGATCTGGCATTAGCAGATTGGTTTCTATCAAGCCATGTTTCTCATTCAAGCATGCTATCAAACAACTCACAGGAATTTTTTATGCTTCCACATTTGACCTGCATGTCTATTAGAACAATCCTCACTTCAACATTCTTGTTTTAGCAGAAAGCGAAAACAAGCTGAGATTTTCTGGCATAAGATCTGGGAAGTTATACATTCATTTAATTTCTCTGCGTGTAACTCTACATTTTTTTTTTTTGGAGTCCATTCGTATTGATCTATGTATTTGATCAACCTATATATTTCATGTAAGGGTATATATATTTTCCCTCCCAGGAATACACATTGCATAGTAATGTGCAAGCATTTCATCATTTAATCTGTCACAAAACTAAAGACCAGTCCTTTGAGATTTACATCGATATCCTTTATATTGATCCAAACCAGTATGTCTTTCCTCAATGGACACACAGAAGTTTGTGTAAAAAATCAATTCATAGTTTCAGGCTACATTCACTCAGTCTCGGTCTTCTCTCTGCCTGTACTAAAATGCTGTCAGACATGTATTTCCTTTTATTTGAAGAGGGTTGTCTTTTGAGAATGTGAGATCTAAGTCTCTCAACATCTGATAATGGCACATGCTTCAATATGAATTCTTTTGCACCTCCTAACAAATACCTATTTATAGCCACAAAGCTTAATTGAATCAAAGTCCCTCTTTATGAATATGTCTCATGAAAGCTAATAATGTGAACAAACCTAAAAAAATACAGTGCACAATATCCCTTACCTTTGTTCGGGACTCTACATTTTCTGACGACATGATTAGATCAGGAATATCCTTCACTGTTACATGCAAATTGTTTGTTCCTAAGTAAGAAAAAAAAAACCTATTTCATTTTTCATCTTTCCCAAATGATCTTGAAATTTCTCAAGCAAGCTTGAATAATCATGGACAAAAGAGGAATTGAAAAATGAACAGGAAATATATTATGAAACCCTACCAAAGCATAATTTTTTAAAAAAATCAGACAATGTAAAACCAATCTCCCTACAGCTATTGCTTCAATCTTTTCACAATAAACGAAGAGTACATCTGCAAAAATTGGGCTTTTAGGGCTCTTAGATTGGAAAAATTGAAGACAATATTTTCAATCTGATATGAATATATATAGAATTTAAATACAATTTGATTTGATTAGAAATCTGATTTGATTTGATTCGATTTGATCTCAAATTCAATGCAGGTATGTTTCCCGGTGACCGAGAAATTATTTTCCACGAGGGTTGGTTTTTAACGGATTTTTCTCAAACATGAGACATACTAATTCCGGTGGGCAATGCCCACAATAGATATAGCCTGCCGGCTAATAAGCAAGATGTTTTTTTCATGAGATTTAGTTTAGAAATTGATTTCTGTTCATGTTGATAAGTAATATAAAAAGATATTATTTTTCATAGAATAGATTTTCTAATTATAGATTTATTATTGTAGATGAGAAAAGTGTATACAATTTTTTAGTTTAATATTTCTTTAGTAAAATGAATTTAGTAAAATTTATTTTAATTTTTATTTATTTTTGGGTCTTTATTTAAAAATGATTTATTACAATTAAATATTAGCAAATTTGGTACACCTTTGTGTTAAGTTCGGTCCATTTCTCAATATTTATCTATTCTTGTTTACTCTCATTTACATCTATTCTTATATATTAAATCTTATCTCCTTTCTACTTACATACATTCTCATATGTTTATCATTTAGGCATCATTTATTACACTTAAATTTGCACTCATATCCATGCATTCCTTCATTATCTTGAAATTAACATCTTATTACCCAAGTTCAATCTTCATTATTCAAGATTGATCCTGAGGCACTTGGGATTGAACCTCAAATTTAAAAGTTTTAAATTAAACTCTTAGATTCATGTCATTTCCTACTAGTTGTTATGAGTTAATTTGATACACATTTTGTGAGACTCATTGTTATGTTTTGATATTTAAAGATATGCATTTCTATTGTTAATACACAAAAATATGTAAAGACTTGATACATCTACATTCTCATAATTGGTGATTTGAGAACCAAGGCGATGTAGGAAGGTTGCAATGCTTTCTATTTTGGTCATCTAGGAGCAAACAAGATATTATATATTATTGAACATCATGTTGGAAATTTTGTTTTTATTGAAGACTTGTGGAGGTTTTTACCTCAAAGTGGCTTATTATTATCGAATACATGAAAATAAACAAGGATGAAAACACAAAAATATTCAAAGGAATTATGTAACCTTTTATCTTGTTTATTATTTTCTCCTTTAATTAAGCATAAGTGGAGTGCACCCAATGCTCCCATTGATGTTCTCTTTTTTATATGTTGATGGTGGAATGTGGTTGCTTAGTAAACTGTTGTCAATTAGATTTGCACTCTGCTGAATGCAAGATTCAGCAATTTATTGAAACATGGAAACCTTCTTTAGATGTGGGTGGTCTGAACGAAGAAGGAATCTCCAAAGTGAGCTGGTTCTCCTAATGATAAATCCTATTCTAAATAATTCTTCTGAAGGAAAGAGTTAGAAAGATGGACTGAAATCAAAACTTAAAACTACTAATGACTAACTTGTTATTTCTAAAAGAAACCAGATTTTGCCACTCACAACAATTTCTCTATTACAATAGTTCTCACAATTTCATTGATACATGATTTTATCAATAATTCATATGAAGATTCATGGTCATCGAATACATCATACAACCTTAAAACATGAAATCCTGTGCAGAAAACTCATAAAAGCAGGACATTAAAGCTTCAAATTTGAAAACACAAAGGCATCAAACTACTGTTACCAGTCTTGAGACAAGAAAATGGAAAGAAGAACTCTATTGTATTACTGAAACTGAAAGAGTGTCTATCTGAAACTAAGTACAAAAAGGGTTCACAAGCTCAAAATGTGTATGAGCAGGAACTGAAATCTGAGCTGAGAAGGAGAAAAGACTAATTCTTTTGAAAGATATATCTCCCAAGAAACCCTAATCCGAGCTCACAAAGAAGCTCAAGGAAAAAAGTTTCAAACTATCTCAAAAACTGCATAAAAGCAGAAAAAAGCATACTGCTTTTATGATCAAACTGTCAAGCCTCTAAAAATAGGCTGAATCTACTTTAAAAGCTAGAAAAGCACCTTATCTCTCCAAGATGAGACCCAAATCTGACCAAGAGGAAAAGTCAACAATAATCTGCTAAAAATAGCAAAAATTCATAAAACAATTTATAAGAGATTGCTTTACGATTCTGCTTTACAGGATTGCAGATTTTATAAGTTATCTAATTTTGCAAATAAAAGATTATAAAATCTTTTGCAAACAGAAATACATCTTATTTCTTCAATACAATGCTTTATTTTTTCCTTAAAAAATAATAAAAATATCACTACATATCACTTCCTCTAATTGATTTCTCTAAAATCAATTAAAACATAAACCCTAAGGAGATAATGATCAAAATCACCCCTAGGTCATAACATATTTCAACACTCATACCCTCATTGTTTTCTCTCAAAAGCAATAACATAAGGTATTTAAGTCTCCACATTTCTCTAAGGCACAAAATATAGGTCCTAAAGACTTAATATGTCGACCTAGCATACAAATTTTGGCCTCCCTCAAATATTAGCTTCAGACTTTAACATTCATAATGTAAGAATAACCCTACTTTGAATTCCCATGTGCTATTTTCAATTGTGAATATTCTGGATAATCATAAGGTGGCTCGAATTAGGGCATGAGAAAAAGATGGTCGAACCCTAAAATGACTTCATTTCACAATTATCACTTGAAAAAAAAAAAGAGCTTTGCTTGAAGGAATAGCGCCGCCACCATGATTGAGCTGAATCTGTAGCTTGTGTGTTCAAGAATCTTTGCCTTTTCCTTCTGACAGTCGAAACTTCAATGGGTAAGCTTGATTTGTACCTTATTGTAGCTCTTTACTCCATTCATAGAGCAAGAAAGACACAATGGTTGCGGCCTGCTTGCGCTTGTCTCTGACTTTCCTTTATATTTTGTGCTTGCTTTATCTCTTGCTAGCCGCCATATAAGACTTAGGGTTCTATTTATCCAAAGGGACTTTAACTCCATTGTGGTCGCAACTTCACCAAAATTTACCTCTACTACTCATGGTAAGTGTTGGGTATAGTATCTTTATGACTTTACTTTTTAAGCCATTTTGGCCTCATGGCCACAGATGTAACACAGCTTCTGATGCTTATTTTAAAAAAAATTTGTGTCTATTTTGCTATCTGGATTTTCTTGTATCCACTGGCCACCTACCTGAGCTCGAGTTAGGAATTGAAGCTTTGTGAGAGTCATGTACCTAGTGAGTTTCATGCTCTCATTTGTTCTCTTTGACAAAACAAAAACTTCACAACTTGTCCTTGTAAAGCATGACTGTTCTTTTGTGTTATCTACAACAAAAATTAATGTGGGTTTTCAAGAAAAGATAAAGAATCACCTGTCTCTATATTTATAATCAGAACCCATCATGGGTCTACTGGAATATGATGAAATTTTCATTTTGAATACAAACTATCATGTGAGTAAGCTAGAAATATAAACAAACACTATACGTTTTGTCATGTATTTATAATTCAGGCTTTTAATCCAGTACAACCCTCATTTGTACTCTGAACTCCTAGAACAAAGACCCATACGAATATTGAGCCAAAAGCTCGAAATCGTGCACTGCATTTAATGTTGATTTAACAAAACTCCATTATGGGTTTTCAGAAAAAATGAAGAAGAAACAAAATCTTGCACTCTTTCTATAGAAAACTCAACTAAATATCAGGCAATCTAAAGCAATCTGTGTTATAATTCAAACCCCAATGTGGGCGTATGAAAAATAAACAAAACCTGCCCATTTTGATCACATTTTGTAGAGTCATTTCCTTATATCTGTATTTGTTTCTTTGTAAAGAAAACGTACCTCTAAATGTACTACTGTTAAAACCCTCATACAGGATCATGAGATTCTAGAAAATTTTCAATTGTCATCTCCATGCTATTTTTTCCTTGCACACATAATGCTTTTATTTAATTTGTAAATGAGTTGTTTACCTTGGTCTCCTATGCATTCACAGTTATGTTCCTCATGGATTCACTTCGAACTCTCATTATACTTTTTACTTTGTAAACTCTGCTCAGCCCAAAATGAATTTTTACTTGTATCACCATTTGAAACACATGATAAATGAAGAAACATAATCTTAAAATAGTGTACTCATGGGCTATTTCATCTACCGCCAGCCAAAAGATTGTATCAAACACACCAGATCACTACATTTTGTACTTACAAACAAGTTGATTACTCCACCATCTAATAGATGACTGAACTGCTTTTGCTTTGATTAGATGTTTTCACTATTTCTTATTTGGCACTCTTCATGCATTTTTATGCTCCATTTAACAAAGTTTTTTCAAAAATCTGAAACAATTCTCTTCATCAAGGCATTATGTATGCATGTTCACTATCCTCGACTATGGGAAAGAACATTGTTGATCTTCGCATGATATTATGAACATGATGAACAAAAACTATTATGGAAGCAATGTTGAGATTTACAATTAGTTAAGTCAAATGAGCCTAATTAAATTAATTGTCCACCTGTAGCCTTGAAGCAATACCTACTTGATTGCTATGAGTGGACCGTTGGTTTGATGGCTTTGACAGATAACTCTGCTTTACTCCTTCAGTTGTATATCATCTCCTTTTGATGAATATATGATGATGTAATCTTTAAATGAGCTTGTTTATAATGAATAGGGCAGCATGTCGAGCTCTACCCTTGTGGGAGCCTATTTTTCTCCACATGCTTGGTCTTCGAATAATGATGATCAACTTCATGATTTTCCCTATACCTGCACAAGGAAACAAACAATGTTAGCATAAAAATAGAGTATGAGGATCATGTTGATATTTCTTCTTCAGCTCATTTCTTTTGTACTTTATTTGATTGTTTCAGTGTATGATTGATAGTAGGTATCTTCATAATCGGAGCCTCTAACATCTCCCTTCTTCTCTTATAGGTCGATCGAAGCTCGAGCAGACAAAGGTGCACCACTTCAGCATCGACCATCGATAATCAGGCAATGATGATTATGTCGTTACTTATATGATTTATTCTTTCGCATCTTCCATGGTGTAGTGTACTATTAATGGTGCATTGTGACAGTCACATACACGGCTTGCGTGGATATTTGATTTCATCTTATGCTTTTCATTTCGAAAAGAAAATGCATTTCAATGCAATGTTGTAATATCATTTGAATTCTTGCAATCAAATGAATCTATGTAAATATGAATCTTTTCATGAAATAAATGAAAGCATTCTAAAATGCTTTGTGGCTTAAATGCTCAATTTTCTACTTCATTTAATTCTTGGAACATTGAATAGCACTCTAAAATTCTGATTCTTCCTTTAAATGTACAACTGTCACTTGATGAATAATGATAAAAAAATGCAAACAACATTTAAACACAATATGCAATTTCACCTTAAGTTATAACCATGTTCAACCAACTCCACCAATCGAGCTGAGGCAAAAAATTGGTAACATAAACCAACATCATGATATTGGGATTACCATGATAGAGCAAGAAAATAGCATGCTAAAGAATTGATGAAGATGGATGATTACAAAAATGCATAGCATAATAGTATGATGATAAAAGATTAGAAAATGGGATGGCATATATTTACGATATAAAGAGATAGTTTAAAATAGGATGAGAGGCCTCCATTTATAGATTTTATAAGAGAACAATGGAGAGTCAAGATGCATTTTTTACTAGGAGGCTAGAATTTGAATAAGATGAAGGCATAGATTAAAATCTTAGCCTTTTGACAAGTGTCACAATAGGGATAGAGGTATCATATGCGGTGTAAGAGTTAGGAATGCTCACACATGTGTGAACAAAGGAGTGTAGATAAGAGGTGGGGTGGCTAGGGTGAGTAGGCATGTTGACACATGTGGTAAATAATGGGGTAAGGACACTTGTCAATTGATGGTAAGTTTGGATTTTCTTCCATGAAGATGAATTTAGTGGCTAGGATTAAATGGACAAGAATTTAAAATGACGTACAAATTTAAATATTATAGGAAATGGTAATGGGGATTAATTTGTCTAAATCAATTAATTAATTGATTTAGTTGGAGCATTTGGGAGATACAGTTAAAATTAATTAAATAAATATAAAAATAAATGAAGAATTAATTAATAATTATTTATTTAGTTAATGGTTATGATGGGGTAAAGTCAAATTATGTGGTTGGGTATGAAGAAATTTATGTTTTTATAATTATCAAGTATTTGCATCTTATTTTCTATATATTATTTTCTTGTGCAATTAATTTTTTATGTATTAATAATATTGTATCAATAGAAGTTACAAGTTACTGCAAGAGCAACATTCAGAGCATATATATCAAAAACTAATAGTCATCTAAAATTTTACTAGAGTGATATGTGCTTATCACCATTGCATCACTAATTTACAAAATTGCAGTAGATACATGTATACCACCGATTTAGAAAAAAATACAGTCTGCACAAGCTTAGAAGGTTATTTATCTATATAAAATGAAGTATATTCATAATAGCAGAACTATCTAATATGAAGTAGAGTGCTAGACGTTAGTCATTGCTTCCTTCTCCTTTACGAGGTTGAAGATTGGGTATGTTTTCTCCTATAACCAATATTTCATCTTCATTTCCTTGGTTCCCTGGTATATGTGATCATATGTGTCTATCCATGTTCTGAGCTACATTAGTAAAGACTCTCTAGAATTCATTTAACACCCTTAGAAAATCTTCTACCTCCTTCTGACTATAGTGATGAGCATGGCCACACCTTACCTCCTATTTGTTGACTATTACTGAGGCTTCCCTTATCAGCCTCTAAAACTTAGTCATGGAGATCTCCTATGGATAGTGACCTGCATAATAATGTTGAAAAAATTGAGTCTTTTGGATGACTTAGTAAGTGCCCCTTTAGAACCCTTGAACATGTTCTCATTCCTTTCCTTCCATATGTGCCATAGAATCTCAATGGTTTGACAATCCCAAAACAAACTATAATATTTTTTAAGATTCTTGTTAATATTCAAAATATCATTCCATAATTTTTTACCATTTTTATCCCAAATCAATAACTCATTGCAGAATATTTTCCATATTTCTTTCGCAGAGAAATAGTCAAAGAAAATATGCTTAGCATATTTTTGTGTCATACAAATAGTATAAATATCCACATCATTAACATTATATTTGAAAGGAACCCTTTGGAGAATAACTAGCCACCTAAAGCATGCTTTTTTAGGTTCCTTAACGTTGTGCCAAATACAGAAAAAAACATTATGCCACATCACATCCAAAAAGGAAACATTCCAATAGTTATTGAGGTGCTCAATGACAAAAACATCACTAACCAGAGTCTTATAAATAGTTTTAGCCTTAACATCCAAAAGAAAAGACCATCTTTCCACTTGAGACCACTAGATAGGTCAAATCTGTCATCAATGTCTAAAGGGAAATTTACATTTTTGCAAGCTTTCTAGAGGATGTTGAAGGTTCTATGGTTAGATTCAAAGATTTTTAATTTCAAAAAAAATTGTTCCTATTTTTAATATGACCATTATCAATTATATCTTTGAAGGTTTTAATACCTTTTTGGGACCAATTTCTATTGTGCATGTTTTGCACACATGCCTCGCCTTAGGCAGGGACACCCCTCTTTTTCGCTCGTAATGGCTCGTTCCTGCACCTATTGGGTTGTTTTTTCTCTCACCTCATTTTACGTGCCCCTTTCCCAGAGTCCAAGTGGGTCACATGCCTTAGAATGATCAAATTCCCCTTGACTAGATTCACCTACCTGAATTTCACCAAGTCTTTTGCTTTCGTAGAAATTCCCCTACAGGTTTCCCTTCGCCCATTACCCCAAAATCCTCCAAGCCTTGTGGACCCATAGTTGTGGGTCACCTCATGTGGGTCGCCACTCATGTTTCATTGTTGAGTAGCGACTGACGCCCAAATTTTTCCTGCATGGTGGGATCTACACTTAGTTCCTCCATCTAATCCTAGACCAAGCATCCAAATGAGTGAGTTTTTGCATCTCACCTAACTTGAGTTCACCATACCAAGAAATTAATGCATTCCATTAATGGAAAATGGCCTATAAAGGTGGCTCCCTACCCTTCATTTTACCTGGCACATTCAAATCAAAGAGAGAAACAAAGTCCCTCCTTCCTTTTTCCGCCTTTTTCCTTGTTCCTGCTAACTTGGTCCCTGCTTGCTTGATTCACTTTTTCCTTCATTTTTTGACTTTGGGGACAAGTTGCATTTGGATAATTTGCAATGTTTCTATGATGCCTAAGTGAACTTCCAAGGTTTTGTTAAGTTTTGGGAAGTTACAGAAATTTCAATGTGAGCCACCATCCCTTCGTGGTCATTTTGGAACTTTTCTTGTGGCCTGTTGTGTGTGGGTTGCCATGTGCTCATTGTTGTTTTAAAAGGGTAGCAACCCTCCGCCTTCCCCCTTCCAAATTTCTTCATTTTTAAAAATTAGTCAAATCTTAAGGAAGTATGTCTTGGAACTCTTTCTACCCCTTTTCCCATGTGCTAAAATTGAAAAATCTCAAATTTACTAAGTTTTGTGAAGTTGTGGGAATTTCGTTACAGGTCGTTGTCCCTCCATCACCATCTGTGGGAACTTTCCTTGTAGACCATTTTCCCTTCGTCACCATCCGTGGGAACTTTCCTTATGGGCCGCCATCCCTCCATCGCTGTCTGTGGAAACTTTCCTTGCAGGTCGCCATCCCTCCCTTGCTGTCTGTGGGAACTTTTCTTGAGGGTTCTTGTCTCTCCGTGGCCCTTTGGGAACTTTCCTTGCAGGTCGCCATCCCTCCATGGCCATTTGGGAACTTTCCTTCCAGTTCATTGTCCCTTCATTTCCGTTCGTGGGAACTTTCCTTGTGGACCACTGCCCTTCCGTTGTCGTCTATGGGAATTTTTTTATGGGTTGCCATCCCTCCACTTGTCATCTGTCATCCATCTGCCTTCTACCATTCAGAACTTGTGGGTCCACCCCTATGGAAGGTTGTCCATCATCTGCTTGTAGTTTTCCATCTGCCATCCACCATCCATCATTTGTCGTCTATCATCTGCCCATTGTCCATCGTCCACCATCTGTCTATTGTTTGTCATCCGTTGTTCATCCACCATCCGCTGCTTGTGGGTTTTCCTCTATAGAAGACTAACCATCGTCTATCCTCCGCTATCCTTCCACCCTATGGCACCCACATCCCTAAACCTGCATTTATATTTGTGGTCCAAATGAGCTCCAAATGTGGAACAATGATGAATATTATGATCTTTTAATGATGCATGGGTGGATCTAACAAGGATTTTGCAGGATTTGACTAATGTTTTCCTTGATTTGCGTATGAAATCACTTACGACACTTCATGTACGTAGGATTCAAGGAACCTACAGCGGGTCCATCGGGGAGGCCCATTGAGAAAGATGAACAAGGAAAAATCACATTGCTCCTTTCACCATTCATTTTATGCTCATCTCGCCCCCTAACACCCATCAATAGAGATGACATTAGAAGGAGGCCTATGTTAAGGAAGTCAGTGACAAAACTACAAAGGATTGCCTTGAAGGTGGTCGCGGGGGAGCGGTTGTTTCCTCCCTCCAAACAAATGATCATGATCCATTAGGAGTTGTCTCATACAATCATCTAATCCATTTAATAATGATGCAAACAAGGTGTACTTGATTGATTGGGGATGTTGTGAACACATCAAGTAAAAAGGAAAAATTTGAACAGTTTCAGCTACAACAAAAGGGTAATCAGCTAGAAGACAAAATTGCTACAGTGACTGGCCATTACAAGACAAAATAAGGAAAAGACAAAAGATGTATTTTAAATTGTTGAATATTGAGGGGTAGGTGAAACCCTAATGTAAACAAATCTGAGCCACTCATTGTGAATCAATCCTAGCCATTCATTTGGGCTTTGGAAAACTATAAATAGGGGCCTTCCCCTCATTTGTAAATGGTTGGAGAACTAGTGTAAAGGCATGGTGTTTCTTTTTATTTTGTTCATTATGCATGCATGGTTCTACTTCCAAGTTAGTTTTAAGTGTTAGTTTCATGAATGGTTTTCATGACAATGTTATTGTTATAGTATTTGATGAGCTTTTAGCCCATACTTTTAGTACTTG
The DNA here is from genome assembly GCA_007258455.2 of Sequoia sempervirens. Classification (NCBI taxonomy): domain Eukaryota; kingdom Viridiplantae; phylum Streptophyta; class Pinopsida; order Cupressales; family Cupressaceae; genus Sequoia; species Sequoia sempervirens. The sequence continues at coordinate 100,720,815 of VDFB02026320.1, forward strand.
TTGATAACAAGTTGTTGTGCAAAGTTAGCCTCGGCTTCTTTATGTCATTGCTGCAACCTAGTTGAATTGCATTTCATGATGTGTATGTGTAATTTGAAAATAAACATACCTTAGAAGATTGCATTGGTTTTGTGTAGCTATAGGTTTCTCTTGGTCAAGCAAAACTCAATTTAGGAAGTCTGTCTATTGTAGCAGCCACCATTGTTACTATTCATTCATAGCTTAGGATTAGAACAACTTTCTTAACCCTTCTCCTTTTTCTATTTCTTTTAGTCCTTGGTTAGAGTAGGATCTCAAGCATCACCATGAAGCTTAATCAAATGAACTTGATGAGTTTTAGCTTGTTATTTTGAGTGGGTAGTCACTATTCATTCACTTCTAGCACTTTTCAATTACATTTTTAGGCCTAGCTTCCCATGCTTTGTAACTCATCTATAAGACCGCCCTGTGATTACCAATAGATCATATTAAACCAACTAAACTATTCCAAGCATGTCATGGCCTGGCACTTGAGAGACCTTGGGGTAATTTTCAGCAACTTGTTGTTGGAGATTTCCTTTCAAGAGAGGTGATGCACCTATGCATTACCTTTGTTGAGAAGTTCAAAAACACCCATAAACAAAATTGGTGCTAGAAGGAGGGCTAACATGTTGGGCCTATAAAGTTGAAAGTTCAGAGTTGAAAAGAGCACTTTCAAGAAGAAATATGAGATAAAGAGATCTCTTTTAAGGTTGAAACTTGAAATCAGAAAATTCTAAAGGCAAACATAAGTTGAGTTGAAATGGAGCAGCATGTGCAAATCAGCATCACTTAGCTACATGGAGATTCAAACAAGAGATTGAAGAAACCATTGCAGCAATTTGCACTGGAAGATAAGTGTAGGATCTATGTACATGTAGAAACAATAAATTGGGATGTTTGACATTCTTAAATAGGATTGAAAGAGTCTTGCAAGGAGAAATTCCCTTATAGGAAATATATCAACCCTTAGCCCATGTAGACCCAGGGGAAGAACTGACAACCATGGAAGCTAAGGAATTGAAGGAGCTGATCCAAGAATGTTTGGGAAATGAAGATGGAGCAAGATTGGAGGAGATATTGATGTCTAGTTGGTGCAAGTTTCACAATGCACCTCACTCAGAATTAACTTGTTCTTCGTGTGTAAACATTATCACTCAAGTCAGGGGATGCTTGAACAAGTTGGGGCAGCCAACTTTCAATGAGGACGAGTCATCCCATGAGGAAAAAGAGCTATCAATAGCTAAAGGACAAAAAATTGAAGATGAACCAAGAAATTTAGCACAAGTTAGTGTTGGGACAATAGACATAGAGGCTGAGAACCAAGAGGAAGAGGTTGAAAGTCTTGGGACAACAAAGTGCCTTGATGAAAATTTGATTTTAAGTTGTTCAAAAGACTTTCCCTCCATCAATAAAAAATTAGTCCTCCACTCTAGAAGAGGAGCCATTTGAACGTTGATGATGAATCAACAAAGTTTGTAGTAGCATATGCTAGGATAGCTAACACAAATGCTAAAGAATAGAGAGAGGAAGAGGTTGAAAGTATTGGGATAGTAGAAAATGATGGCAAAGGCATAAGTGAAATTAGATTAGAAGATCTTTCCTTCATGAATGAAAATGACCAAGCATCCAAAAATGAAGATTTGGAGGAGTAGGAAAAATCATATGTCGTGGCTATCCACTATCTGACTTCCTTCCCAAGTGATGATGAGGACCCGATAGTGGAAAAATACAATGAGCTCATTTCAAGACTCTCAAAGTACTGGTCAGAGCTTAGACACCAAGTGGATTTAGAGGTATTGTTGCTACCATATTGGTGTAGACTCCATGATTCATCACACTTGAATTTCACATGTGAGTTATTCCAAGAGGCCATCAAAGAAGTCAAAGAACAAATGGGGAAGTTAAGTACACCACCTCCTACAGCTACTTCAAGGATCAAATTAGAGGATCAAGAGCTACAATCAAGTGATAAACTAGTTGGTGGTAGCCCTCCTGAGGATGTTGGGACAACAATAGTGTAAGAATGGCACAACCCCAAGCTCCTAAACGATGAAGTCGATCAAATAGGAATGCTACCCATAGATTACCAAGAGGCCTTCCCTCTTGCATAACACTTGTATGCAATGGATGATAGGTTGTAAGGAGGACTTCCAGAGGTGGTCCAATCATCATACACCAATCCCCTTGATGGGACAATGTCTCTTGCTATTCTCTTCCCACCTGGAATTGCACCACAAAGGTATGCTAATGTTGAGGAAGAGTTCATTTCAAAACATGACGATGATGAGCATATACTACACTAAACCCTAGGTGGTGAAACATTGGAACCTCCGAAATGGGAGAGGGGTTCCTTCTCCATTTACAATGATAGTGACCTAGGGAAAATGATCGAACATCTTGATGAGACACAAGAAATGAAAAAAGAAGAAGATAAAGGCGAAGGTGTTTCAATGGCTTCCAACACACATGACATGCTTGGTCAACTACAAGATGCAACTAGAACTCCTTTTTCCTTGAACACTGTTGATTTTCCCACACATTCAGGATGTTGCAATAGGATAGATTCATCCATGTCATCATCCTATGACATTGAACATTATAAAATTAAGATCAACACCTGGGGAAGGAGATGGGATGACATGCTGCCCCTTGGAGACAACAATCAAGAAGAGGTTTGGACTATGGAAAATCAGAAAGATGAAGTATATCTCTTCGAAGAATAGTCGATGGAGGCTGTAGATCCCACTAGGGGATTGGAAGAGGTGTTTGCTACCCCATATTCCTAGCCCTATGCAAGCTCAAGATCAAAGATGTTGCACCTTTCACTTTGCCCACCCAAGGCTACCGATGCAACAATCGACGATGCAGTGCTCACTCTTGATTGTCAAACGCTGCCACATCTACATGACGACATTCAAGTTCTATCTTTCCTTTCTCCTATCAATACTTGTAGTTGTGTTTATCATTTTCATTATGGGAATGAGGGGAGATAGATGTGTTTATTGATTAACCATGGGTTTAATGAATCACCTCAATTGTTGATTTTCCCGAATGTGTGATTAAATTTGAATGTTGCATTATTCAAATTATTTTTTCTAAATATAAAGATGAATCTACATGGCTTAGAACTATGATGATTTCCCTTCTGCTTGTGCATACCTTTCAAAATCTAATCAGTGTAAGCTCTAGTTTTCCTTGTTTGAACATGATCCTTTGTAAATATCTTTGTACATAGTTGTTTTTGGGCAGTGTAGGTTTCATGTATATAGCTTGCTTTCCTACTTTCCTTAGGTTAGTTGATTTGTTGTAGGTTGTTTTCTTTAGAGTAATTTCCTTACTTTTTGTTTTTTCTTTCTCACTTTGGTTAGTTTAGGTGTTTGATTCTCACTTGCTTCCCATTTTACTTTTGTGTTGTTGCTGCTTTGCTCGGGGTTCCTCTAAATTTAGCCAGGAACATCTGTGTGCACAACAACCATCTTATCGTCTGGGGCTATTCTGTGTATTTCTTTGACAAACTCTAATCAAGCTTTTTGAATGGATGGTGAGGGTCTTTTGTTAGTGCCAAGTGATCTGGATGTTTGGTCTAAAGGGGATAAGTTGTTGGTTGGTTTGACTTCAATATATTCTGAATTCTCATATCTCTTACACAAATTAAGAATATTGAGGCCACTGTAGGTCCTTTGTGAAGTCTAGTTAAGTGAAAAATCTAAAATTCTACTTCAGCGCCATTGTGATTCTTAGCCCTAGGCGTGAGCTTCACTACTCAAGGGTTGAAAAGAAAAGAGTAAAAAAAGAAAAAATCAAAAGAAAGAAGAAAATTCAATTTTTCAGGGGAATCCAAGCAACTCTATCGGGGCTATGGATGCCTGGTTGGTAGTAGAGCAATGTTCAGGAGAATCACAATGACAACCTCATCGAGGCTATGGATGCCTGACTAAAAGCAAGGCAATGTCCCAGATGCTTTTGGAGTTAGAATCAATCATGTAGCTTAACTTAACGAAGCTTAAGATCCTGCAGCAACTTAAGGATAGGAATTAATGCAACTGTACACACTTGTATTTTAAGCATACTAAAGGTTGGGTTGACTAGTGGTTTTGATCTTTTGGTCGAGTTTCTGGATTGTTTTCCCTAGCGTGAAGGTTAGAACTAGAGATTTTGGGTTCGTGATTCTAGTTTGTCATCAAAATGCTCTAGAGCATTTCCCCAATGAGTCACCATTTGTTGTGCATGTTTTGCACACACGCCCCACCTTAGGTAGGGATGCCCTCTCTTTTTTGCTCCTGATGGCTTGTTTCTGTACCTATTGGGTTGTTTTTTCTCTTGCCTCATTTTGTGTGCCCCTTTCCTAGAGTCCAAGTGGGTGACATTCATTAGAATGATCAATTTCGCCTTGACCAGATTCACCTACCTGAATTTCGCCAAGTCTTTTCCTTCATGGAAATGACCCTACGGGTATCCCTTCACCATTGCCCTGACATACTCCAAGCCTCATGGACTTGCAACAATAGGTTGATGCTCATGTTTTACCACTATGTTGCGACTGATGCCCAACTTTTTCCCACATGGTGGGATCCACACTTAGTTTCTTCGTCTAAGCCTGGACCAAGCATCCAAATGAGTGATTTTATGCATTTCACCTAACCTGGGTTCACCATACCAAGAAATCAATGAATTCCATTAATGGAAATTGGCCTATAAACGTGGCTCCATGTCCTTTATTTTAACTAGGGCATTCGAATCTGAGAGAGAAACAAAGTCCCTCCTTCCTTTTTCTGCCTTTTTCCTTGTTATTGCTGACTTGGTCCCCGCTCTCTTGATTCGCTTTTTCCTTAATTTTTTGACTTTGGAGACAAGTTGCCTATGGATTTGGGATGTTTCTTTCATGACTAAGTGAACTTCCAAGGTTTGATTACCCTTTGGAAACAAGGAGGATGACCCTCTAGCTTCCCCCTTCCAAAAATTTTCATTTTTCAAAATGTGTCAAGTCTTAAGGAAGTATGTCTTGGTACTCTTTCTACCCCTTTTCGCATGCGCTAAAATTGAAAAATCTCAAATTTACTAAGTTTTGTAAAGTTCCAGGAATTTCCTTGTGGGTCGCCATCCCTCCATTTCCATTTTGAAACTTTCCTTGTGAGTTTTCATCCCTCTGTCACCTTCCATGGGAAATTTCCTTGCGGGTCGTTGTCCATAGGAACTTTCCTTATGGGTAGTCATCCCGCTGTCACCGTTCGTGGGAAATTTCCTTCCGGGTCACTGTCCCTCTGTTGTCATCTGTGGGAACTTTCCTTGCAGGCTGGCATCCCTCTATGGCCATTTAGGAACTTTCCTTGTTGGTCATTGTCCCTTTGTGGCCATTTGGGAACTTTCCTTGCAAGTCGGCCTCCCTCCGTCACCGCCTATGGGAACTTTCCTCGTGGGCCGCCATCCCTCCACCCATCGTCCGCTGTTCATCTACCATCCACCATCCACCACTTGTGGGTCCACCCCTACGGAAGGCTATTCACCATCCACCAATCATCCACCATCTGTTGTTCACCCGCTATTTGTTGTCAGTCGTCTGCTTGTTGTCCGTCATACGTTATCCGTCTGTAGTCCGCCACTTGTGGGTCTGCCCCTATGGAAGACTAATTTTCATCTATCATCCACTGTCTTTCTTCCCTATGGCACCCGCATCCCTAAGCCCACATTTATGTTTGTGGTCTAAATGAGCTCCAAATGTGGAAGAATTATGAATATTATGATCTTTTAATGATGCATGGGTGGATCTAACAAGTAGTTTGTAGGATTTGACTAACGTTTGCCTTGATTTGTGTATGAAAGAACATATGACAGTTCATGCATGTAGAATTCAAGGAACCTACTGTGGGTTCATCGAGGAGGCCCATTGAGAAAGTTGAACAAGAAAAAAGCACATTGCTCCTTTCACCATTCATTTTATGCCCGCCTCTCCCCTAGCACCCATCAATAGAGCTAACATTAGAAGGAGGCCTATGTCAAGGAATTCATTGACAAAACTATAAAAGGTGGCCTTGAAGGTGGTGGGGGGGAGCGGTTGTTTCCTCCCTCCAAATAAATGATCACGATCCATCAAGAGTTGTCTCATCAGATCATCTGATCCATTTAATAACGATGCAAACAAGGTGTACTTGATTGATTGAGGGATGTTGCGAAAACACCAAGTAAAAAGGTAGCTTTTGAATAGTTTTAGCTATAGGAAAAGGGAAATCAACTAGAAGACAAAATTGCTACAGTGACTAGCCATTACAAGACAAAATAGGGAAAAGACAAAATATGTATTTTAAATTGTTGAATATTGAGGGGTAGGTGAAACCCTAATGTAAAAAAATATGAGCCACTCATTATGAATCAATCCTAGCCATTCATTTGGGATTTGGAAAACTATAAATAGGGGCCTTCCCCTCATTTCTAAATGGTTGGAGAACAGGTGTAAAGGCATTCTGTAGCAATAGAAAACAACATTGCATGATTTATGGGTGTTTCTTTTGAGTTTGTTCATTATGCATGCATGGTTCTACATCCAAGTTAGTTTTAAGTGTTAATTTCTTGAATGGTTGTCATGATGGTGTTGTTGTTATAGTATTTGATGAGCTTTCAGCCCATACTTTTAGCACTTGTTGATGACAAGATGTTGTGCAAAGTTAGCCTAGGTTTCTTTATGTCATTGTTGCAACCTAGTTCAATTGCATGTTCATGATGTGTATGCGTAATCCAAAAATAAAAAAACCTTAGAAGATTGCACTAGTTTTGTGTAGTTATAGGTTTCTCTTGGTCAAGAAAAACTTAGTTTAGGAAACCTATCTACTGTAGCAGCCACCATTGTTACTGTTCATTCATAGCTTAGGATTAGAACAACTTTCTTAACACTTCTCCTTTTGATATTTCTTTTAGTCCTTGGTTAGAGTAGGATCTCAAGCATCACCATGAAGCTTAATCAGATGAACTTGATGAGTTTCAGCTTGTTGTTTTGAGTGGAGAGTCATTGTTCATTCACTTCCAATACTTTGAAATTACATTTGCAGCCCCAGCTTCCCACGCTTTGTAACTCATTCGTAAGACTTCCCTGTGATTACCAACAAATCACATTGAACCAAGGGTGATCCCACAATTGAGGTTTACAATTTTTTCCCAAACTAAACACTAAAATAATTTTTTTAACTAAATCTTCACTTTCGGGCATCTATAGCGGCTAAACCGTGAAGAATTTGAAGATGATGCAAACTAGAATTTCATGAAATTTTCTCTGTAGATTCTAAATATATTTTTTTCAAAAATTTTGGAATTAGATTGGACTTCTTTTCCATCTCCCTCAAAAACTAGTTTTTTTCAGAAAACAACATTTTTAAAAAGTGACACTCACCGTATAATGCATAACTTTTTTCCATGAAGGATAAAATTCTAATTCTTTCAAATTTAGATTTGTAACTTCGATATCTAGTGTTTTCACTTGCTTAGATAGTTTTTTATTGAATATTTTTTCTTTAAACAAGTTTCAAAGTCAAACCAATGATAATTCAGACACAACACAACCATATAATGCGTTACTTTTTTTATATGTATCAAAATTCTTTTTTTCTATTGGATCAAGGACTTCAATATCTGGTGCACTCATATTTTTATAAAAAAAATAATAATATACTATTTTTCCACATGTGCAAAATAAAGATCTTGATTTTCGGTGAAAAACCTACATTTACAAGAAATAAAAAATAATTATAATAATAAAGTTAAATTTATATAAAATTATACTTTTTGGGAAGGTTATATTAAGGAATACATACTTACAAAAAATAAATTTTAAATGAATTCACTTGATCCCCCAAAAGGTAAATCAAAAGTGGTTTTTTAATTAGCATTTTGATAGGTGTAAAGGAGACTTCGTTATAGGTATGGTTTAAAACTAGCAGGGTTTTATCCAAGGGGGTTTGATCTAAGGTAGTTTGATCAAAACCTCTTCAATTGGAATGATTTTAATGGAAATTTTTAAGGATTAAATCATTATATTTTCTAAAAATATGTGATTTCAACAAAAAATAGAATCTCCCAAAAATTGTAAACTATCTTTGTGGTATAAGCCCCGACTAAACTATTCCAAGCATGTCATGACCTGACAACCGAGAGACCTTGACGTAATTTTCAAAAACTTTTTTTTGGAGATTGTCTTTCAAGAAAGGTGATGTACCTATGCATTACCTGTGTTGAGATGTGCAAAAACACCCATCAACAATTTCTAGCGAAGAAGCCTTGCAAAAGAGCAAGGAGTTTGGAGTCGTGACCCAAATTCCACCATGGGGAGATGAAAATAGGATAATTAGTATTTTCATTTATAAAAACTTTTTTTTATTAGAAATAACATTATTCTTAATTAATTCTTAGGCCTTCCAAATTATACTTTTAAAGATTGAGCAACCAGTCGAGGACACATGATGCTTATTGATTACAATATCACTCATTGGTAATTGCAATTGCTTCCAAGATTTAGCTTGCTTAGGGGTGGAAAGTTGAATATTGTTTCAGATTAACACTTTCCAAGGTTCATTACCTACTAGTGCTTTGGTTATCCATTTTGCAACAAGGGAAATCCAATAGGTCCTTAGATCTTTGAGTCCAATCCCTCCCTGAACTTTGTCAAGGGAACAACACTCCCACCTTACAACATGATTTTTCCTCTTTCCTTCCCCATTAGACCATAGGAATTTCCTAATCTTTTTTTGAATAATATTAGCTTGTTAGCTACTAAAAAACCATACATAGGAAAAGTAGATACTATAGGAGGCAAGAACCTTTTGGAAAACTTGGATCCTCCTAGCAAAAGATAGATATTTCTTGTTCCATTTAGCAATCTTTCCTTCAATCTTTGACTATATCCAAGACCATATTTCTTTGAGGTTTGGGCAGCCTACAAATGGAATCCCTAAATACCTTACTTGTTTAGAAGCCCCCCCATTGGAATTTATACTTTTTGACCTAGTTAGGGGGGAATCTTGTGATCCTAGGAGTATGGACATAGCCATTGATATTTTAGCTCTAGAGGCTTTACAAAATATATTGATTTTTACCAACAATGAGCCCATATTGTTTTCTTCTAGGTCCAAGAGGATAGTAGTAACATCTACAAGCTAAATGTTTATTACCTCATTCTTTTTTGAGAGTTTTATCCCTTAAAATTTTGGAGGCAATGTGTTTTTCCTTTGCAGGTAATGGATAGCATTAGAGACAATAAAAAAAGGGTTGGGGCTAGTGGGAAACCTTTTCTGATGGATTTTTTCAATATAAATTCATCTAAAAGCGAGTCATTAACATCAATATAGGAAACAACATATTTTAGTACTATGTTTACCATTTTGAAAAACATGTTATGGAATCCAAAGGCCTCAAGGGTTTCCCTTAGAAAACTCAATTATAACCTAACATAAGCTTTTTCAAAGTCAAGTAAGAGCATAATAACCTCTTTTTTTGTGTATCTTTCCCATTCCATGGCCTCCCAACTTGTTATTAGGTTTTCCAAGATGTATCTACCCTTGATGAAACATGTTTGAGTGTTGTTGTTGAAGTTAGGAAGGATATTAACCAACCTTAAGGAAATTACTTAGCCAAAATATTGTAAGAAACATTTAACAATGTAATAGGTAGTAATTTTATAATCCCTTTGTTGATACTCTTTCCTAGACATCCTCTTTCTAATGTCTTATCATACACATGCAACAGGTCATCACAAATCTTGTCTGAGAATGTCTTATAAAATTCCACGAGTAGCCCATCCCATCAAAGGGATTTATCATTATTCATGGAATTAATGGTGTTTCTAATTTGTTCTTTGTTACTTTTTCCTCAAGCTTTGTGACATCGTCAACAAATATCTTCTTGGGGATGATGCCTTTCACAAGGTTCCTAGCTTCCTCACTCCAATCAATCCCAAATTTTAAGGTAAAGAGATTTTGGAAGAAGAAATGGAAATGCTTTAGAATTCCTTCTTGGAAAATGATCATTGTACCCTCATTGTATATTTGGTCTATCTTCTCTTTGAGGGATTTTTTCTTGATGAACATAAAGAAGAATTGGGAACTTTTTTCTGCATGGTGGAGCCAATTTGTCTTGGCCCTAACCTTGGATCCTTGGTGTTGCAAGTATGAGCAAGATCAGTGTTGTCATTGATTTCAAAATAGTTTAGAATGTTGCAAATTGTGCATGTATAGTTGAGATGTTGTTGAGATGTTGTGAGTACATGGAGTTATCCTTATGATGTTGTAGATGTGCTGAAATGATGGGCTGCCAAGTGCTTTTGAGAAAATTAATAAAGAGAAAAGTCAGAGTTATGTATGAGTTCAAAATGTGCTCCGATATGTGCTCCACATTTCTCCTGTATTCATCTTATGCTTGTCTGAATCTGATAGAAGGTTGAAATGATGTTTTCTATGTTCTAGAAAAAGTGTTCATGGTTTTGTGCTTTGGAAGACTAGTTTCAGAGGTCTAGAATGTGTATCTATGCAGACTAGATAGTCTGATGGAGATTTTTTTGTATGAAGTTTGTTGCAAGCTGATGCAGATCTATCTTATGGCATCTGAGATGTGTTCCAATACTTGGTGAAATGTGTTGTGTCATCTGCATCTTGTCTTCTTATTGTTAAGCATGTACTTCAATGTTCATTTGTGTTTTCATTAGGTTTGGCCGACCTGGTGTTTACACTTCATATGAAGAATTACAAATTTAATTAAGGAAGCATGTGGTTGATCTGAGAAATTGTTTTTGGTCTTGGTTAAGTGATTAATTGGTCCACTCTCATTCCTTTCCACTGCGGGAATGTTGAGTTGCCAACCTAGTTTGAATTTATGAAATGAAGTGTATGTTGTCGAAGTTGGAGAAAGTTTCTAAGGTTGAAGATGGTATAAATGAAAGTTGATATGTGAAGGATTAGATGATTAAAATATTAAAAAGTAAGCCACAAGTGAAGAGCAGAGTTGTGCGAAAGTGAGTTGAGGAAACAATAATTTATTGTGTTGGATTCCTAAAAGTAGTGAGTTGAAGGTTTTGCAATTTTCTAATCAATGTTGTGGATGTGTGTAAATTTTTGTGGTGGATCTTTTTGTTATCTTTTGTATCTGTAGGCAGTGAGCCTCCCTGTTGGACAGTGAGTCCTTTCTATGGACAACGAGTCCCTTCTGTAGGTAGTGAGCCTTTGTATTCGGGTAGTGAGCCTCTGTATTCAATTTTTATATTACTTTATATTGTGAGTTAATCCTCACCACAGTTTTTACCTCATTAGGTTTTCCACGTAAAATCTAGTGTTCATTGTGTTGATTTTTCTTTCTGTTATCTGCATTTCATGTTCATACTTAATAATAGATTACTGTAGTTCTGAAGTTGATAAGTATTTGAAGTTTTATGTTTAAATTTGGTGACAACTGATTCACCCCCCCTCTTAGTTGTTCCACACCTTTTAACAATTGGTATCAGAGCGTTGGTTCCTTGGTGTAGAGATTAACTGCTTAAGGTAGATCTGATGGTGCATAAGTTGGTGATCCCTATGTTCAATGGATCTAATTACAGTGACTAGAAAGAATAGATGAGAGGCTATATTATCTCTCTTAGTTTTAAGACCTGGAAGGTTGTTGAGACGAAGTATGTTGCTCCGAAAAGTGGTCCTTCTACTACATAGGAGATTGCTACTTATGAGGAGAATAAGAAAGCGAGGTATGTTATTTTCAGTGTTTTAACTAAAACTGAGCAAATTAAGGTTACTTATTTGCACACTGCTTATGATTTTTTGAAGAAGTTGGAAGACCTGTACGAAGGAAATGAAAGATTAAAATTGAAAAAGAAGCTGACGGCCAAGTGTAGATATGAGAATTTGAAAATGGAAGAAGGTGAAGATTTTGCAAGCTATTTCTAGAGGGTTTAACTTGTATTAAGAGTCAAGGGGGAAATCTGACTAATGAAGATATAATAGAGAAGATCCTAATAACCCTAGCTGAGTGTTACAGTGATAAGATCTCAACTATTGAAGAGATGTATGATCCTAAGAAGTATACTAAAGAATAGTTGTTTGGCACCTTAACAACATTTGAGATGAGAAAGTTTGGAAAGAAAGAGGAGAAGATAAAAACAACATTTAAAGTAATGAATATTGAGGATGATCTGGATAGTGATAGTTCTGATGAGTTGGAAGAAAAATTTACCAAGAAGTTGAAGAAAGGTACCGGTAAGTATAAAGGTATGTTTCAATTTAAATGTTTCAATTGTGGTAATATTGGTAATTATGCTTCAAGATGTCTGAATAGAGATGTACATAGGAAGAACAAGGATTAAAAGGATAAAGATAGAAAGGATAAGAAATACAAAAGGTTGTATTATGTTAAAGAAGAAGTTGGAATCTCCAATGATGAATCTGATTATGAAGGTGATGATAGTGAGTGTTTTTTTAGCTTTGGAGAATAAATTTGTGTCTGCTAACCCTAGAAAATGTGTAAGAAAGAATGTTTCAAAGAACAAGAAGAGTGAGATGGAAGGTACTTTGGTCACTGTCTTTCATGCTAGACAAGATGAAGACTACTGGGTAATTGAGAGTGGATGTTCTAATCACATGACTGGAGATAAAAGTAAGTTTACGAAACTTGAAAAGTATGATGGTGGTTTGGTCATGTTTGGTGATGATTCAAGAGAAAATATTGTTGGGAAAGGTACAATTAGTTTTGATAGAATACACAAAACTGATGATGTATATTATGTAAAGGGTCTAAGGCATAATCTTTTAAGTGTTGGACAAATGTGTAGAAAAGGTTTTAAACTTGTGTTTCACAATAATACCTGTGAAATCAAAAAAGGATCTGGAGCTATGGTTGCTGCCAAAAGGAGAACTCATGGAAACATCTATCGGCTTAAGGGTGTTGATGGTTAGTGCCTTTTATCTCAAATTAATGAAATTTGGTTGTGGCACTGAAGAATGGGACATGTAAACTTTGATAATCTGGTCATAATCAGTTCAAGAGATGTTGTTTGAGGTCTACCTAGAATCATAAAGCCTGCTAATATTGTTTGTAGAACTTGTTAGTTAGGGAAACAAACAAGATGCAGTTTTAAGGGAAAATAACAATCTACTACCAGACTACTAGAATTAATCCAAACAGATCTTGTGGTCTAACTAGAATAGGAATCCTAAATGGTGACAGGTATTTAATGCTTCTTATTGATGATTAATCTCGAATGACATCAGTTGCTTTTCTTAGAGAGAAAACTCAGGCTCTGGATAGGTTTAAAGTGTTCAAAGAAAAGGTAGAAAATGAGGTGAACCTAAGAATCAAATGTGTGAGGTCTGATAGAGGAGGAGAATTCACTTCTAATGAGTTTAATGCATTCTATGAAGAGCATGACATAAAAAGACACTTTTCTGCTTTGAGAACCCCTCAGCAAACTGGAGTGGTTGAGAGAAAGAACCAGACTATACAAGAAGCTGCAAGAACCATGATGAAATAATCAAATGTACCTGATGTGTACTGGAGAGAAGCAATACACACTACTATCTATGTTCTTAATAGAGTTCAGATTAGAGGCAACAACACAAAGAATCCTTATGAGTCATGGACTGGTAAGGCTCCTACTATGAAGTACTTTAAGGTATTTAGAAGCAGATGTACATTAAAAGAGGGGTAAAATCACAAATCTATGTCACACTTTATAAAGAAAATGACCAACACTGATCCAATTTTTAAACTTGAATCACTAAAAACTGGCATATATGTTTTGAATTTTGAAATGATGTAAACTAGTAATATATATATTGTTTAGTATATTCTATATTTGTATTTAAAAAAAAAAAAATATTTTAAAGTAGTTTTTAATAAATTAACACTATAATTTAGTTGTTGATAAAATGCAAAAAAATGAAGTTGCATGAGATGTCAAACATTTTATAGTAAATTTTATTTTTTTCTTTCAAATTTTTTGTGTATATATAACTTGAAGCTTTAGTGCATGGATATATATTTTTTTCAATTTTGATAAATATATATATTTTTAAATAAATATTAAAATGTGTGTGAATCAAAAAATAGTTGTTTCCATTGGACGCCAACTTTCATATTAAATATTTATCTAAAATGGAAAAAAATTATACCATCTTGAAATAGATTTTTTTATCTAGTGCATCATACTTAAAAAAATAAAATAAAATTAGTATTTTTCCTTGGCATGGTAATGAACCTAATATTTTGTGTTGATAGCCTACTTTTAGTAAAAATAAAAAATAAAATATAAATAATTAAACTATTAAAATAAATATATTTTTGAAAACTACACTTATGGATCTGCAAAAGGGTATTTTTTATATTTTTTAAAATGTTATTTACATTAGTAGGAGTTATTGAAACTTCAAGTTTTCAAATAATTTTATTTTTGGTAAATTGGACTCAAAGTGGTGCTCCATATATTTTTAGCCAACAATTTTAGTTGAAAAAGTTGTGGAAGTATCTAACTTAGCTAGAATGAATCTTACTAGATCATATATTTGACAAAAAATTATTTTTAGTTAGAAATACTTAAATTTAGTTGTGCTAATAAGTTACCTAAAAGTGTAACACAACTTTATGCTTTTACCCAGAGATGATGAGAATCTTGGTAAGTTTGATGCTAGATGTGATGAAGGAATTTTTCTTGGATACTCCACTACCAGCAAAGCATATAGATGCTTCAATAAAAGATTGAGGAAGATTGTGGAAAGTGCTAGTGTGAAGGTTGATGAGGATACACACAGACCTATTGAGATAAGTGAAGTTAAATCAGATGATCATATTTTCACACTAGTACCTTAAGAGAATAAGGAAGAGGAAGAAGAGTAGACTAAAGAAGAAGAAGAAAATCAACTAGAACCTATTGTTAAAACTCCTAAGTATGTACAGAAAAAATCATTCGGAAGAACAAATAATTGGAGATAAGAGTGAAGGGTGAAGACAAGAAGTAAAGTAGAAGTTGAAGTAAACCTATGTTTACTTTCTAAAATTGAACCTAAGTCTGTGTGTGAAGCATGTGAAGATGAGAGTTGGGTTAAAGCTATGAAAGAAGAGTTGTAGTAAATAGAGAAGAATCAGACATGGGAATTGGTCCCTAGACCTATGAACAAGAATGTAATTGGTTTAAAATGGGTGTTCAGGAATAATTTGAATGGAAGTGGTGAAGTTATAAGAAACAAAGCAAGACTTGTATGCAAGGGATACTCACAGGTTGAAGGCATAGACTTTGAAGAGACATTCGCCTTGGTGGCTAGAATGGAAGCTATTAGGATGTTTTCAGCATTTTCTACCCACAAGAATTTCAAAGTATATTAGATGGATGTAAATTCAGCATTCCTAAATGGTGAATTGGAAGAAGAAGTATACATAGAACAACCTTAAGTATTTCAGCTATCAGAAAAACTAGATATGGTCTATAAGTTGAAGAAGGAATTATATGGACTGAAACAAGCTCCTAGAGCATGGTATGCAAGATTGGATAGATATATGACACAACAAGGATCCAACAAAGGCTCTGCTTATAGCAATCTATACTTCAAAGTGCAAGGTAAAAAATTTTTGATAGTAGTAGTGTATGTTGATGATATCATTTTTGAAGGAAATGAAGGTATGTTTAAGAGATTTGTAGAAGAAATGAAAAAGGAATTTGAAATTTCTATGATTAGTGAGCTGAATTTCTTTCTTGGTCTACAATTAAATCAAACTAATAAGGGGATATTCATTTCATAATCAAAATACATGAAAGAGATGTTGAAGAATTTTTGGATGGATGACTCCAAACCAGTTAGTACTCCTATGGTGATGGGATGTAAGCTAAGTAAAGATGATGAATTTGCTAAAACCGATCAGAGCAAATATAGATCAATGATTGGTGGACTATTGTATCTTACTACTACCAGACCAAATATCATGAATGTAGTATGTTTAGTTGCCAAATTTCAAGTAGAACCTAAGGAGTCACATGTTACAACTATGAAGAGGATATTCAGATATCTTAAAGGTACACTAGATTATGGCTTATGGTATCCTAAGGATGTTGATTTCACTTTGAATGCTTATACTGATGCAGATTGGGTTGGTTGTGTGGATGACTGAAAGAGTACCAGTGGTGGTGCTTTATTTCTTAGTGGAAGATTGGTTTCATGGTTGAGTAAGAAACATGAATTAGTTTTGTTATCCATTGTAGAAGTAGAATATATTGCTGCAACATCCTGTTGTACATAGGTTTTGTGGATGAAGCAAACTTTGAAGGATATTGGAGTGATATGTGATGAGTCTATTCCTATTTTTTGTGATAATAAAAGTTCTATAAACATTTCAAATAACCTGGTAATGCATTCAAGAGAAAAACATATACCTATCATATATCATTTCCTAAGAGAAAAGGTATTGGAGAATAAAGTCAAGTTGGAGTATGTGTCAACAAAGGAAGAAATTGCAAATATATTTACTAAGGCTCTTCTGAAGGATACTTTTGAGTATCGTAGGGAGAGGTTGGGGGTCATTGGCCCTCTGAAATAGGTGCACATGAAAGTGCATCAGTCCAGTGGATCCATAGATTCTTCATTTATTTGGACTAATGAATGGGTCTACTCCATAGGGGGGTAGAAAAATTTTCATTGTTGCAGTATGAGTTGAATGGGTGCACTCCTAAGGGGGGGTGATCAGAGTTGTTGATATTTTCCATTGATGTAGAGGGGGAGAGAGAATCATGTGAAAATTAGTAGAAGAGAAAG
Source organism: Sequoia sempervirens (assembly GCA_007258455.2). NCBI lineage: Eukaryota > Viridiplantae > Streptophyta > Pinopsida > Cupressales > Cupressaceae > Sequoia > Sequoia sempervirens. The sequence goes on from VDFB02026320.1 coordinate 100,737,593, forward strand.
AGCAGGTTTTATCCCAAAATATTTTGTAGATTGCAGTCTTTGATGGTTTTTCACATAATATGTTGCCATCAATGACAAAGGGGAAGATTGTTGCAAGTATGAGCAAGATTGATGGTGTTGTCATTGATGTTAACACAGTTTAGAATGTTGCATATTGTGCATGTATAGTTGAGATGTTGTTAATATGTTATGAGTACGTGGAGCTATCCTTGTGATGTTGTAGATGTACAGATCTGATAGAAGGTTTATATTGATGTTTTCTATGTTCTAGCAAATGTGTTTGTGGTCTTGTGCTTTGGAAGACTAGTTTCAGAGGTCCAGAATGTGTATCTATGTAGACTTGATAGTCTAATATAGAATGTTATGTATGAAGGTTTTTGCAAGCTGATATGGATCTATCTTATGGCATCTAAGATGTGTTCCAGTACTTGGTGAAACGTGTTGTGTCATCTACATGTTTTCTTCTTGTTGGGAAGCATGTACTTCAATGTTCATTTGTGTTTTCATTAGGTTTGGCCGACTTGGTGTTTACACTTCATATGAAGAATTATAAATTTAATTAAGGAAGCCTGTGGTTGATTAGAGATGTTTCTTTTGGTCTTGGTTAAGTGTTTAATCGGTCCACTCTCATTCCTTTCCACTGTGGGAATGTTGAGTTGCTAACCTAGTTTGAATTTATGAAATGAAGCATGGGTGACCAACCTTGGAGAAATTTTCTAGGGTTGAAGATGGTATAAATGCAAGTTGAGATTCAAAGTATTAGATGATGCAAATATAACGAAGTAAGCCACAAGTGAAGAGCAGAGTTGTGTGAAAGTGAGTTGAGGTAGCATTACTTTATTGTGTTGGATTCCTGAAAGCAGTGAGCTAAAGGTTTCTGCAATTTTCTAATCAAGGCTGCGAATGTGTGTAAATTTTTGTGGTGGATCTTTCTGTTATCTTTTGTATCTATAGGTAGTGAGCCTCCATGTTGGACAGTGAGTCCTTTCTATAGAAAGTGAGTCCCTTATGTAGGCAGTGACCCTTTGTATTCAGGTAGTGAGCTTTTGTATTTGGTTTTGTTGTTACTTTATATTGTGAGTTAACCCTCACCATGGTTTTTCCCTCATTGGGTTTTCCACGTAAAATTTAGTTTTCATTATGTTTATTTTGGTTTCTGTCATTTTTATTTCATGTTCATACTTAATAATAGATTAGTGCAATTGTGAAGTTGATAAGTATTTGAAGTTTTATGTTTAAATTTGGTGATAAATGATGAACCCCTCCTCTCAATTGTCTTGCACCTTTTAACACTTTGATCTTATGGGATTGGAATCTCCTCAAATTTTCCTTTGTAATGACAAGCTCTTCATAAATTCTTTCATTCTTGCGGTCTAGTTGGATCAAGGATTCAACCTAGAAAAGTTTGTCATGAATTTATTTCTCCTCTCTCCTATCATCCATAGCTCCTTTCTTCCCAATAGTTTGGAAGAAATTTCTCCAGCATAAAATGTTTTGGTCCCACCTTTCAATATCTATTAAATTATATTTCAACATCCCTTTTTTTATTTCCCTAAGAGAGATTATAGCATCTTTGCAGTCATTATCCTTCAAGAGATGTGTGTTCAACATGATGCTATCTCTTTTTTTACCTTCCTTGGGCCTGCTTTGGTTTATGATAAGGTTTTCCCTTTTAGGGTGATGATTTGAAAGAGTGTAAGGGTACACATTTACTTTAATACCTTTATTATTTGGAATAAAAGTAACCAGGTCCTTGTTGGCATAGAACCTATCCAATCTACAATATACCCTTTTATTACCCTTTTGGGCATTGTATCAGGTAAACTATATACCTTTGTAGTTTCTTCTATAACCTTTCATAGGGTCAATTATGCCTTGTTTGGATTTCATGCTTTTCCAATATAATTTCTCATTTCCTTTCCACACCATGTCCAAGCCACCCCACTTATCCTCCATTTTCTCAACCATGTTAAAGTTTCCCCCAAGGATCCAAGGGATGTTTGGTAGGTATGAGATCCATTTCTAAAGCTTATTCTATCTTTATGATCATTGGGGGCATAAAAAAAAGAAAATTCCCACTTTATCAAAATATTTTTCAAGGCTGATCCACAATTCCCTATTACAATGTGAAAAAATATGACTAGTTACATAACCATTTTACTGGTTAGATATTAAGATGGTGCCTCCACCTCTCTCCCTTCATGAAAAGTGGAGTAATGAGTGGAATTATTCCAAATAAACTTCAAGTTTGTGTCCAAGATGAAACCTATGGCCTTGGTTTCTTGGAGGAGTACAATATATTTTTTCCTTTCAAGATTAAGGAATCTTCTAATAACATATTTTATGTTTGAGGATTCAAGACCACAAAAATTCCATGAAATGTAGTTTTAAGGTTCATTTTCAACACTCATTGGATTTTCCTCTAGTTCATTCTTGAAATGCTCAAAGAATTTAGGAAGCTTGTCCTCCACCTCTAACTTCTTGGAGGTAGGAGATTTTATTACAAGGCTTGTTTTTTTCCTTTTATTTCTAGCAACTTGGATACCACCCCCACTAGCCAACATAGGTTTGTTGTATTTCTAGGGCCTTCCTGGGCCAACTTTGTATTTTTGCACTTGGTCAAACTGAAAGGCATTAGAATTCTCATTGTTCTAGCATCATATTCTCCTAGAGGATTCCAAATTCCTTAAGTATTTGGATTTAGTGTTTTTCTTTTCTTTATTTATCTTCTCTTTTCCAACTATTAAAATGTTCTAAGACAACTGAGAGGGGGGGTGAATCAGTTATCACAAAATTCAAACATAAATCTTTGAATACTTATCAACTTCAAAACCATTCTATTCTACAATTAAGTATGAATATGGAATGCAAATAAGAGATAAATAATAACACAATAGACACCATATTTATGTGGAAAACCCAATAAGGGAAAAACCACAGTGAGGATTAGCTCACAAAATATAGTTATTTCAATACCGATTACAAAAGAGGCTCACTGCCAAGGGCTCACTACCAGAAAGAGGACAAACTGTCTAGATTTAAAAAGCTCACTACTTACAGAAAGGACTCACTATCCAACAAGGAGGCTCATTGTCTACAACAGATTACAAAAATAAAAGGTTGGCTTCACAGCCAAAGTGAACTGAAGAAAATGCACCTAACATGTGTTGATGCACTTTCGGTGATGCTCAATAAATAGACTTAACAAACTTCATTATTTTCTCTCAACTTCACTTCACATTGTCTTAATCTATCTTTTCTTGCTATACATCAATCTCAAAATTATCCAGTATATATATCTAACTCATCAACAAGAATCAATTAGGTCAGCCTAATTGGATGCAATTCAAAAATATAATTGTCAGCTTCATACAAAGCTTCTCTAAAATGTAATTCAAGTGTATAACACGCTGCAATATGTTGGCATGTACCAAAGATAGGTCACACATATATCCACAGTACATGTTAAACTATTAACTGATTATTAGGGTGACCATGATTAACCTAATAATGAAATGCAATCACTAAAGCTGATGCCAATACACCAACCAACCATATGAACATACAAAAAATGCATACATATGCGCTTCAAGTGATCATAAGCCACTTCTCAAAATCTTAAACACCAATGATTACTAGAGGGAATATGCAGACCAAAATATTGGATCTACCACCGAAGGAAATAAACCTATTTTGCACACTAGTTCAAGGTACCAGACCAATCTAATACCATAAACAACATGGTAACATAAATGAAAACATACAAACTAATCTTCTCCATTCTTCCAACACCAACTTCATTCTTATTATCTTGATTAATATCAAACTCAAGCTCTTTAGTAGGGGTTAGGGTCACATGCAAGTATGAGATTTCATTAGAAGAATCTAACTCAAGCCCTAGGGTAGGGTTAGGGGATAGTATGGGGGTCTCTAAGGGGATAACCACTGTTAGTCAAGCAAAAACATTACCAAAGTCCCCAAATTTAAGGGAATCCAACAAAGCCTCCAAGAACTCATTCTCCCTAGGAACATATTTGTTGATAATATACCCAATAGAGTTTACAATATTGTTTAAATTAGCAATTGGGCTTAGGGAGATGGTGAGAGTCAGAATTTTGTTCCCTAAACTAGCCTCTAGCACACCACACAAGGATGACACATTATTTTCCCCATCCAAATTGCTAGCTCCTATTTTATTCAGAGTCAAGTTAAAGTCAGTTGACTTAGACTTGCAAGGGCCTTAAAAACAATTTGTTGCACATTAAGTTTCTTTATCAAAATCTCATTCCTAGTGGGTGGAGGGAGCAGGGGTTCAAGAAGTCCCATAGATGAGCCCCAACCCTTTGGAGACTTGTGTGCAACCTCCCTCAAAATAGGCTTAGGGTTAGCACACCCATTCAAAATAATTTCAAATGAGTTCTTTAGGTCTAGTTCCTTTGATACATAAGGGAAGGGCCTTGAGGCCTTACCCTTGATCGGTTAGATTTGTCTACATTAGGCAAGGGAGGAACCATGTCCCCATGGTTGGGGCTACCAACTTGGATCTGGCTAGGCTTGGAGGAATTGTCCCCATCAACCTGTATTCCTAAGGGCTCCACATTTTCCCTAATAACTTGTTCACTTCTGGGATGAGAGGCCTCATTTACTAGATTAGGGTTGGTTTCTAAATATTAAGTGAGTTTCAACTTCTAGATGCCCTTATTTAATCTCCTCTAAATAGTTAGATAATTCTTTTGGATATGCCCTTCTTTACTATAGAGAATGCACACATTTAACCCACCCAAAAATTATAAAGGGCTTGAGAACTGATTGTCATCATCTTCAATTAAAACCTTCCCAGGAATTTCTATCTTGGGGTTGAAGGAGACAAGAGACTGAGCATCCAAATGAGGTAGCACCACTTTTTCCTCGTCAATCCTCACAACTTTTCCAAAGGGTGCAAGCAAGATAGGGATAATTTTTCAAAATTTAGGGGGGAGTTCATTAATCACCACCCACCTAGGGCAAGAAAGTACAAGAATTTATTTTGCAATGGGCCCTAGAGACCATGCCACACCTCTAAAATTACACCCCCATGTTCCAGTAGGGTTTTTCAAGGACCTTTTCCTACATTGAATGGTTTTTAAAGAAAATAGAAAACAATCCATGTTGCAAAAGCCTACTGAAATTTAATTGAATCCAAAATTTACTTGCCAAAATTTTAGCAAACCAATTATCTAAAAAATTTCTAGCATGAATCTTATTAATATCAATGGACACTAGAAAGATAGCTACATATTTTAGCCTAGACCATTCAATACAGATGAACCAAATATTTCAAGAGGTGTGAAATGCTATGACTCTCTTTTGCTCAATTAGGGTCTTTCACCTAATGAAAAGAGATGATCCCACACCCAAAATCTAGGTGGTTCACTCAAATAAAGGAATGTATGATGTAATTATGACTAAATTTAATGATTTAAATGTAGCTAATTGATAAAATTGATTGATTAATGAATGGAAACTAAGGAAATGAAGAGTGTTTGAAAACACATTGTCTAATGCAAAAACACCTAGAAATGAATACAAATTGCAATAAAAATGGATGAAACTAAAAGTGTGCACCTAAGACCTTGATGGAGACTAGAAATTACTTCTAGAATGCTCTTGATCCAAATTTTTAGGCCTGGTGGGACTCATTCTACATTCTGGGCGAATTAGTCCTAGATCTGGGAAACTATTCTAGAGCCCATTTCGAACAAATGGGTATCCAAACATGCAAAAAACCAAAATAAAGCCTAGAAGTGGGACTCATTTTCCACCCATGGTGAATGAGTTCACTTTTGAATTTTTGAATATTCAAAAGTGGAAACAAGAGCCTTCGGTCTACACTTTTTGCTTCTTCAGGTGTCTGGTTCTGAAACTGTCAAATTCGGGCCTGAAGGTGACTTTTTGTTGATGATTTTCCTTATCCAATGAAGAGATGACTTAAAAAAATTTGTAACTTGGTTCTTAATTATTTCCAAGCTTCCAAGATGCCTAAATCTATAAACACACACAAAGAGAAAGAGAAATGTTGGATGTTAGGGCATGGGAGTCTGCCTTGGTCAAACCCCTTTTTAGATAATTAAACCAAAATGATGAAAGAATGTAATGAAGCATGCAATAATGGATTCAATACCTTACCATGATGTTTGATCTTGAATGTTTGCAGAAAAACATGAAAGATTTTCCCTTGAATGTCTTAGGAAACAATCTTAATGACTTGCAATGATGAAACCCTAACTTGCTTGACTTGGAAGAGAAGATAAATGATGAATGAATTGTGAAAAATAAAATAGTGGATCTGAATTAGGGTGTAGATACTTAATTTTATAGGTAATTCACTGTATTTTCCCATAAATTGGATCCCCAAGGCTTACATGAAGAAAAAAAAAACTTAAATTCCAAAATTCTCGCTCAAAAGTCAAAAATGGTCCAAATGGGACTCATTCGCCACCTTGGGTGAATCAGTCCCACCTAGCCAGGACTCATTTTCCAAAGATGGTGAATTAGTCCTAGTGGGGCCCATTTTCCAGCCAAGATGCTAGGAAGTTAAGAAATAAGGTTTATATGATGACTTTGTCAAGTATTTCATCAGATTATGCCTCGGGATGCACAATATGGGTTAATAAGGGCCTATTAATGATGATGTGAAGGTAAATTAGGGCTTGGGACAAAAAATTCAATATGAAAATGTGATTAAATAGACTTTACAACACTAAAATGAGGTCCTCTTAGCCTAGAAAGGCACAATATCCAATGTGAATGTGTAAGACACATTACAACACTAGAATAACATTAAGTTTATTTTACAAATTTTCTACATTAATGTGAGGATGTATTTAAATACATTTTATAATGTTGAATTAGGGTAAAATGGGTTCATTAAGTCTAGAAAAGCGTGAAATTCCTTTACAACACTTTATAACACCTTTACAAGACATCGTTAAATGCATTTGAAAGGGTCCAAGACCTAGTGTGGATGTGAAAAACACCTTACAACACCAAATCAAGGCCTTGTTAAGTCCAATTTATCATCAATTATTCCCAAAATCAAGCAAGTTTCCTTTTTTTTACAGTAAATTTAGCCCCCACTTTAGTGAGAGGATGAATGTGCTTCAAACTCACACTAAAGTAGGCATTCAAGAGAGATCCAAGTGTATAGATGCAAATGAAAAATAATGACAAAGATCAAGAAGGAAGTCAAGTCCCCATGATCCAAGATCCTAAGTCAAATAATCATGCAATGGTAAGAAGTAGGAAGAAGAGAAAGATGAAAATGAAAAGGTGGATCAAGCTTCAATCCTTTTTCAACATGTTGTGGATCAGATCTAGGATGTTTGTCCAAAAATAAAATGCATACAAACTTTGGGGTGATGAAACTCTTGGTTGTCTGTTGGGTGAGAAATCCACAACATACTCACTCTGGGGCTGTGGACCTTTTGGCTTTGCTATGGAGAAAGTTGAGCCTCGAAATGGGCTTCCCGCTCAACCATACTAAATTTATACCTCCTGATAACTTTAATAAGGTGCCACAAAAAAAAAAAATTTCAAGCTCTATGATGTAAGCAAAACTTAATATGTTTGAAACTCATAGACATTGTTAATGCAAAATAGTGTAAGGATTGTTCAAAGGGATTTAGCTTAATTCATGAAAGGTCTCATCTTAGGGAACATTGTACTTAATGTTTCCAAGAGATGATGTGTCAAAAGAAGTATCATGCTCTTGGGGGGAATCAAGCGCAATGACTCCACCAAGAAAAGGACACATCACAAGAAGAAATAAATCACACAATGAAATGTGAGTGGTGATGTATGCCCCCACTTTAAAGTGGTTGTGAACACTAGTATGTGAGAAATTTCTTTAAAGTAGAAGAAGAGGACATGAGAGCTTACTTAGAAAGCCCTATGCAAGGTCATATGTTTCCAATAAGCTACATCATGAAAAGGGGAGTATGTCACATGCAAGACAACTTAAGGCACATGTCCACATCCCAAGCTTTCTCTTATATGTTCATGAAAGGTTAACAACTATCCAAAATAGGAAACAACAGGTGACATACGAGGACAAGGCTACTTAACCCCTTGCCCCCACTTAGTGTAGGACAAAGGTGAGTAGAAATGATTGATGAAAGGAATGGTAGAGTGAAAATTGATATCAATTAGAGGAATTAGGTTCCCCCACATGGGGAAGCATACCAAACTCCTTAAGATGTTGGATTTTACAACTCAAAGCCTTACATGCATTAGTGGAATGACAATGAACTCTATGATAGGCACAGAATGAAGTTTTGTAACAAAATTTCTTTTGAGTTCTTGAAGGGATGGTGATCAAGTGATCTTGGAAGAGTTTCAACAAGATACTCTCTTGATCAAGGGGAGAAGTAGTTTCAGTTGTTGGTGGAAAAGAGATGTCTTGCTTAGTACATGATGTCATACCTATGCAAGGTTCTTTAGATTGCAATATTTTGTTCTCACGCTTACAAGAGGGAAAATATATTGAATGCAAATCATTGGTGTCGTATGAGATGACTTTGACATTAAGTGAAGGTGTATTTGTTTGTTGGATGGCTTTTAAAGGAGAACAATCAAGACCACTAGTGTCTATTAGTTCAAGACGCTTTACAGTTAAAGTTGGCTTAGAAGAATATTGTGTGATAGTGTTGATTTTGAGTGAAGGCTTGGTTATTTCTATCAAAGGACAATAACCGAGACCATGATTTGTTTGTTGCATGAGAGGATCTATAGGGTTATGGATACCTTGTTCATTAGCACCACATCCTTTTCCACTCTATCCAAGTTGTTTCATTACTTTTGGATCAATTGGTGGTTGTTGATAAGCATTGTCAAAGGTGGTTATGTAATGTACTTCTTTGCCGAAAGTGGTTGAGGTGGATGCTTTCGAAAGGTTGTTCAAATTTTGGGTTGATAGTGTTGTTATTTATTTTCCCTTATTAGAATCTTTGTTGATGATTGTATTTTCCCATGAATTCATGTTTGAAATCCAAGGAACCCCAATCATCATCTAATAGCTTCATTACTTGTTCAATATGTTGTTGTTTTTCTTGTTGTTGAATGGGTTCAACTTGTGTGGTTGATGTGGATGTGTTTAAGGGATTGTCTTTATTTTTCTCAAGTTTTAAGACACTATAAGGTTCAAAATCAACTTCAAAGGTGTATACTTTGTTGTTGAAGATGTATTTCATTTTACAATGAAGAGTGGAAGGCACACATTTCATTGCATAAGTCCACGGTCTGCCTAAGATAAGATTACATGAAAGTTCATAAGGCATAACATGGATTGGTGTATTCAAAGTGGTCACTCCAACTGTAAGAGGTATAATGACCACCCTAAGCAGTTTCTTTTTTATATTGTCAAATCCCTTAATAGATAAAGAATCAGGTTGAATGTTTGATTGATCAATGTCAAGCCTATCTAGAAGGCTTACACTACACACATTAAGGGTAAAAATAGTATCTACAAGACTTCTCTTTATCCCTTTTCATTTGCATTGTGCTATAATCATGAAAGGATCATTTTATTTTTACACATCCAAAGAGGGGAGTTCACTTTGGTGGAAAACAATATCAGCATTCAACCCTTGAATTATACATGCTATGTCATGCGATGACACATTAGAAGGGATGGGAACTTGTTGTAAGGTTGTTTGAAGAATAGTGTGATAGGTAGGTGAAGTCTGAAGAGGGTCTCAAAGGGAGATCTTGGTGGGAGTACTCTTAAGTTGTTCAACAAGATCATACTCCCATAAGTGAGGGGCAGTAGGCATTATAGAAGTTGGCAAAGGTAAAGAGGTTGTGTTTGGTTGTGGAGGTGATAGATTGTTTCGAGTGTTATATGTATGAGCAATGGTATTATGACTCGGTTGTTGCAACACATTATTCTGAGGTGGGTAGAGGTTTAATTTGGGTTTGTGTGAAGGGGGATAAAGGATGAGTTAAGGTTGAATAATATTAACATCCCTTGGTGAATGAGAGTTTAACATAGGCTCTTCATCTCCTTTCAAGGGAATAATATTATTATCATGTTATCTTTTCCTTGTATGATGATATTCTCCCTAGAAGGAGAGTGTTTAGGAGAACAAAAAACTTCATGTTCTTGACAATTAAGGTTTGGTTCATCCAAACTAACTTCATCGCAACTAAGGGAGTTATTAATGGTTTAATGTGTTTGATGATTGATAGTGGGGAGATTAGAAGAAGACTCTTTTTGATTGTCAGTTGTTGCTAAGGTCTCATACTCTTGTTCCATATTATCTACCCTACTAGGAGAGATTGTAATATGTTCATCTAAGTTTCAAATTTGTAAATTAGCTTCATCACAAGTGGGAGAGGCATCAAGAGAAGGAACATTATGATTTTCAAATAGATCTTTCCATAGAATAGGGACATTAGGGAATGGAGGGGAAATATTCTCATGATATTGAATAGGTATATCTTCTAACACCAACCTATCATCTTTGCATTGAGGAGGGATATTAGGAGAAGAACAAGTTTGATTATCATGATTATGGAGACTAGGTAAGGTAATGTCTAGAAATGGGTCTATGATTTTATCTTCATGGTGTGTCATGTGATCATCATGATTACTTAATGTGATGTCCTCTTCTTTAGTAATGTTATGTAAAATAGGAGAAGCAAGAGGGGAGAAACAACTTAGATTTTCAAAAATCTCATCAATTGGTTCTTCTAGCACTATAATACCTGCATCACAAGTGTGAGAGATAATAGGAGAAGAACAAATGTAATTGTTATGATTATGCAAGGTTTCTTTCACTAGACTAACCTCATCCACAAAAGGGAAACTAGGAGATGGATCTATGATGAATAAAAAAGAGGGGAAAGGACCTCATATTCATATGCACTTAACAAAATTCTCTTATAACATGCAATAATATCTAAAAATAGAACATGAAAGATGATAACTATAGAACTTTGTAATGAAAACATGATAGAATGATTATTCTAAAAACTTGAAATGTAACTATGTTAAAGAAAGCATGCAAAAGAGGAATGTAATTTTTTAGATTTTAAGGATGACCATTCATTGATTATGTTGTGTGACAATATGAGAATGCAAACTTGAAATGTAAACCATGCATGAAATGAGCTAATTTAGGATAGATGTAATGAAATGTATGTTACAGAAACTTAGCCAACCGATATAGTTAGGTAATGGCACCAAAAAAAAGCTTAAAAATAGGGTTTTGAATTCTGTAAAGGCCAGTTTCAGGGGTGAAAAGGGACTGATTCGCCCAAGGTGGTGAATGAGTCCCAATGAGGGATTTTTTGTTAGGAATTGCATGCAGAAGTTATCAATTATATGAAAATAAAGATTAAACAGAGGAAAGAAAAACACATAAATAATAACAGAAAGAGACAATATTTAACGTGGTTCACCCAAACTTGGGCTACGTCCACCAACAGAGAGTCCAATATTATTATCCAGTAAATTGAACTGATTACAACAAGTAATCCTTGCAACTCAATACTACAAAAAATGCTACAATACAATGTCAATATAAACCCTAATCCTTAGCCTTTTATCAAGAACTATGTCAGTTACAAAATAGGGTTTTTTATGTCAGCGAATGGAAAAATATCACCTAACACCTTTATAAAATAATAAAAAATCATGAGAGGTTTCAAGGGCATTTCCCCTCAACCTTGCCTTGTATCATGATAGGGAGTGTGTTAGGGGTGTTTCCCCTGGACCCCACAAGGGGCACTACCCCCAAACCATCGTTAAATAATTTGGGGGGAAACTGCATCAATAAAAGTGTGGAAATTTAACCTCTAAGTCTGATTAGGCTCCATATACCAACAATCTCCCACTTGGAGACTGATCAGACTCCACCCCTATCATCTCCCACTTGGAGACTGATCATAACACCGTTGACCCTGGAGCTCCCACTGGAAATAAGCACCTTGGACCCTGTTGTTCTGATTTTATTGTTTTCAGTCTTGAAGACCAACTAAAGTTGAAGAGGATCTCAAATTCTCCCTTGGCACTGCCTTTGTAAACATATCCACTAGATTGCCATCTATATGTATCTTTTCCAGCCTTAACTGTCCATCATCCAACATTGACTGAATGAAGTGATACCTCAACTATATGTGTTTGGTCTTTGAATGGAAGGTAGAATTCTTTGCAAGATGTATGGAAATATAGATATCCGTAAACAAATAACTATTGGCCTATTTTTTTCCCAAAAAAGATTGCAGACATATCATTTCCTTTCTTTCCTCTGTTGCAGCTACATACTCTTCCTTTGTGGTGGATAAAGCAACCACCTTTTGCAACCGTGAGATCCAACATACTACTATCCCACCGATAGTAAAGACATAACCTATAGTACTCTGCCTAGTATCAATATCCCTTACCAAATCTGAGTCAACATAACCTACTAAATCAGTATTAGAGCCCCCCAAAACATAAATGTTTACTAGATGTACCTCTCAAATACCTGAGCACCCATTTTATTGCATTCCAATTTTCCAATCCAGGATTACTAATATACCTGCTTATGACTCCAATAGCATGTGCAATATCCGGTCTCATGCATACCATGGCATACATTAAACTTCCTACAGCTGAAGCATATGGTACCTTATACATTTTGTCTTCCTCTTCTTGTTTCTTTGGAAACATCTCCTTAGTCAATTTCAAATGACTAGGAAAAGGTGTGCTGACAACTTTTGCATTCTCCATGTAGAATCTCTGCAACACCTTTTCAACATAACTAGCCTAAGATAGAGTCAATTTTTTGTTCTTTATATCTTTGCAAATTCCCATACCAAGGATTTGTTTTGCTGCCCCTAAATCCTTCATAGCAAATGATTTTTCTAATTGTTGTTTTAACTCACTTATGTGATCCATGTTAGACCCCACTACAAGCATGTCATCAACATATAAACATAAAATAATATAGATATCATTATCCAAACTCTTAAAATAAACACAATGGTCATAATTACATCTATTGTAGCCTTTCTTAGCCATAAAACTATCAAATTTTAAGTACCATTGTTGAGGTGCTTATTTCAAGCCATATAAACTCTTCTTCAATTTGCCCACCAATTTCTCCTTTTCTTTGACCTCAAATCCTTGGGGTTGTTCCATTTATATCTCCTCCTCCAAATCACCATGGAAAAAGGTGGTTTTAACATCTAGCTATTACAAATGAAAATCTTCAACAACCACAATACTTAAAATAGTACGAATAGAAGTCATATTAACAACTGGAGAAAAATTTCAGCGAAATCAATTCCTTTTTTCTTTGCAAATCCTTTGAAAACTAACCTGGCTTTAAATATTTTCTTACCTCCATCTTCCTCTTTCAACCTATAAACCAATTTTTTTGGTTAAGCCTTTTTACCTACAGGAAACTTGTATAATTCCCAAGTCTGATTTTTTAGCAAGGAGTCCATTTCTTCTTCCATTGCATGCTCCCACTGAACCTTTGTATCAACCTGCATAGCTTCATCATATCCTTCAATTTCACCAACATCTATTAACAAAATAGAATATAAAGAGGGAGAAAATATTTCTGGAGGCCTAATTATCCTTGAAGATCATCTAACATTCACTAGGGTTTGTGGTATTTGTTGTTGTTGTTGTTGCGCAACATGAGGAACCACTGGAACATCATTGTTTGGTGTATCATCCAGTACTACATAATAATTTTCTTTCTTCTCATGCTACTGCAACTGATCTTTGTACAACACTTTCTCATTGAATATGACATCCCTACTTCTCACAATTTTTTGATTTTCAAACTCCCAAATCCTATAACCAAATTCATCAATGCCATATCCAACAAATATACATTTCTTTGATTTTAAATCAAGCTTGGTTCTATTTTCAGAATCTACATGTGCAAATGCTTCATCATAGAAGGTCTTGAGAAAAGAATAAATCACCTTCTTACCTGTCCATGCTTCCTTTGGAATACCACAACCCAAAGGATTAGAGGGGCCTCTATTGGTTAAATAATCAGTAGTGTTTGTAGCCTCTTCCCACATGTTTAAAAGCAGCCCAACATGCAATGTTATAGTCCATGCATGCTCCATTATTGTTCTGTTCATGCACTCAGCCATTCCATTTTCCTGTGGAGTCCTTGGAACTATTTTCTACCTACGAATAGCATTAGAGGAACAATAATCTTCAAAATATTTGCTGCAATACTCACCACCATTATCAGATCTGAGACATTTTAATTTTTTACTTGTCTCATTCTCAACCAAGCTTCTCCATTTCTTAAAAGTTTCAAATACATCAATTTTTTTCCTAAGGTAATAAATCCATACCTTTCTTGTTGCATCATCAATAAAAGTGACATAATACTGAGAGCCACTGAGAGAAGATACTTGAGTTGGTCCCCATACATCAGTATGCACAAGCTCCAATTTCTCATCTTTATTTTGCTTCCCATCCTTGAGAAAACTAACTCTCTTTTGTTTTCCATACACACAGCTTTCAAAAAAATCCATATTAACACATTTTAGACCTGGTAAAACATTCTTTGAATGAAGTAATTTCATACCTTTTGCACTCATATCTCCAAGTCTATTATGCCATAGTGCTAATCCAGAATCCATAGAAATTGTTTGATTTTCTGCCTGCTGAATTACAACAACTATTCCTGAACATTGATTTTTATCTGCAATAGCTCAAGTAGAAGGAACAATATGACCTGTACAAAGATATAAGGTGCCTAATTTCACACCTTTTTCTACCACTAAGGTACCTTTTGTAACCTTCCAATTTTTATCACTAAATGTAACAACACAACCTTCATCATCTAGTTGCCTTGTTGAAATTAAATTTCTTTTTAACTTTGGAACGTGCCTTACCTTATGTAGTAGCCAATGATTCCCATTCTACAACTTAATCTTGGTTCTTCCCTTTCCAACAATCTGATAGGGTTTGTTATCTCTCAAATAAACTAGCCTAAAATCCCCTTCGACATAATCAAGAAAATAACTTCTATGGGGCGTAGCATGAAATGAAGCCCCTGAATCTAACACCCAAGAATCATCAACATTATCAAGGGAAAGAATCAAAGCATCCTCATAAGATTTGCTAATTACCACATTTTCCTCTTTACTTCCTTTTTTTCTCCTTTATTTTTCTAAGACCAACAATCTTTCTTTAAATGACCCAACTAACCATAGTACCAACAAGCCCTCTTCTCTCTGGATTGGGACCTTTTGTCCTTTGATTTTCCTCATGACTTCCCTTGACTTCTAGAATTGTTTCCTCTCTCCTTTGTTCTGCCCCTGCTTTCTGCATTCAAAACACTGCCTAATGTGGATGTTCCACCTGAGCTTTTCCTATGAATTTCCTCACTCAAAATAACACCAACAACATCATCAAATTTCAATGTATTCAAACTAGAAACAAAATTACTAACAGCCATGACCAAGCTATTCCATCTTTCAAGTAAAGAACACATAATCAAAAGAGCCCTAACTTCATCAAATTTTACATTTATAGAAGTTAATTGACTGGTAACCGTATTAAACTCATTTAAATGATCAGTAACTGACCCACCTTCTGCCATTTTCATATTAAATAAACACTTCATAAGAAATACCTTATTTGAAGTGGAAGGCTTTTCATATAACTTTTCCAAGGTTTCCATCAACTCTTGAGTTGTCTTTGTTGTTGAAATATTGAATGCCACCGATTGTGCCAGGCATAAACGAATGGCTCGCAATGCCTTTCTGTCTAGAAGATTCCAATCCTCATCACTCATTGTTGCCAGTTTCTTGGATATTCCTTCCAATGACCTCCATAAATCCTTCCAATCGAGATAATCCTCCATCTGCATCTTCCATAACTGATAGTTTTTTCCCATTAAATTTATTTACCTTCAATTTACCCTTATCTGCCATTGCTCCCACTTAACTGTGGTACTTCCACTCAACCGCGAGACTTTCCTGCAGATGATAATCAAACACAACCCGCTCTAATACCACTTGTTAGGAATTGCATGTAGAAGATATCAATTATATGCAAATAAATATTAAATAGAGGAAATAAAAACATAGAAATAATAACAAGAGACAATATTTAACCCGGTTCACCCAAACTTGGGCTACATCCACCAACAAAGAGTCCAATATTATTATCCAATAAATTGAACCGATGACAACCATTAATCCTTGCAACTCAATACCATTTCAAATGCTACAATGCAATTTCAATAGAAACCCTGATCCTTAGCCTTTTATCAAGACTTATGTCGATTACAAAATAGGGTATTTTATGTTGGCGAATAGAAAAATAACACCCAATGCCTTTATAAAATAATAAAAAATAGTGAGAGGTTTCAGGGGTGCTTTCCCTCAACCCTACCCTATATCATGACAGGGAGCATGCTAGGGGTGCTGCCCCTAGACCCTACAAGGGGCGCTGCCCCCTAACCCTCATTAAATAATTTGGGGGGGAACTGCACCAATAAAAGGGGAAATTTAACCTCTGAGTCTAATCAGGCTCCATATACCAACATTTTTTTAGAATTTTCAAATATTTTTGATTTATTTTGATGTTTTCTAGGCTGTAAGATGCAAACCTAAGATGAAATTGTGAAATTTCAGAAAATTTGAATGAATTTAGATGCCACAAATGTAACCTAAATGCACTTTTCATGAATGCAAAATTTAAAACCTAGCATGCAAATTAATCCATCCAAATCCTAATGCAAGGTCAATGCAAAGCTAGATCTATGATTGACTCCAAATTAGAAAATAAAACTATTCAAAAAGAAGGTTCACCAAAATGAACCATCAATTTTGTGGTGTTCTATGTACTTCTCTTGCACTCTTAGCATTTTTCACCTAAAAGGAGAGAGATACAACACTAAAATTGAGGTATTTCACTCAAATAAAGGAATGTATGATGTAATTATGAATAAATGAAATGATATAAATGCAACTAATTGATAAAATTGATTGATTAATGAATGGAAACTAAGGAAATGAAGAGTGTTTGAAAACACATTGTGTAATGCAAAAACACCTAAAAATGAATGCAAATTGCAATATAAATCGATGAAGCTAAATGTGTTCACTTGGGATCTTGATGGAGACTAGAAATGACTTATAGAATGCTACTGATCCTGGTTTTTAGGCTTGGTGGGACTCATTCGCCATTCAAGGTGAATTAGTCCCAAATCTGGGAAATTGTTCTAGATCCTGTTTCTGACAAATAGATATCAAAAAATCCAAAAAACCAAAATCATGCCTAGAAGTGGGAATAATTTTCCACCCATTGTGAATGAGTCCACTTTTGAATTTTTGAATATTCAAAAGTGGAAACAGGAGCCTTCAGTCTGCACTTTTTGCTTCTCTAGGTGTCTGGTTTTGAAACTGTCAAATTCGGGCCTGAAGGTCACTTTTTGCTGATGTTTTACCTTATCCAATGAAGAGATGACTTGAAAAAAATTTCAACTTGGTTCTTAATGATTTCCAAGCTTCCAAGATGCTTAAATCTATAAACACACAAGAAGAGAAAGAGAAATTTTGAATGTTAGGGCATGGGGGTTTGCCTTGGTCAAACCCCTTTTTAGATAATTAAACCAAAATGATGAAAGAATGTAATTAAGCATGCAATAATGGATTCAATACCTTTCCATGATGTTTGATTTTGAAGTTATGCAACAAAGCGTGAAGGATCTTCCCTTGAATGTCTTAGGAAACAATCTTCATGACTTGCAATGATGAAACCCTAACTTGCTTGACTTGGAAGAGAAGATAGAAGATGAATGAATTGTGAAAAATGAGTTAATGGATGTGAATTATGGTTTAGATACTTTATTTAATAGGAAATTCACCTTATTTTCTTGTAAATTGTATCCCCAAGGCTGACATGAAGAAAAAAAAAAACTTAAATTCTAAAATTTCCAGCTCAAAAGTAAAAAATGATCCAAACGGGACTCATTCGCAACCTTGGGCAATTCAATCCCACCTAGTAGGGACTCATTCACCATAGATGACAAATTAGTCCCAGTGGGGCCCATTTTCCATCCAGGATGTTAGGAAGTTAAGAAATAAGGTTTATATGATGACTTTGTCAGGTATTCATCAAATTATGCCTTGGGATTCACAATATGGATTAATAGGGTCCTATTAATCCTGATTTGAAGGTCAATTATGGCTTGGGACACAAAATTCAATGTGAAAGTGTAATTAAATTCACTTTACAACACTAAAATGAGGTATGCTTAGCGTAAGACACATTACAACACTAGAATAACATTAAGTTTATTTTACAATTTTTCTATATTAATGTGAGGATGTATCTAAATACATTTTATAATGTTGAATTAGGGGAAAATGGGTTCATTAAGTCTAGAAAAGTGTGAAAGTCCTTTACAACACTTTACAACACCTTTAAAAGACATCATTAAATACATTTGAAAGGGTCCAAGACCTACTATGGATGTGAAAAACACCTCACAACACCAAAATCAATACATTATTAAGTCCAATTTATTATCAATTATTCCCCAAATCAATCAAGTTGCCTTTTTTCTACGATACAAGAGATAACTTATTTTAGTTTAGGGTTTGGAATGAGTTTAGCACAACTATGATTTTTAAGGTGCACTCACCTTCCTTGCATCCATCTTCTCCAAGGCTAAAAGCTTCTTCCATAGGCTAGACCACAAATTTTTCTCTAAAGCGAATTTCAAACCCTTTGTCTCACAAAACTTCTTTAAAGGGTTTCCCAGAGTTATTAGCTCTTACCACATTAACATTATCATTGTCATTTACACTATCATTAACAAGGGATTCAGGGGGTCTGTACCCTCACCCATTAACTCTGTAAATGGATCTGAATACAATAGAAAACATGAGGAAAAAGGAAATTAAATCAAAACTGGAGGCAAGCATGTGAAGAAAAATAGACCCACCCCAAATACCACCACTAACATTCAAAGCACACAAGAGATAATAAATGAAGGAAAAATCCAAGAGAAAAGGTCACTCACACTAGAGAAAATCTATGTGGGTGAGGGCATAGCCTCCCCCCCCATATACATGTTGGTTGGCATGAAACCCTATGCAGCCTCGATCTTTGAACCTACTCAGAGCGCTCCTAAAAAAAAGATTATTAATAATCTCAAGTGTAATTAATTTTATTATAAGCGTATCAAAATATGATCTTGGCACTCAAAAGGAAAGAAGATAGGTATTTTTTAGTTTAAAAGGTCATGTTATCATGTGTATGTATGTCTCTCTTAATTTTGTATTTTTTCTAAAATATGGAGGCTTAATCAAGGACATATTGAAGTAGCTACAATCTCAATTTAAAGTCATTTGAAGCCATTTTGAAGGAGTTATGATGAAATTACTATTTTTTTTCCAAATCCACTTCCAAGGTTGCAAAACAATGAGTTTTCTTATAGATTTTTTTTAGTAAAGTGAGGTTTACACTTAAGTAAGTTATAAATTTTTAAAAGTTAATTATATTTTTCTTTGAGTAAGATATTGTAAAAATTAGTTTGGTAACAAAATGGTGGGGACTTCAGAAAGAAGCAATGGAAAGAACCTAATCACACAAGGGAGGTCTACTAATAAAGATGATGCAAGGTTTGCATTCAAATCTAGTGGGATTTTGGACATACTATTTTTTGCACTAGAGGACATGGTTTTCCTACTACAGTAGAATATATTAAATATCAATTATGTCACAATCACACAAGGAGATTTAGGTATCTTATGCATAGTCTTAATTTTGACCACTATGATAAAAAAAAACTTTCTATATAGGGTGTTTGATTAAGAGTATCTTGGGTTCACTAGTACAAAAACAACAATAAACTACTAAAAAAACTACTAAAAACTGCTTATAAATGACTGAACTTGGTCATGTGACCATTAGTAGTTTATTTCCAATCATATATAATGTGACTAGATTGATGACTAAACTTAGTCATTTATTGGTTATTTTGGTTGATCGATTTACTAGTATATTTAATCATTGATTTAGTCATTCATTGTTGTAATCTGGTCACTTATTTAATCATTTTTTTCACTGATATATTTAACTGGTCACTTATTTAGTTGTTTGTTTAGTCATTTATTGTTGTAATTTGGTCACTTATGTAGTCATTTTTTATTCAATGATATATTTAGCCATTGATTGTTGTTAACTAGTCACTTATTTAGTCATTTTTATTCTTTGATTTCACTGGCCATATATCTAGTCATATTTATTCACTGTTCACTTATTTATGTCAATTGGTAGTATATTTAGTCAATTTAACTATTAATTGATGTCAATTAGTAGTATATTTAGTCATTTTAATTGACTAATATTTGAGGATTCAACCATAAAACACAGAAATACACATCAATCATCAATCGTACACAATAAGAAAACCATTGAGAAGGAAAAATCAGTGAACTTTATTAATAAAAGAAATTTTTTCTAATTATAGCTTACAAATAGAGTATTACAATTGTTATTTTCACTCACAAGACTGAAAATATGAATTACAATTGCACAAAAATGACTGCAAGAAAGAAACTTCTCTAAAAAACTTTAGCAATGATGGAAACATGCACTTGAAGCCCTTCAATACGAGCACATGCCCCTTTCATCTCTTAAAACTTCTACAACATGGGAAATCTTCATGGAGAAAGTTTTAATATGTAGAATCCAAGTAAATTGTTGATCCTGTCACATATATGAAGCTCTCTCCTTCAATATAATTAAAAATAACCCAACTACAAATCTTTCCTCCTTTATATGCAATGTGCCATCTGATATGAGCAGCAGGGTGATCCTTTTTTTTCCATGAATGAAGTTGTGTCTCAACACAACCAATAAAATTACTATTAGTCTCAATTTAGAAAGAATAAAAATGCATTGTATATTACAAGTTTACAAAAGTAAGTCCAAACACAATAGAAAGATAAATCAAATAAAAAATTGTAGCCTTGTCAACAAATTCCTTAAACAAAGTTCAACATAGGCCTAAAATATGCATATTGAACCCTTGATTTTAGAACCTTGTTCAAAATTTAAGAAAGGTGATGTACTAGAATTATAGAAATAAGTTGGTGTATTATAGAATGAAGGCTATCAACACTAACTATATTGGAACAACATTATCAACAAAAATTTCCTAGAAACCAAGCCAAAGAATTCCATCAGACTTGGACAACAAAAATGTCAACCCTAGTTCATGTGTTGTCTCAGTAAAGACATGCACCATGAAATAATCCATTTATACATAAATTCCAAATTAAGTTGATGAGAAAAAATCTTTGATGTCCAACTGGAAAGCCTTAGTATCCAAAAATTACTAACCTGATGTCTCACAACAAGTTTCCCAACTGTGACATCATCTTTACTTAAGAAACAAGATATTGATCCATTGCCATATTGGATCTCATAGAATTATCCTTCACAAACAACAAATGTTATATATTAATTGTTTAGCAACTTCCTTAATATCCCCATGTAAGTAGACTGAACTAAGTGAGGTTGAGGGTTTGAAGTAGAGTACCATCTTCTTGGTATGTGATTGAATTTGATCATGAATTGTATCTTGAATGAAAATAGCAAGCTAGCTACACTACAAAATCATTGTTAACCATTGTTAGAAAAATAACCACAAAATCCTCTTTAATTAAAATGATCCTTCTAGATATTTCAAGACAAGATATTTCAGTTAATTTCTATGAGAGCTAATTTCACTATCCAAACAACCATCAATCTATTTACTGTATATAATTTATCAAAATTTAGAGTTTGAATGTAATGAAACTAACCATAATTACCAAAGATTTGACACCAAAATGTAGTACAAAATGAATTGTTTGATAGAAAATGTTTTATGATAAACCATATATACCCTTGATATATTGATTTAAATAACAATGAAAGATCAAACTGGAGACAACAAGATAGCATTCATTAATTCACTTCAACAAACAATTGAAACCAGAATTCGGCCACCAATTATAACTTCATTCTATTGATATTCAAAAATATTTTACAATATGTTTCAAAATTTTGTCTTGACTGACGTGTCAAAAAGCGTCTTTTCAACTACCCATTTTAACATGAATCTAAAAGTCTTAATTATTGTTATTAACATAGGATTACATACAAGAAATGAAAGATGAGAAATGAATTAGAGAAATGATTAGATGTTGAAGTCCAAAACACTCGCAAGATACAGAAGTCCATTACTCATTGTAAGGTACCCATGATCATTCAAATCTGACAAGGTCCTCTCTCCATGATAGTATCTGCAAGGCCTATTCTTCTAGGGGAGCTAGATATGTTTTCTCCCATTGGTAAAAAGTGTAATCATGAGGTCATTTATACTCCTAGATTTTTTTTGTGTTGGCCAAGTGACTCTTCCATCTTTTGTCTAATAACCCTTCGCTATTCGTGATGAATTTTGAGTATCCAACATCTAGTGCAATTATTCCATCCAAGGTTAAATTAAGGTGGTGAATATTTATCTCACCATCCTTCTATAAATTAGTGAGGCATCTGGGAACAATTTTGTTAAACTCATCTATCCAATCCTTGGAGCCTTTCAGTTGATCATCATCCCTTAGTATATTAGGCACGAACCACTACTTTAGTGTGTGAAATGAATCCATTCTTTCCTTGATATTTTTCTTTTCTATAGATATGTATTGAAATTCATTTGTGACCATTCAAACCATTTTCTCAGTAGGCTTTAAAGTTGCGGGGGACTCAACACTCCCTTGTAAAATTCTATTCAAAGTTGTTAAGGTGTGATGTATAGGTTGTTATTTCTTGAATAAGGGGTCCAATATAGGTACATGGGAATTTATCTAATCAACTGCTTGTGACAAGGAGACATAACATTCATACACATTTTTTATTTTTTCCATAATTATTTTAACCCTATGCTCCAAAATTTGTTCCAATACCCTGAGGGTTTCTCTCATTGCTATTTCCTTTGTTTCTTCATTAGTCTTTTTCAACTTCTCAATTTCTTGTTTTAACACATTTACTTATTCAATAGTGGTTGCACCTGTATTAGTCTGGATGGTAGGGGACTAGTATACTATTAATTTTGTGCTTTGGGAAGGATCTTCTCCCTTCAATTGCTCCTTCAATTTCACATTTTCTATGAATAACCTATTCACTTCATCATTCATATAAGTTTATTCTTTCTCATATTCTGCCAATCTAAGCTCCATAGCTTTAACCACATCCCTAGTAAACATTGTTGAGTGCATTGTCATAGTAGCTTCCTCCAATGTTGATGTGTCTTAAAGTGTCTTTACCATGGAAATTCCTCTCATTTCTTTTACAACATCAAGCAATCTTGGTTTTTCTGTTCTTTTTTTCTTTGTCCAAAAGGCTAGGGTTTCAAGTCTTGGATTGTAACCTATGCCACTCATTCACTCATCTAATTTAAATTCAGAAATCAACATGAGATCTTCTTGGCTTCTTACTTGATTGAGTAAGAATATATTTTTAAACTCCATCCCAGGAATAATTAGTATATTGCTTTCTAAGACCAGTTTTCTTGCTTCTTGGGGGCTAACAGTAATTTCGTTAATCTTGAGTTCTTAAAAAGTCTAGGAAACAATCTGGTCATTTTGTGACTCCTTAGTGCCCATCTTATTAATTTGGATTCTCTCCTCAAATTCTTTTATTTTCATCTTAAACCAAATATTATTAAACTCAGGAGTTTGGATAAATTCATCATCTTCAATAAGTCTAAGTGAAGCAATCACCATTTCATCATCATGCACTTCTTGATCATTATGCCCATTTACATCCACTCTTTCTTTTGGTTTGTGAGCATCAATTGCAAGCTTAGGAGGTGGCTGATCAACTTCATCCTATTTAAAATTCAAAAGTACATCGTTTACCTCTTCAGTATCCCCTACTCCTTCACTTATTTTATATGCCACTACCTCTTCAGTATCCCCTACTCCACTTATTTTATATGCCACTAAGGGGGACACTCCATGTGTCTTTTCCTTTTAGGAATTGGTTGCTCAAGGGATGCTTTTGATTGTATTATGGAAGTGTTTAGTAGGGGATTTTTTATTACAATACCACTTGGTTTGATAGGAAATTTGGAAGGTTTTGAAGACTGGTCCTTTGGTTTCTTTTCTAGTTCAACATATAATCTTTCAAAGTTGTTAATTATTATGTTCATCCTTTTGATAGGATCCTTTTCTTCAACATAAAATCCTTGGAATCTAGTGTCCCTTTTCTTCTTCTCCTCCTCAAGCCTCTTTATGATTTCCCTCTTCCTCTTCCTCTAAAAAACTTCATCAGGTGTAAATCAATTTCTTACTACATCTTATTTGTAATCCATTACATGGGTAATCCCAACTTTAGTGAGAAGTGTCTACTTTATAAAATTAATATTCCCTTCAGGATCAAAGACACTTTCTCCCCACGACTTCAATGAATTCCCCATCTTCAAATAGTTTTGTAGTTCTTCAAGAGTGTCAGACCCTACGCATAGCTCCTCACATTCAGTTAGGTCAAGGAGGAATGTCCTCTTTTTCTATCTTTTCATAACATCCTACTCCATCCATAACATTTTCCACATAAAATCTAAAAATGAAATTTGAATAGAAATGAATTTAGGTAAAACATGTGGGGCTTGAGGACACCCATAGACCCTTATTACTATTTGGTCTACTAAGAAGAACTAGTCACCGAAATTGTGAGTGTGTTCTCGCTTTGGCTTCGATGCTAAAGGTCTTAATACTTGCATGATTTTATTAGGAAATCTAGGTGAAATATGACCAAGAGTATTGGCCATGACCTTTATTATGAAATCATCATGAAATATTACATAATCACTATTTTTACATCTATCCTAGATATAACACCAATTTTGTGCAGGAAACCTATTACCTTAATCATCAGTCATTCTTAAACACATTCTTTTAGTCCATTTGTTTCTATTTTGGTATAATATTAAATGACACAACAAAAAGTATTTCCTGAAAGTGATGGGAGCTAAGTTCTCTCTTACTTGCAAAAATCCCTTATGCAACCCTTTCTCAATTTTAGTAGCAAAGTCATACTCAATGTTGACTTCAAGATCTTGTATCTTCATTGGCATCATCATGAGATAGGTTGGCATCCACTCTTCAGCATCTATTCCAAGAACTTGTCACAAAGAAAAATAAGTTCTTTTGAAATATACTTTGAAATCTTCTATGGAAAATAGCTCAATTTGGGAGGGGGAGATAGGTATCCTCCTATTGTTTACACCCCTTTTATGTGTAAAGGAAGTTCATCATTCCTATAGGTTTTTCTCAATCGCCTATAATCAAGTCCTCACTTTTGTCCAAGTCGATCTTAGTGATAGCTTGCTTGTTTAACATAAAACACTCTATAATTGCTTCTTTAGTTAGCACCACTAATGGCAAACCATTTTGCATTCTTATAGTCCTAGTAGCTAGGTGATAATATTGTGTCAATAATTTAATAAACTCAACATCTACAAAGACATTTGGGACTATCAATTTAGAAAAATCTAAGGTCCAAGGATTCAAAACTGGAATCTTCTCATCCCTTTTATCATAGAAGTACCAAAATAGATCCCACCCTAAGATAGGGATAATTGGGTCTCTACATCCATGGGATTTATCTCTAAACACATTTTTCAATCCTTTGTTTACAAAATTAGGTAACACATCTAAAATGGATTGTTGTAGGGACCTCTTCTCTCTTTTAGAAACCATGGACTCTTCCTTTTTACTTGCAAGTTGAATTCTTTTGAGTGGCATGATGAAGAATTTATTCCTACTTGATTTATTTTAAGTGTCTACTTGTAGAAGAAAATTCAGTTCTTATACACTTGCTATAAAGGGTTTCTGTGAACTTACTCTATGAAATAATAGTTGCAAAGTCTTCCCTCTTGAACTCCCTTGCCTCCAGTACACTGCTTGTTGTGTGAATGATTGCCAAAATTTCATCAATTCCCAAGTAATATTTTTTTTGAGCTTGATCACCTCACTATTAATGTCAATTCGTGCAAAATATTTCATAATCTGCCCATATTTCGAGTTTGAATACATTCCTTTGATATTGGGAAATTGAACGAGAATCATTAAATGATTTAACTTGTATTGTAGTACCACTCTATCATTTCAAGACTACTATGGGATAGCGTTAGTAGTATCACCACCCTGTGTACATCCATGTGGACTCTTATAGGATGATGAGTTAATTCTATCAGTTGACTGACTCTTCACCGACATACCACTTTGTCATATCAAGGCCACTACGGTGTAGTGGAATGGTATTGCTAGTAGTACTGCCACCCCATGCACACTCCTTTGGACTCCTATAGGATAGCAGGTTAATTCTAGCAGTTGAGTGAATCATCACCATAATTCAATGTCACTATTTACCCCTTGTGGGGCTGTGGTTTACTTTAGTTGTTAACATGTTCTCATTGCCACCCCGCGGTGTTCATATTTGGTTGCCATAGTATTGCAGTAAGAATTTGTACATTGACCTATATGTCCTGCCATCCCACACATACCTCTATTGACTGTTGCAGTAGTGTGGTACTATTGAATTTTATTATGAATGTAGTCTTTTAGATATCATTTTATTGAAAAGATTGAACAATTTTCTAATTTTTTAGTCTCTTAGTTTTAGTTTTCAATGTTAGTTAGACCTAAGAAATCATTTCTTTTTTTGTAATGAGGAGGCTTAGTTAACCTAATATTTTTTTGTATTAAGTATAGAGGAAACAACATATACAGATTACATTATGAGAGTTACTTTAAAGATACAGACCCTAGGCTACCCCCTATTACAGTATGTGAATTTACATCATATTAGAAATGCTATCCCATTTACATCAACATATCAGGTAATACCTATACAAAATCCCTGGACAAGTATATAGCAGTAACCATTACAAGTATATAGACAAGTATATCACAATAAGATTAGCAAAGTATACAAAAATGAAAACCCTTGCTACCCAGTTGTATGAGTTACCTAGTCCTTCCTTGCATTCTTTAGCAATACCAATGCATTTTCTATTGTTTGTTCCTCTTCAGAGGGTCTTTGTGTCTTATCTGAGTTCACCTAATGTTAAGATATCTATATGTATTATTAAATCACATATTTGCATCTAGAAAACATATAGGACATACAAGAAGTTATATTCTAACTAAACAAAATTAATTTCAAATTTTCAACCAAAGTAAGAAAACTAAGAAGAATGATTGAACCTAACTTTAAATTCACTTCAAATCAATAGTGAACATCTCAAGTTTTGTATACAATGTAGTAGCAGAATAATGATGATTACATTCAAAAATGTATTAGTTAAAAAATAGTGAATAAGCATACCTATACTCAAATCTTTATTACATTCAATAATAAATTACACTATACATATAACCAAAGTTTAGGTGATAAGCTAGCCTCTTAAGGTGACAAAACATCATCATAATCATCTACATTTCCAGAAAAATTAGAATCTTGATCATTCATGTCTGTGACTGCTTGATTTTCTTCCTCATCCTCATTTGTGAAATTCAATGCATTCTCTCTCCCAATCTCTTCATTGGTAATCAAAAAGTCTTCTTCAAACACTCCATCATCATCTTCATCTACTTCTTTGAATTTTTCTTGTAAATTAACATATTGCCCATCAGGCATTATATCAACAACTTCCATGAATTTTCATTTTGAACGAGACTCTATTTGAATGACATATGACCATCTTGGGCTTCTTACATCATCAATTAGAAATGATTGGTTAATTTGCAGATGTGAAACATATAGTTCATCTGTATCTGATAAAAAATGTCTTGTATTTGTGATTACAAATCAATACTCATCAAATTGTACTACAGATAGTTAGATCCACTTACATTTCAATAATATAGGACTATTTTCATTTTTTGGATGAATCCAACATAAAATTTCTTCTTAGTTTCATGAAGAAATTCAACACTAACAACACAATCACAATTTGTCTTTCCTTTGTCTTTTTCTTTCACTCTTAAATGACTACCATAGGCCCACTTTCCATTGAAATGCATAGCCCATAAATGTGGAGATTGTGAAATCTCACTTTCCTCCATTTTTATATCTTGACCTTCTTTTGCATTCATTGACTGCATTAGCAATCCATTCTTCAAATATTGGAAAAGAATCACCTCCAATCAAATCAACATGGCATATGCACTTTTGAGGTCAATGTTGCATCCAATCTTGATTGTCTTCTTCATATTTTCTATATAGAATATTAACATACAAATAGAAAGATTAATAATATAAATGTGTAAATACAATTGAGTAAATAAATTATTGCGTAAATTTCTTTTTACATGCACCACTTATTGAACAAAGATGTGTTTTGAAGAATATAAGCATGTATCACACTTCTTTCTTGATGTGATAGCTTGAGGCGACATCTATTTCCTTCTAATACTTCACTTGCAATTGTCTCTTCTTCATCATCATCCCATACACGTTGATTGACATTTTAAAAATCCTTCATATATTCTGTGCAAAATCCCATGCCCTCTTGCATTGAATATCCCTCAAACATGTTTCCTTCCGGTTTTTCCCTAGTAAAAATATTTTTTTTCAAAACCTTCATATATCATTCTATAGGATACATCCATCTTGTTCTTATCGGGCCACAATGCTTTAGATCATATTATAGATGTATCAAAAGATGCATAGAAATTTTAAAGATTGTTGGTGGAAATTCTTGTTCTAATATACAAAGGACTTCAACAACCTCCTCCCTCAAACTATCAAAGTTTGAAAGATCTAATAAATGTAAACTCATTCTCTTTAATATTGGGCCCAACCTTATAACTACCAATCTTAGCCCCTTTTCCAAACATAACATATTTAGCACAATAGGTAAAATATTCTCCATTATGACATGATAGTCATGGGTCTTGAGGTCTCTTAATCCATTAATGTTAGTTTTTCTTCTAATACTACTACTTACATATCCAATGGGAAAGTGGGTTTGAGACATCAATTGTAAGAATTGTGTACATTGTTCCTTTGTCCCGACATAAGGAGCACTAGGTTTTCTATATTTTTCATCATCATATTTTTCAACCCAAATATTTCGATGAGTCTTTAGTTTTCTGAAGTCTTCACGTGATGAAATAATATCAAAATCACCAAAAAGAGTTTCTATAATAGCATAGGCTATATTTTTCTTAGTATGCATAAAGTCAATAGTATGCCTAATGGTTATGTCCTTAAAGTATGGAAACTTATAGAAAATGCACAACATTTTTACAATTCTTTCATTACATGGATCATATCTACTACCAACAATCTCATTATTTTCAATAAATGACATTCTTTTTTTTCCATTCTCAACAATGTAATCACCTGTTATTAGCAATTGTGTTTCATGATTCTCTTCTTGACCATTGAACTATGTTTTTTGTTGACGATATGGATGATCCATTTTAAGGTAAGCATGATGTACACAATAAATACACTTACACAAACTTCTCGAGTGCCTCACAAAATCCTTAAAGTTGCAAGCAGGACATCCATGGTATTCATGAACACTGAGACCAAACAATGAGCCATATGCAGGAAGATCATTAATCATAAATAATAAGGAAGCTCTTAAAGTGAATTTGATTGAATGACCATCACTTAAAAATTGAATTGATTCAATTCCTTTCCACAATTCTATTAGCTCATCATATAATGGCTCTAGATAAGCATCAATTGTACCTAAAGTCACACTTTTCTTTCCTGGTATAATCAATGATAGCATTCAGAAAAATGGTTTAGTTGCTAGCTATGGAGGCAAGTTATAATTTAGTAAAAGCACTGGCCAAGTTGACCATTTAGTACTTTAATATGAGAATGGTTTCATCCCATCTAGAGCCAAACCCAACCTTATATTACAAGGATCTTGAGAAAAATCAATCCATCTATTATCAAATTCCATCCATATCTTAGAATCAGGCACATGTCGTTTTCCATTAGTGCTCTTATTTTGGGCATGCCATTGCATAAGTTCAACAATGTCTCTACACCTATACATTTA
Source organism: Sequoia sempervirens (assembly GCA_007258455.2). Lineage (NCBI taxonomy): Eukaryota > Viridiplantae > Streptophyta > Pinopsida > Cupressales > Cupressaceae > Sequoia > Sequoia sempervirens. The sequence continues at coordinate 100,767,691 of VDFB02026320.1, forward strand.
GAGTAATCTTGGGATTACCAAAAAGTGGTGAAGAACCTTTCTAGGAACCACAACTAATTTCAACCCTTGTCTATTCCTCGCTTCATGACATTTTGGACATTCACTCTCACTTGCAAGATTCTTGCGAAATAATACACAACCATTCACACATGGGTGGATTTGTTCATACTCTAATCCTAGCTTAGTGATTTCCTTTCTACATTTACTTTGTTTTGTTGGCAATGTGGAGTCAGGTGGTAACAAAGAACTTAATAATGCCAATAATTGATCTACACTCTCATTTGTCCAACCAAACACCACTTGCAAATTAAGAATTTGAAGGATTGTTTTCAAATGACTTAACCTACAATTAGCATACACAGGCTTTGAAGCATCCTCCATCAACTTGACCCAATCATTATTTAAACCCTCATTCAACATTCTTTCAACTTCAAACCCTTCATCTAACATTGTTGCCTCTTCATCTATTTTTGGTGCCACTTCATCTATGTTTGGTGTCACTTCATCTATATTTGTAGCCTCTTCATCTCTCACACTTTGCCATTCTATCACATCTTTATAATAATTGAAATTCCAAGGGATTATACCACTATGCCCATATCTTATCATATGTCGATAAATCTAACTTCTTTTTTTCACCTTTCAACCAAGACAATCATTACATGGACATGGATATTTTTCCATGTCCTTCTCATTGGTCGTTCTCTTATCAAATGCATGGTATTGATTCATAGTCAACCTTTGATGTTGATCCATCTATAATATTCTACACGTAGCAACAAAAAATTGTAGACTAAGATACAAAAACTATTTTTTAATTGAAAGGAATTTCCATAGCAATAGAGTTATAGAGAGCAAATAAAATAGAGAGTTTAACTAATGAATTGTAAGAATATATTTTTGTACAGTTTATATTCAAATTGTTGATTACATTGCATTGCACATCTTTCAAACTCAAAGCATTACTTCACATTGCATAACTAATAACTAGATGCTGATAGATGAAAAAATTTCAATTACAATATAGTTTTTACAAAGTCAACCTAAGCAACTATGCAATTACTTCACATTGCATAAGTAATAACTAGGAGCAGCTACCAATTGTATTTTCTTGTCATGGCATTCCATGAGACCACATTTCTTTGAGGCATTTTTTCAAATAGTTCACTACCTTGTCTATGCTACCACATTTTCCATACATATTTTCTACCAAAGCATTTTATCAAACAATTCACTGCCTTGTTGCTATGGCTTAAAGCCTAAAACAAGTGCTTTTGAACAAGCTATGGATGCTTGGAAAAATATACCAAAGCAAAATAGTAAGCAATAGCATAGACAAGGCAGTGATCTTGTTGAAAAATGCCTCAAAGAAATGTAGTCTCATGGTGATGAAATGCCATGACAATCCATAAAAAATTGCTTGTCATGGAATTCCATCACCATGAGACCACATTTCTTTGAGGAATTTTTTTGAAATCTCATTGCCTTGTCTATGCTACCACATTTTTCATACATGTCTACCAAAGCATTTTATCAAATAGTTCACTACCTTGCTGCTATGGGTAAAAGCCTAAAACAGGTGATTTCAAACAAACTATGGATGCTTGGAAAAAATCTATCAAAGCATAATAGTAAGCAACAAGTTATGGATCATGGTTTTTTTTTGGCACAAAAATCAGTGTGATTTTATTTATATTTTTTTTGCAGGTTTTAAATGCATTTTTTGGTAATTTTTCTATTTGAAATGGAGAGAAATCTCTATGGTCATTTTTGTGCATTTTTTAATTGTAGGATTCTCACAGTTAGTGAAAAAGTTAGTGTTCATGAAGGAATGGAAAAGATGTGTAGAGCCTTTGAATTATACCTGTATTATGCAATGGCATTGAATCATTTTGTAAACCATTTTTTTCTTCACAGGGCAACATTTTCTTGTGGAACAGTTGACTAAGACAACTCTTGTTTCACTTGACCACCCTCTCATGAAATTTCATTCATATTATAATCTTGCATGATATTATCATAGTAAAGGTAATTATGACACCACTAGCTGATACTACATGGTATCAGCCAAGGAAAGCCAAAGGCCGCAAGATTTTGTGGACATGTTCAATTGAAGCTGGGAGATCTTAAGAGTTCTCTCTTGAATTTTGAAAAGGTTCTAGAGGTCCACCTTGAGAATTGTAAGAGCTTAAAAGATATAGGCCATATATATGCTCAACAAGGGTAGGAAGAGAAGGCTTCGAAAATTTTAAGAAAGGAAACTTGCATATATCCATGTGATGCCCATCAATTTATCAAGATGGGTGAGTTATTAATATTGACAGACCCTAGTGCATCCTTAGATTCTCTTAATAAAACAAAGTATCTTCTGAAGAAGAGAAGAGAAGAGTTACCCATTAAATTGTTGAACAACATTGGGGTTCTTCATTTTGAGTGTGATGAACTAGAGTTGGCTCAACAAACTTTTATGGAGGTATTAGGAAATGGAATTTGGGTTACCCTAGTGCCAATTTTGCAGTTTTTTTTGTGTTCTTTAAGGATATGGAATTCTTCCATAGACTAGAAGAAGGTGGTGTTTCACTTGAGTTACCATTAGATAAATTCACAACACTATTTAATCTTGCTAGGTTCTTTGAAGAGCTGCATGATACTAAAAAATAAAATATTTTATACAGGATAATATTGTTCAAGTTTCTTGATTATGTGGATGCATATCTATGTCTTGTAGCCATGGCTTAGGATAGGAACACGATCCAACTAAACCTAGAATTGATTGGGGATGCACTTAAGGTGGATAAAAACTCATCAAATGCTTTATGTATGCTTCTAGAAACATGTAACTGAAAAGAAATGATTGGCATAAAGCAAAAGAAATAATTAAAGTAGCACACCAACTTGTCTTGGCTAATGAAGAAAAATGAAAAGTTGATGAAGAATGAAGGATTCAGATAGAAAGGAGATAGCAAGAGGAAGAATTTTGGTAGGTGATGCAACAAGAGGAGAAATTTGAATGTGTGAAGGAATTATGGAAGAGTAAGCGTAAGGACAGGGATGATGACGATGATGAGGTTGGTTAGTCTGAGAAGAAAAAAAAAAGGAAAATAAGAGAAAGAAGAAGGATAAGGACCACAAGGCATATGATTCTTATATGGAGGAACCTGATGTTGCCATGGAAGATGAGGCAAATTATATAAGTGATAAGCCATAAGATGATGCAGAAAATGCCCAAGATCTTCTTGCAGCTACAGGTCTATAAGACTTTGATGATGGCAAGAAAAAATTCTCTAGTTTCATCAAAATCATGAATGAGACATGCATACTCCAATTCTAAAGATGATGAACCATTACAAAAATAGATTTTGAGAGAAGATGATCCACAAGATGATGATGTCTAGGCTTCCTGAGCTTTAACCAAACCTAGCTCCTATTTTCCAAGAGAAAAATCCCTAAGGCCCATGGGAAATGAATGATGAGTAGTTGAGTTTCAACTTGGTTTCATTTCAAAAAGGGGACATTACATTGTACAAGATTTGTTTAACAACAAAATAATTTAATCAACCTATTTGAAACTGTAAAATAAAAATAGATGAATTAATCTAGATTTTCAATTATAGGTTCTTTTAATCTAGAATCTAATAGAAATATAAAGCATAATACATTGAAGGACACAAAAAATTTCTAAAATAAAGACTAAAATAGATTTCCCATAAAAACAAGGAAGAGGAAAAATGAAAAGATAACATACAGATGATTCATTTGAGGCTTTTGATAAGATCTCATTTAACTATGTCAAATGGATTTGCGAGGGGCCAAGCGTATTTGAGTGACTAAAATTTTGAGGTAGCTTATCCATCATTGTTGCATGTATCATCTTCTCTTGGTGCATTGTAGAAATAGATTCCAAGAGAAGATGATGCATACAATGACAATGGATAAGCTACCTAAAAATTTTAGTCAATCAAATATGCTTTGTCCCTTCCAAATTCATTTGACGTAGTTAAATGAGATCTTATCAAAAACTCAAATGAATCATTTGTATGTTATCTTTTCATTTTTCCTCTTTCTTGTTTTTTATGGGAAACCTATTTTAGTCTTTATTTTAGAACATTTTATGTGTCCTTCAATGTATCATGCTTTATTTTTCTATCAGATTCTAGATTAAAAGAACCTATACTTGAAAATAGATTACTTCATCTATTTTATTTTATAGCCCCAAATAGGTGGATTAAATTATTGTCGTTAAATCTTGTACAATGTAATGTCCCCTTTTCAAAATGAAACCAAGTTGAAACTCAAATGCTCATTGTTCATTTCACATGGGCCTTGGGGATTTTTCTCTTGGAAAATAGGAGCTAGGTTTGGTTAAAGCTCAAGAAGCCTAGAAATCATCATCATATGGATCATCTTTTCTCAGAGTTTGTTTCTACAGTGGTTCATCATCTTCAAAATTAGAGTATGCATGTCTCCATTGTGATTTTGTTGAAACTTGAGAATTTTTCTCACCATCATCAGAGCCTTCTAGAGCTGTAGCTACAAGAAGATCTTGGGAATTTTTTGCATCATCTTGTGCCTTATAGCTCAAGAGGATCTTAATGTCATAAAAGGGTCCACTTAAGTGTTGGCATAGAGATCAAGAATTATTTATGCTACAAATGGGGCAGCCATTGTGCTAGTTGAAAGGGATCAATTTGATATTGCAAAGGAAAATTTTACATAGGTACAAGAAGCTACTGTAGGAAACATCTTTGTTCGGATGCCTAACATGCGGGTAAATCTAGCACATGTTTATTTTGTACAAGGATAGTTTGTGCTTGTAGTGAAAATGTTTATGCTGCAAATGGGGCAGCCATTGTAAAGTGTTGGCACAAATACCAATAAATGTTTATGCTACAAATGGGGCAGCCATTATGCTAGCTGAAAGGGCTCAATTTGATATTACAAAGGAAAATTTTACATAGGTACAAGAAGCTACTGCAGGAAACAACTTTGTCCATATGCCTAATGTGTGGGTAGATCTAGCACATGTTTACTTTTCACAAGGATAGTTTGCACTTGTAGTGAAATGTTTATGCTACAAATGGGACAACCATTGTGCTAGCTGAAAGGGTTCTATTTGATATTGCAAAGGAATTTTTTACATAGGTACAAGAAGTTGTTGTAGGAAACATCTTTGTTGAAATGTCTGATGTGTGGGTAAATCTAGCACATGTTTACTTTTCACAAGGATAGTTTGTGCTTGGAGTGGAAATTTATCAAAATTGTTTGAGGAAATTCTATTTTGGAATTAACACCTGGAAAATTTTATTATATTTAACTTGAACACATTGTGAAGCAGAATAGTGGCAAGATTGTAAAAGAACATTGATTATGTTTAATGTAATGAGGATTTCAAATTACCTATGCATTCACCGTAGAGGGCGTCCCTAAATCTAACTTCACTATAGAAGGCCTCGGTATCTTCAAATTCATTGTAGAAAACTATAAATTCCTTGCTTGCCTTCTTAGAAGTCTCTAGGTCCTCTCCCAATCTTTATCACCCATGCAAGTAGTTGTTATAACTGATTAAAATGCCTCAGTTCTAGGCTAATGAATGAGGTGAGGTCTGCAATGAAAAAATAAAGCGAGGTTTGTAATGAACAAATGAAGTGAGGTCTATAATGAATGTGAATAATCGTGACAATACATCATGCCAATAATTGGCCAAATTTTTTCAAATTTTTTTTTTCTAATTTATATTTAGTGACTAACCATTTAGTCATTGTTATTTCTATGAATAAATAAGTTTTTAGTCAATGAACAAATTAGTCATTTATTTACTCATTTATAGCTGAGTTGCAAAAAATTAGTAGAATTTAGTCATTTTTAGTTACCTAGTCATTTATTTGCCAAATTCTACTTGTGGTTTCAAGCAATTTTGCATCACCTCAAAGAAATTATTTTTTGCACAATTTTTTTTCAAGCATGTGGGTAAGTGCAAAAAGATGGGGGACCAAAAATGGGTCTTAAGTGGCCAACATTTTTTTGAAATCAAGAAAGATTGACCTTGGATGAGAAATTGAACATAGTTACACTCAAAATCTTATGATGCAACAAAAACAAGAGTCATAGTGCTTCAAATCTACTTTCTAAACTACTAACTTCTTAAAAAAATGGTAGAGATTAAGGGGTTCAAAAAGGGGGGCCACACAAAGTGGTCTTATTATTTTCAAAAATAATATAACATAGCATTTGGTGTGGCCCCCCTAAAATGTTAAATTTTTTTAGCATTTCAAAAATCACTTTAGTGAGAAATTAGCTAACACCATGTAGTTTATGCTTGATTTTTTTGCTAATTTTTAATGAATATATGAATGTTTACTAATTTTCAAAGTGGACACAACTTGAAAAGAAAAATAAAAGAGCATTCTCCCACTATTTGTTTCAAAATGATCAAAAATCATTTTTTTTAATATGTGTAGAATGGATTCTAGTTTCTAAAAATGTAATTTATTTGAAATTTTGATGAATGGTTAAAAAGTAAAGTAAAAAATACCACATATTGGTTTTTGACAAAAAAATAATATACTAACAAAAAAAAAACATGAAAACCTTAACATACTTAAAACATGAAAATCATTACATGGCTAGAAAGCTAAGAGAGAGCTTATCATTATTGTGGTATTTTTTGAATTGACATTGAAACATGTGCCAACCTAATGGGGAGCACACTCCAAATTATGTAATTTTTACTATTTACAAAACACATCTTTAGGTTTAAATTTCATGTATATAGTTTTAGGATGTGTGAGAATTTTTTTGGATCTCTAAGAGTTATAATGTAGATTCTAGGTTTTGGAAGATCTTATAATGTTTTAGACTTAGTCAAATTTTAGTAATCAATAGGTCAAATTTTAGTAATCAATAGGCTCCCATCATCTTACTCTCTCTCTATATATTTCACTCTATCTACATCCCTTTCGCTCTATACATTTCCCTCTCTCCCTCTCTCCATGCATTTCTCTCCCTCTCTCCCCTAATATGAATATTTTCATCTTTGTCATCTCTTACTCTCTCCTTCCCTCTCTAATTATATCTCACCTCTCTCTCTATCACTCCCTCCCTTGCTCATTCCCTCTCTACTTCTCTCTATCTCCCCTCTACCTCTCTCTACCTACCTCTCTCCCCTTCTTCTTTACTTATTTCTATCTCACCTCTCTCTCTTACTCCCTACCTCTCCCTCCCTCCCTCTCTACTTATTTCTATCTCCCCTCTCCCTCTATCTCCCTATCTCTCCCTCCATCACTCCCTACCACTCTCTCTCTACACCTCTATATTTCACCTCTCCCTCCTTCCCTCTCTACTCTTTATCTCTCCTCTCCCTATCTCTACCTACCTATCCCTCCCTCCCTCTCTCCCACCCTCTCTCCTTACCTCTCTCTACCTATCACTCACTCCCTCCCTGTCTTTATTTCCCACTCTTTCCTTCCCTCTCTACTTTTGTTTGTCTCACAATTCTCTCTCTGTCCCTTTCTCTTTATTTCTCTTTATCTCACCTATCCCTATCTACCTCTCCCTCCCTCCCATATCTCTCCTTTCCTCTTTACTACTCTCTATCTTACCACTCTATCTACCACTCTTTTTCTTTATTTCTCTATCTCTTTGTTTCTATCTCTATATCTCTATCTCCCTCATTTCCTCTCTAATTCTCTCCATCTCACCTCTCTCACTCTCTTCCCCTTGTTCTCTTTTCCCTACTTATTTCTATGTCACCTCTATCTTCCCCTTCCCCCTTCCCTCTCTCCTCCCCTATCTCTACTCTATATCTCACCTATCCATCTCTACCTCTCCCTCCCTCCTTCCTCGCTCTCTTTCTCATTATCTCCTTCTTTGTATCTCACCACTCACTCTCCATCTCTCTCCCTCCTTCCCTCTCTACTTCTCTCCATCTCACCTATCCCTCTCTCCCCCTCTCTACTTCTCTATATCCCACCTCTCTATCTCTCTCTCTCTCTCTCTCTTTCCCTACCTCTTCCTCCCTCCCTCCTCTCTAATTCTTTGCATCTCTCCTCTCCATCCCTCTCTCTCCCACCCTTTTTATCTCTTTACCTATCTCCATATCTTCTTCTCTTTATCTACACTCATCATCCCTTCATCCATCTCTCTCTTCAAGTAGGAAGAGGTAAGAATAGAGATATAGGGATAGGTATGAAAGGAGGAAAATGTAAATAGAGAGGGAGAGGGGACATAGAGAGTAGATAGGAAAGGAGGGTGGGAGGTAAGGAGAGAGAGTGAAGGATAGGAAGATAGAGAGAGGGAGAGGAGTGATATGGAGATGTAGAGAGAGGATGAAGGGAGGGAGAGAGAGGTGATATAAAGAGAAGTAGGGAGGGAAAGATAAAGATAAATAGAGAGAGGAGGGAGGGAAAGGTAGGGAGGGAGATAGATAGATGAGATAGAAAAAAGTAGAGAGGGAAGGAGAGAGATGGAATAAGTGAGGAAGTAGAAGGGAGGGAGAGAAAGGTGAGATATAAAAATGTAGAGAGAGAGAGAGAGAGAGAGAGAGAGAGAGAGAGAGAGAGAGAGAGAGGTTATATAGACACAAGTAAATAGGGAAGGTAAGAGAGAGGGAGTGAGGGAGAGGTTGAGAGAGGTAGGTGATATAGATATAAGTAGAGAGGGAAGAAGTAAGGGGGAGATATTTGAGAGAGAGGGAGAGAGAGGGAGAGAGAGGGAAGGAGGGAGGAAGAGAGAGATACAAAGAAGTAGATATGGAATAAGAGAGTGACAGAGAGGAGGTCAATGGGAGGGATAGAAAGAGGTGAGATAGACAAAATTAGGGAAGTAATGAAAGGGCCATAGAGAGAGGGATGGAAATGTAAAGAGGGATAGGTGACATAGAGGGAAGTAGAGAGAGAGAGAGAGAGAGAGAGAGAGAGAGAGAGAGAGAGAGAGAGAGAGAGAGAGAGAGAGAGAGAGAGAGAGAGAGAGAGAGAGAGAGAGAGAGAGAGGTAGGGAGAGAGAGGAATGAGATAGAGAGAAGTAGAGAGGAAAGGAGAGAGTGAGAGAGAGGTAAAGAGGAATATAAAGAGAAGTAGTAAGGGAAGAAGAGATTAAAAGGGAGAGAAAGAACAGGGAGGGGGAGGTAGAAAGGGATAGGTAAGATAGGGAGAAATAAAGAGGGAAGGTGGGAGGGGGAAAGGAAGAGATAGTGGTGATAAAGAGAGAATTAGAGATGGAAGGAGGACTTGGTGGAGAGATTTTGAGAGATGGAGAGAGATAAAATGAGGTATGGAGAGGTAGGGAGGGGGAGAGAGAGGGAAGGGAGGGAGGGATGGAGAGAGATGTAAGATAGATAGAAATAGAGAGGGAAGGAGAGAGAGTTAGGGGAAGGAGGGAGGGAGAGATAGGTGAGATAAATAAAAGTAAAGAGGGAAGGATAAAGTGAGAGAGAGAGAGAGGGAGAGAGGAGGTATTATATATAGAAGTAGATAGGGAAGGATGAAAGTGGAGAGATTGAGAGAGAGGGAGAGAGAGTGGGATATGTGAGATAGAGAGAATCAGGGAAGGAGGGAGGAAGGAAGAGAGAGGTGATATAAAGAAGGATAAAGGAATGTTTGTTATAAACCAAGATCTGAAATGCAAACCAAAAAAGGTCCTCCACAAAAGAGAAAACCAGAAAAAGCAAAGCTTTGCATAAAGATGTGCAAAATATTATTATTCAGGAATTCTTAATTACAAGATATGATTTTCTTTATAAAAACAAAGATGCATAACCCTAATCTTATCTTGAGCAACAAGATAGCTCAATAAGATAAAGAAGTGAATAATTAACCTAGGAATTAAAATATTACCTAAGTAAATTTGTGCAAGTGTAATTAAATATTAATTACACTAACACCCCCCCTATAAGTGCAACTTAGGGAGACTAAAAAAGAATGCCCTTAAAAACTAAGATGAATGCAATAAAGCATGAATGGGTCTCAGTAACAAGTCCTGATCAGGTACCCAAGTACAAATGCAATAATGAGGTAGAGAAGGAAAACCCAGTAGGACAAAAACCCCCTACAATGAGATGACTGTTGCAAAGAAGCACTGGAAGAACATTGTGGAGTAACACTAGAACCGCAATTCGATAAGCAAGGAAAGATACTTTTATCTACAAATGAAACCAAACAAAAAATCATAATAATGTGACAACAGACCTAATGCCATGAAACACTAGAAAAATCACAAACTGGAACAACCCTGGAATCTGTGAAGCAACAGTAGATGAGATGATGAAATTTTTTGGAAACTATGTATCTTGATGTCGATGCCAAACTGAGACTAAAACTCTTCCATGGGAAAGAGTACCATAAAGACTCTAGAACATTAACCATAAAAACATGGCCCTCAAACTGAGAAGGATTTGAACCAATGAGGATCAAGAATCGTAAACTCCCAATCTAAAGTGTTAATCGATTGTGAATCTGATATGTGTCAAGCTAGAGCAAGAATGTGGCCAAAAGAAACTAAGAAACCAGATAACCCATGTGAGCTACCAACAAATCAAGATGAATATGGAGATAAAAGTGCATGCACATTTTAATCAGATTATTATGCAAGAAACCCCCCTGATGGAACTTTATCTCAGTTCATTTATTACAATAACCCAATGATTGTAAAAGGAGAGAATGCTAACATGAATAAATAGAAAATAAGATGATGTGGTACTGAAATGAAGTGCAAATATTCAAGTTTCACCTTTCCAACTACCAAAACATCCAAGTAATCTCCAAAACACCCATCGGAAAAAATCTGGAATAACAATAAACTTTGGATAGATACAGAAAAAAGTGCATGGATAGCAAAATAGAACTCCTCAATACCTTTCCAACTCCGCAAAGAAGACAAAAATCAGAGATCGTGGAAAAATGTTATGAGCTCGGAAGCCATAATTGAACATCTGACTTCAAGCAAAAATAAATGCAGCTCAATAGAAAAATAATAAAAACTAAACTACACCACTGGAGAGTGCTCGGAACCAGCTTTCTGGTGATATCTCGTTTGCCCGATTTCCATACAGTATGCCCAAGTTAGGCCAAAAAGGAAAAAAATGCTCCTTGAAGGAAAATCAGGGCTAGGAGGGGGCAAAGAGGGCCGTATAGCCACTGATGTCATGCTGATGTTAGCACTTCACGAGAAAAAAATTGACGGCTTGGAGGCCGTCGAGGCAAAAAAGCACCCCCTGTCGAAAAAATTTCACAGTTGCTAGAATATGCTCCACGTCTACCAGTATATTCTTTTATGTCAGAATATTTTGTTTTGGTCAGCTGGAGGCTAGGCTAAGGGTCTGGTCTGCCATAGGACCATTTCCTGTAGGAGAAGCTCATGGGGGTCGAGCCTTGGGAAGCGTGCAGGGGAGGCTGTATGACCCCCTAGACAATTTTTTTTGCCTTCAAGACCAACTTCACTAAAATTGACAAAACGAAGGGCGATCTTGGGGTTTTTGGCCACTGGGAACGCAACGATGACCTCCGTTTGTGCTCAAATTGCTCTAAAAAATTGGCTACCTCCAAAGATTGCAAAAAATCTCCCAACTTGAAACCCTCATGGATCTAGAAAACGATGCCCAAAATCAGAAAAATAAAAGCCAATCCTAACTTTTTCCAATGCTTTGAATCTAATGGTGAAGCCCGATTTGATCCAAAATTCTACATAGATGAGCTCAAGGCATGATACCCTCAAGGAATCCCGAATGAACTCTGCAATTATTTTCTCAAAAATCTAAGAAGAGGTTGCAAATCAAGGCTCTCATACCATGTTAGAAACCAAGATTTGAAATGCAAACAAAAAAAGGCCTTCCACATAAGAGAAAATCAGAAAAAGCAAATCTTTTCATAAAGATGTGCAAAATATTATTATTCAGGAATTCTTAATTACAAGATATGATTTTCTTTATAAAAGAAAATATGCATAACCCTAATCTTATCTTGAGCAACAAGATATCTCAATAAGATAAAGATGAGAATAATTAACCTAGGAATTAAAATATTACCTAAGTAAAGTTATGCAAGTGTAATTAAATATTAATTACACTAACAATGTGGAGATATTGAGAGAGGGAGAGAGAGATGGAGAAATAGAGTAGGAGGGGGGAGAGGTAAGGATGGAGAGAGAGAGGTAGATAGGGATAGGTGAGATAGAAAGTAGAGACTCAGGAAGGTGGTAGGAAGGAAGAAAGAGAGAGGTGATATACATAGAAGTATAGAGGGAGTGTTGTCACATAAAATTGCACCCTACTGAGCAAGGATTTTAGTGTTCTAATGACATAATGGAAACAACCTCAAGGTATGGGACCTTGCACGAATGAGGTTGAGTCTCTAGAGAAGGCCAACTTCCTCTTCTAATCTAAGTACAAATGTGTTGTTCTAACCCAATACGTGAAAACACTATAACCACTCTACTCTAACAGATCACAAGGAAAAGAGATAGAAGGATAACATGAAATAAATAACTATGATGATAACAAATTTCATTAATATAAGGCATAAAGCTATATTTACAATGGTACATGTAGAATATAGTGTTTACAAAAGAAAACTATGAGAGGATCCCAAAAGAACCCCTAAAAGAATACAAGTGTTGATTTTATAGATCAATCATAACTCGGATGAATGTAACTCAAACCCTAACCCAACTAGGGTTAGCAGTCAAGGAGATGTGATTAACCAAATATTTTCTCAATAAATATGTGCCAGAAAGAGATCCTTAAGAAACCAAGACCTACATTCCATACCCTTGCTATAAATATTTTCTTGAAAGTGCATATAAATCCCCCGTAAAATCAAGGATATGGGAATAAATCCATTAGAAGGGACAAAGCAACAACAATAAATGAGTATGGGTGCCACAAAATCCACTTGCAAAGGTCAGAGAATGTATTTACTATTGTCCTTGAAGCCCAAAAGTCAAAACAGGTAGCTAAGGAAGTGGTTCAAGCATTAATGGCATAACCCAAAAAACATGCCAAATCCATGGAAAGGTTGCAGCATCATGCCTACTTCATAATACTTAGACATCATTAGCATAAAACCTTCAAAGATCAAGCTTTAGGTGTACCACTTATCACATTCTTAGAAGAATCAAGAAGGAAGAAAATAGTAAGAGCAAACCACATAGTTCGAAAAGGTCACCCTTTTTGAGCTTTGGAGGTCAAGAAGGAGGCTTTTGCCTTATCAAAAAATGTTAAAAAAGGGTAAATGGGAAGAACAAAGGCCAAAGTCTAAAAGGAACCATCAGGGGTCAGAGAGAAGAGTTACCTCTTATAGAAGAAAGGTAAGAGGTAAAGGATAAGGTTGAAGCCTGACATCTGAAAACTTAACACTTAGACAAATTTTCAAAGGAAGAAGTGAAAGTGAGAAGGAAGAAAGGTAGAGGATGAAAGTTCAATGTCCAAAATCCAAAGATAAGATTTTGGGGATCATGGATTGGGAGGAAGGCTTATGCCTTGCTTGAAAATAAGGAAAGTGGTAAGAGGGAAGATCGACTCCCAAAGTTTGACAAACCAAGACAGAAAAATCTTGAAAAACCTTTGATCGGGCTTTGATGGTAGGATGGTAGGCTTACACCTTACAAAGAAAAAATGGTAAGGCTTAAGAGGTAAGGCCAAAGGCCAACACCCAAATTTTGATAGAAGGAAATGGGAGGAGATGGAAGAGGTAAGAGGGAAACCCAACCCCCAAAGTCTGACTAATCAGGACTTAGACAAATCTTAAAAAGCATCCTTGGAATTTCAATGATCGAGGGTAAGGATTCAGGATTACCAAAGGGAAGTGGTAAGGGTTAAAGGGTAAGGTTTATGGTCAAAATCTGAAACACTTTGTAGAAAAGGAAAGGTGGAAAGGTGAAGAAGAGGAGCAAGGGCAGTGAAGAAGGTATGAGAGTAGAGAGGTAAGAAAATTTCTGAAAGCTTGAAACACTAGGACTTGGCCAATTTTAGGAACCTTCAAGGAGAATTCATGCAATATGGTTGATATAGGATCTCTCTGATTGGTTACCAATTATGGGTCATCAAAGGGTGGCATGAAATTTCAACATTTTTCAAAATTTCTATTGGATGATTATGTGCTAATCATGGAATCTAGGGGCCTTAATAGTCCATTGGGAATAGAGTCATGACAAGGATTTACAAAACTGGGCCTCCCAAGGGAAAAAAAAATGTGTAGGCCTCCACTTGGAGAAAAGAAAGAAATCTAGAATGTACATTCCCTTAAGCAGAATGTAAGATGTGCAAAAGAACTTCATGGAATGTAAAGAAATTTACAATATGTACATGAAACTTAAAACTCATCAAAAATAAGGTTTGAGATGAATCCCATTTATTGAGATTGGAAGAACCTCACCATCCAACTTAGAAAGATGGAATGCATTGTCCTCCTTGTAGCTAGTAGTGTGTAATGTACCCATTTTAGCCCTACTCTCTTCAATTGGATTTAGCCTATTTTCGAAAATCCGTAGGCTAAGCTCAAGTAGAAAATTAGGGTTTCCTCTTTCAGATGATTTTTCGAGGGTTTGCATGTAAAAGGTTTCTGGGTTTTTCTGGGTTTCCAGAGACCTCTAGGGTGATGTAACATGCATCTGATTCTGACATCCTTTCCAGGCACTTACTATTTATAGCAAGTCATGATGGCTGCCTGGTTTGTGCTCAAATGATATTTAGAAACACTTACTATTTTTAGTAAGTTTTGTTTACTGCTCAGTTGGCGTACAAATAAGGTTTTGCAAACTTACTATTTATAGCAGTTTGCTATTTTTGGTAAGTTTATCTTTGGGCAGTATTATTCTAGTAGCAGCTCAATCAGTTGCAGTTCAGTTTGGTTGGTCAGTTTGGCTTTCTGTTGATTTTGAAGTTAACTTACTATTTTTGGCATTTTCTATTTTTAGTAAGTTCATTTTTGGCAGAAGCATCATCATTAACTTGGTTTAGTTTGGCATTTTCCAGTTTGCTATTTTTAGCAATTCATCAGTTGCAGCTTGGGCATTGTATTTGGTTATCTCCTTGGACTAAGTTTCAGACTTAGTCAATTTTCATGTCTTGAAGTTGTACCCCATGCCTAGGCTTGATGACTTCAAGTTGTTTTAAAGAAGGGGACATTAAGGGGTCAAGTGAGCATTTAATTATTTAATAAATGCTTTATTGTTGCAATATGGAATTGGATGCCTAAAGGGGAAGTTGAATGATATTTTAATATTTCAAAAAGTAAATTGCTAAAAGGTGGCATCCCTCTTGGAAGTTGAAGTGATTCAACTTCTTGGAATTTGAAGAGTCTCTTGTTGCTTCATTTTCCAACTAAATCGTATATATTGATGTTTTATGATGAGATGATTATGCATATTTTTGAAGAGCAAAGTTACGCTGCTGGAATGAATCTAGAATCTGGCTAAGGGATAGCTTAGCAAATTTACTCCACTCTTCGGGCTTGAAACTATGGTTCCCTATGTGGTGGACTGAGAGTGTGCTTCATCCAAAAGTACATATTGAGCATTATTGTGGAGTTTTGGTGAGATTTTTCCAGATTTCATGTTGCTGGTTTATCATGGTTGAAAGTGATTTTTGTATACAACTTTTAGTATGAATTTTATTTGGTTCTGGGTACTTGATCATTGCATTTCTATGATAGAGGCGACCATATTTGGAGGTTATCAAAATTTAATTCCAAGTTTTAGATTTTATCAAGCAAAAATCGCCCTTGCAAGGAGGTTGTACCTTTTTAGAGAGCATTGGGATTTGTGCATAAATTAATGGCTGAGTTTAGATGTTGTTTTATCATTGCAAATTGGGCGCCAACCTCCTAGTGAGTCATTGCACTTTGTTTCAGCTCATTCAGAGGTAATTTGAAAGAGTTATGAGTATTTCATTGATGTATAGTTTGTTGGTCTGATTTTCTATTAACATTGTTTCTATATCAGACTTATTAAATAATTGTACTTGCTGGTTTGAGCTTCAATTCTTCATCTTATATCATTGTAAATGTTGATACTCTAACTGTTTAATGTTCTTGGAATATTATCTATTCTATTTGCAGCTGTTCTTATTCTTTGTAAAGCTAGTTAGTAGTACTAACAACTCTTCCTTTACTTGCTGCAATTTTATATTTGTTTTACACTCCTACAATTGAGTGGTTGAGTTTTAGAATAAACATATATCTTGTTTGTAATTTCCCCCCACGTTAATAAGTGGAAGAGTGGATTTAAACGCTGACTTTCCACCTAATAATTGTTGTAAACTCACCCACTGAATAAGTGGAGTATTCCCATTGCTTGTGGATATCTGCACCAGCAGATGAATTGTACTTTCATCTATGTTTATGCCTAACTATCCTCTGACCATATGCTATCACCTCGGACACATTGGGATCTTGGTGAACATTCTTGGTTAGAGTTATCTTCTTTGCTGGTTTACATTTTGGAGCTAACGCTAATTAGTGTTTGGTTGCTGATTTTAATTTTAATTTTGGGAAAAAATTAATGGGGAATATTTTAGTGGTATCAGAGCAGAAGATCCTGCCATCCTGTGGATCAGTGCTTCATGTTTAGGCAGATGAGTGACAAAGATTTTAGTCAGAGCAGATTTTAGTTCAGCTCCTTGTGGTATCCAGAAGTTGGAAGTTAGGCATGGCTAATGAAGAAGAGATGAAGTTGGCAGAGACTCTCTTTATGGTTGGAAAGAGACTTGGCAAAAAATTTCAGTCAAGAGAAAATGAAGAGAACATTCTTCATTTGTTAGAACAATGTTTGAGACAAGTGAAGCCATCACCTTCAGAGAAAATGGAGTTGGCACTAGCTCCTACAGTGAATTCCTTGAATTGGCCCTATTGGTTGGGGCATCCTGATGAAGAAACCAAGTTGCTGATTTCTTATTGTCTCATGGAGATAATAAGAATTGTAAATCCCCATTTTCCCTATGATGATGAAACTATGAAGATCGTATTAAATATGATAGTGGAATGTTTTCAAGATTTGGATGAAATTGGTAGTGGCTCTTTTTCAAGAAGAGCTGTTGTTTTAAAAACATTTTTTGAAGTTGGTGCTTGCATCTTATTGATAGAATTGGAGATGGAGAATCAGATTTATCAATTGTTTAATTATCTTTTCACCTCGACCTAGAGTGAGCAAGAAGAGAGTATGCTTGCAGCTTTCATAAATGTTCTGGTCTCTACAATTAAAGAAGCCGATAGTCTTCCTGAAAGTGTCCAAACTCTTCTCTTGAATGCTTACAAACGTGATGGGCAGATTTCTCCCACTACTGATTTGTTAGTTAAATAATTTTTCAATCAATGTGAAGATAAGTTGAAACCACTTTTCAAGAAGATTGTTGAAAATAAAGAAGAGATTTTTGAAGCTGAAGAGGAGGATGAAAGTTGGAATCCCTTTGAAGACATAACAAAAGTTCAAGGGGTATCCATGAATTTGCACGTACCCAAGCATTCTGTAGAAGAATGTAATGTATCAGTGGAAGTCTTGAAGACTAGTGAAGTAATCTTGTTTCCTACAAAGGAGAACAAAGAGTTGACTGGTGTTAAGAAGCCTCATGTTGAAGATTCAAAGAAAGAACTTTTAGAAACAAAAGTTGAAGCAGAGATGAATGAAGGGGCCATAAGTGTAGATCCAAATGAAGGACAAGTTTAGTTAATTGAAAATATGTGTTCAATCAACAATTTTCTTCTTCACAATTCCAAAGAATGTTGGTTTGAAAGTCAATTCAAAGAGGAAGTTGAAGTATCTTCCCACTTCAAAGCTGATTTGATTAATTCTTTTGAACCATGTGTAGAAGACAACATGAAAGGAGAATCTTCTAGTAGTTATAAGGAAGATTTCTCTTCACTAGAAATCAAGCTAAGGCAAAAAACTAAGGAATTGGAAGGCACTATGGATCGAATGATGAAGAGTGTTCATCACACGCGAGACAAGTTGAGGAGTACAACTCAAACCATTTTTGAAATCTTTATCCATCAAAGTTGTTCTACATCATCTCAGCCAATATATAATGATTGCAACTCAAGTTCACACATTGTTGATAATGGAATTCAAATTTTGTCAAATCTTGATAGAATTCATAGACATGTAGAACATTTGATTTATGATGTGCCTAGGGGAGAAGTTGTATGTTGCATTTCTATTGATGACATGAAGTCCATTAAAATTTCCTTGGAGGAAATTAAATCTAGTCTTTTGCACATCATTCGTGACAAAGACATAGTGTCCAATATTGTTGACAAGGCATTGGAGTGGAATGAACTTACCAAAGCAAAGTTGCAAGAAGTGCATGAGACTCTAATTGAAGTAGAGAATCAGATTTTTGTTGTTCAATATTCATGGGAGCAAGAAAACAGAAGAAGAGCAGAGGAGCTTCAAAAAAAATTTTATGAGCTTGATATCATACAAGAAACATATGATTTGGAATGTTGTCCTGAGAGACCAAAGCATTCAAATTCTCAATTTTTTCAAGATTTTGACAATCTCTTGTATGAAGAAGGTGTTAGTAAGGTTTATGTAAATCCTCTCTTTGAAAATGATGAGGAAATTGCTTCAGAGATTACTGAAGAAGGGGATTTGAGTTTGTCTTCCAGCATTGGAGAGTTGATATGTGAGTTGCATGAAGTTGAATCTACTGCTGCTCCTAGTGCAACCACTCAACAAGAATTGGTAACTCTTGAAACACAAAGAAATGAAGGCAATCTTATTGTTCATCAACAAAGAGTTGATGGGTTTGTTGATGAAGGTTTAATTTATTTTTTGATGAGGATGCTTGTGAGGCTCATATCAAATTTTAGTTCATCACCATCTTCTCTTAGAGTGATAGATTTCAAAATTGTATTTGATGAAGTATTCATGGAATCTTTTCGGCAAGTCATATCACAAGATTTTGGATTTGATCTCTTCAACGAACAAAGGTTGGTTGAATACTTCTTGGAGTTTCAAGAAGTGGCAATTCAGATGGAACAAGCAAATCAAAGGATTTGCATGGGAGCAATTCTCAGTTTGAGAAGTGGTTCTTCATGGTTGTTAGTTTGGGATCCTGGCATTACTTGGAAAGAAGGTAATTTTAAAATAGATAGACCAACATATAAAATTTAGAATGTAGTTATGACCATTTGCTTATGTGTTGGAAAATTTCTTCAATTGAAAATCAGTATTTGGGATCTCAAGCATTTTCTTTTGAAGAATGGAATGCTTAAAAAGAAGGTTGGATGGAGAAATAAGTGTCAAAATTTTTGTTCTATGTTTGTTGCTCCCTTCTTTCTATGTCATTGGTTCTTTATTTTTGATCATAAATTGGTGTTCTAGGAAGGAAATATGATCAGAAGTTGGTCTATGGTGGCGTTGGGACCTTCGATAGGGGTGCCACCAGCCTTATTCAAAAGCAGATGTGCTTATTTTGTTGGAGATTTTTCATATTGCAGCTGCTGTTTATTGTTTGGGATGCTGATTTTTCATAAATCAGATTTCAAAAAGTCTAAATCAGACCTGTTAGTTGGTTGGTATTTCCATTTTCTGACCTTCCAGTCTACTATTAGGACTGATTTTGAGCCTCAAATGAGAAAAGGATTGTTTCAGTGCAACCAAAATTCATGTATGGGATGTTCTCTAATGTTTAACAGTGTCCTCTGTGTTTTCTCCTATACCAATGTTTGGGGCAGCAAGTTGGAAACTAATTTGGTTCACCAGTTGGAGACTTGTGAGGTGAAATTTTTAAGTCTTTCATGGAGTTATCTCAGTTATATCAGTTTGCTTCAAAGAAGGCATTATACGTCCTCATGGAATTTTGAGGACGTGACAGAGGATCTCTTGCAAGGAGTTGCTCTTTCCTTTGCAAGAAGTGTTGGTAGAGTCACATATGTTGTTGTGACTATGTTTGATGCTATGAGGAGTTATGTTGAGGAGCATGTTTATGATTTGAGTAGTCTTTTCTTCTTAATGCTCAAGAATGTGTTTGACATTGGCTTTGTAGATTTTAACTCCTCAGAGTTTTCAGGACATGAGATGCTGCAAGATTATGATTTCAGTTTTTTTAGGACTATTAGATTAAGCCACATGATTAGAGGGAGGACAGAGTAGTCTTGGAATGTTGGTTATGTTTGTGTGATTAGAGTGGTACAGCATTAGCATGGTGGGTCTTTACAGAGATGGATTTGGGAACCTAGGATCCTACTTGGCATAGTAAGGATCAAGTTGTTTCTTGGAGAGTGGTAGCATTGCTTGAGGACAAGCAATTTTGGGAAGGGTGGACTGTAATGTCCCCATTTTAGCCCTACTCTCTTCAATTGGATTTAGCCTATTTTCGGAAATCTGTAGGCTAAGCTCAAGTAGAAAATTAGGGTTTCCTCTTTCAGATGATTTTTTGAGGGTTTGCATGTAAAAGGTTTTTGGGTTTTTCTGGGTTTCCAGAGACCTCTAGGGTGATGTAACATGCATCTAATTCTGACATCCTTTCCAGGCACTTACTATTTATAGCAAGTCATGATGGCTGCCCGGTTTGTGCTCAAATGATATTTGGAAACACTTACTATTTTTAGTAAGTTTTGTTTACTGCTCAGTTGGTGTATAGATGAGGTTTTGCAAACTTACTATTTATAGCAGTTTGCTATTTTTGGTAAGTTTATCTTTGGGTAGTATTATTCTAGCAGCAGCTCAATCAGTTGCAGTTCAGTTTGGTTGGTCAGTTTGGCTTTCTGTTGATTTTGAAGTTAACTTACTATTTTTGGCATTTGCTATTTTTAGTAAGTTCATTTTTGGCAGAAGCATCATCATCAACTTGGTTCAGTTTGGCATTTGCCAGTTTGCTATTTTTAGCAATTCATCAGTTGCAGCTTGGGCATTGTATTTGGTTATCTCCTTGGACTAAGTTTCAGACTTAGTCAATTTTCATGTCTTGAAGTTGTACCCCATGCCTAGGCTTGATGACTTCAAGTTGTTTTAAAGAAGGGGACATTAAGGGGTCAAGTGAGCATTTAATTATTTAATAAATGCTTTATTGTTGCAATATGGAAATGGATGCCTAAAGGGGAAGTTGAATGATATTTTAATATTTCAAAAAGTAAATTGCTAAAAGGTGGCATCCCTCTTGGAAGTTGGAGTGATTCAAATTCTTGGAATTTGAAGAGTCTCTTGTTGCTTCATTTTCCAACTAAAGCCTATATATTGATGTTTTATGATGAGATGATTATGCATATTTTTGAAGAGCAAAGTTATGCTGCTGGAATGAATCTAGAATCCGGCTAAGGGATAGCTTAGCAAATTTACTCCACTCTTCGGGCTTGAAACTATGGTTCCCTAGGTGGTGGAATGAGAGTGTGCTTCATCCAGAAGTACATATTGAGCATTATTGTGGAGTTTTGGTGAGATTTTTCTAGATTTCATGTTGCTGGTTTATCATGGTTGAAAGTGATTTTTGTATACAACTTTTAGTATGAATTTTATTTGGTTCTGGGTACTTGATCATTGCATTTCTATGATAGAGGCGACCATATTTGGAGGTTATCAGAATTTAATTCCAAGTTTTAGATTTTATCAAGTAAAAATCGCCCTTGCAAGGAGGCTGTACCTTTTTGGAGAGAATTGGGATTTGTGCATAAATTAATGGCTAAGTTTAGATGTTGTTTTATCATTGAAAATTGGGCGCCAACCTCCTAGTGAGTCATTGCACTTCGTTTCAGCTCATTCGGAGGTAATTTGAAAGAGTTGTGAGTATTTCATTGATGTACAATTTGCTGGTCTGATTTTTTGTTAACATTGTTTCTATATCAGACTTATTAAATAATTGTACTTGCTGGTTTGAGCTTCAATTCTTCATCTTATATCATTGTAAATGTTAGAAGAAGTGATACTCTAATTGTTTAATGTTCTTGGAAGATTATCTATTCTATTTGCAGTTGTTCTTATTCTTTGTAAAGCTAGTTAGTAGTACTAACAACTCTTCCTTTACTTGCTGCAATTTTATATCTGTTTTACACTCCCACAATTGAGTGGTTGAGTTTTAGAATAAACATATATCTTGTTTGTAATTTCCCCCCACATTATAAGTGGTTTTTTGGATAGTATTCCCCCCACGTTAATAAGTGGAAGAGTGGATTTAAAGGCTGGCTTGCTGCCTAATAATTTTTGTAAACTCACCCACTGAATAAGTGGAGTATTCCCACCACTTGTGGATGCCTACACCAGCAGATGAATTGTACTTTTAGCTCTGTTTATGCCTAATGATCCTCTGACCATATGCTATCACCTCGCCCACATTGGGATCTTGGTGAACATTCTTGGTTAGAGTTATCTTCTTTTCTGGTTTACATTTTGGAGCTAACGCTAATTAGTGTTTGGTTGCTGATTTGAATGTTAATTTTGGGAAAAAATTAATGGGGAATATTTCATGGTGACATATGAACCACTCCAAATGGCATCAGATTTGGAATGTCTTCTAGCTTTGGCTCTATCTGCATCCCACTTCAGCACTAGATCTCCCTCCTAGAACATCCTATGAATTTCTCTTTTTTCAAAGCTTCTTTTGACCTATGCTTGATAAGTTTCTATGACTTGCATAGATTTGTTCCTCCTCCAATTCCAAAAGCTCAGCCAACCCTATTGTTATAGCATCATTTCCTTCTAACTCTAATTGATGTTTCAACTCAAGAGAAGGAAACTATAATGATAATAGTAACCTTTCCTCTCTTCCATAAACTATCATGAAAGGAGTTCATTACTAATTTCTCTTTTAGGAGTAATTCTATCAGCCCAAAGGGCTGACTTTAGTTTTTAATTCTAGACTCTTTGATTGTCCTTAATATTCCTCTTAATAATCCTGATGAATTTTTTATTTGAAGACCCAACCAAGCCATTACATTAAGGGTAATAACTAGATGAGGTATTCAAGTAAATGTCATGCCTAATTGCCCAATCAAGGATCTGAGAACTAGTAAAATCCTTAGCATTATCTAAAATGATGGTAGGAGTGCCAAATCTTGTAATAATTCCATCAAGGAATTCTAAAACTGAAGCATCAGTGGAATCCTTCAAGGAAACAACCTTTGTTCACCTAGTGAAGTAGTCTATAGATGTCAAAATCCATTTATGACCAACACTTGACGATGGATTTATCATGTCGATAAAATCCAAATGCCACTATATAAATGGTTGATCAACTTGAATGGATGAAGATGGAGGGTGGCCAACCTTTGCTTTCTAGAATAGAAAGCACTCTTCTTGCAATCTCTTAGTGCCCATTTGTGAGCATCATTGAACAAGGTTGGATAATAATAAATAGCCCTCATGATCTTTGTAGGAGTGGTACTTATAGAAAAATGGCCACTTGAAGAACCATCATGGGATTCTTCCAACATTCTGCTAACTTGATCTACCTATATGCATCATAATAGGACCCCATTGAAATCCTTTTTGAAGAGTATGGCATCTACTATAACATAGGGAATAGATTGTAATCTAAAGTGTCTTCTTTTGGTCCTATCCATACTTGGAGGATACCTACCTTCTTGTAAAAAGGTAGTCATATCATTTACCCAACTATTATGGGCATCAATGTTGAGTTCTTATTGTTCCTATAACACCAAGGTAACCTCTATAGGAGTCTCAAGTGCTAAGACAATTTTCTCACACAACCCTTTGCCTCTCACTAGCTTGGTGATTTTGATGTCAATATCATACTCCATCACCTTGTTGATCCATCCAACCCTTTTTTCATTGATGTCTCTACTTCACAAGAACTCTTTAACTTTGACATGGGGTACCACTAATTGTATCATGTTTTTAGATAGCATGTGTCTAATTTTTTTCAATACTTTAACAATAGAAAGAGCCTAGTTTTTAATGTATTTGTACTTGACCTCATAATATTTAAGACCCCCACTAAAGAAAGAAATGGGTTGCTCCAAATTTTCTTTATTTAGCTAGGTTAGGATAGCTAATATACTTACTTCACCTCCAAAGGTATAAGGAATGAAATACTTTTCATAATTATGATTGACAAGGGTGGGAGCCTAAGCAATTTATTATTTGATAGCCTCAAAGCTATCCTTACCTTCCTTGGTCCATTTGAAGACATTTTTTTTCTTAAGCATAGAGGTAAGAGGCTTCACCAAAGCAACAAGATTTGGAATGAACCTCCTCACAAAGTTAATCATGTCTAAGAAAATTTGTAATCCTTCTTGTGACTGGGAAGTGGATGGCTAAGATAGATTTTACCCTTGCAAGATCAATGACCAAGCCATCCTTTGAAACAATGTGTCCAAGAAGTTTTTCCTTGTCAGTAGCAAAGACACATTTATTTGGATTTGGGCATGTGTAGGATCATGATAGGCCAAAAAGTGGCAATATGATGGGTTTTTGTAGGGTATGTGGCTGAAATTTTTTCTTTTACCCAAAATTGATGAAATGAAAATGGTTTTTAAAGGAGATTCTCAACTTTCCACCAATATAAATTATGCTTTACTTTGAATTTAATAAATAATTATTATTTATTTTCTATTTGAATTCCAATTAAAGCCCTGATTGATAGGCTGATTGAAAAACATCTATAGATTTCAAATGGTATCACATTTTTTTTAATCTGAAACATGCATCACATTCTATGCTTCACAAACTATAGGATTAAAAAAAAAAGAAATAAATTTCATGAAGTTTTGGCCAAGTTAAGGTGGTTAGACATAAAAGTTTTTTTATATTTTAAAAGTTGTAATAAAAATTCATAATTAATTATTTACTTGAAAAAAAATTACAAAAAAATATGCATCACATGACATGAGTCCTCTACTTATATATAAAATATTATAAAAAAATATTATCATTTTATTGTGGTTAGGTGGTCAGAGACACCTACTTATTTTTTTCCTTGAAATTTGAGTACTACTGCATTGAAATTTCAAATTTTCAACAAATAGATTTTTTTTTTAAATAAACCTAGTAGTTTAGAAACTACATTCAATTTTCTACAAATTCTATTCTTACATATTTTTGAGATAATATAAATAACTTATTCAAATTTTTACTCCAAGTTTCCTAACTCTGATTTTTTGAATTTTTTACCACTTAAGGGCCTATTTTTTCCATGATGATCCTGCACATACCCATTTAGGGAATACCATGTTCCCTACATTTCTAAAATAGCTGCTCAAGGTGACTACAATGGTCTCTTACATTCTTTGAAAACACTGTGATATCATCCAAGTACACCAAAAAAAGTTGTCTGAACATACCTTGAAATTTCGTATCCATGGCTCTCTAAAAAATAGCACTCAGATTGGTTAGACCAAAAGATATTTTACAGTAAGCATAGCTGACCTAATTTGTAGTAAATATTGTCTTGCGTCAATCAAATTCTTGGACTAGAATTTGATTATAGCCCTAGTAACCATCCAAGAAAGAAAACCTTCTTGATCCACTGACTCTTTGTAAAATATGCTCCATGGAGAGGAAGGGATAATGATCCTTTAGGGAGGATCTATTTAGATCCCTAAAATCTACAAGAAGCCTCATTTCCCCATTCCTTTTCCTAATAGGTACTAAGTTTTCCACCCATGGAGAATGCTTGATAGGAAATATTATTCTAGCCTCAATCAACATTTCCAACTCTTTTCCCATCAAAGGCTCAATCTTAGGATTCATAGGCCTATATTTTTTCCTTACAAGCTTGGAATTTGGATATAATTCAATGGTATGTTGGGAAAGGCTTGGGTCAAAACCCTTTAGGTATTCATAATTCCAAGAAAATACATCATTGTATCTATTAAAAAGATCTATAAAAACTTCATGTTCAGTAGTAGAGCATACCTTTCCCAAGTTTAGAGACTTTCCCTATGAAATATCTATTGGCTTGAAGTCAACCCTCTTTGTAGCTAAGTCCATCCTTTTCTTCTTTAAATGATCATTAGGGTTAAAGATATCTTCAAGGGCGATGAGACAATTTGGTAGCTTGTTGCTAATCGGCTACACAATTTGATCACCATATTTATTCTACAACCTAGATTGATTTATTTTAGAAACTTTTACCACCTCTTGTAGAAAATTCACTATCTAGTGGTCACTCTCAAAGACCTTCCAATGATCTTGATTATCTAGAACAACATGCCTCACAACAGGCTTGATATGCTACTCCCTTTTTCTTATAATATGTGTTGGTATATCAAACTGGGCACCAACTATTGCAAGTCTATCAACATGCTTATTCTGACTTCTTGGAGTTGCTTGGATGTTAAAACCCTCAAAGCACCCAATCAAATCCCAAACCCTATGTTTTTAGGACGTAAGCATATTGTTCTTGTTTGAGCTTTGATATATGACCTGATGAACAACCAATTCACTGTAACAAAAAACTTGCAACAATTTGGCATTCTCTTTTTGTGTAAGTTGGAGACCTTGGATGAGTGCTTCACACTCCAAATTGTTAGTGCAACTAAATTGAAGCCTGAAAGAGAAATAATATTTCTCCTTTCTTGGAGATACCAACATTACACTGGCACCAACAACATTCTTGTTTCTAGAACCATAAAAAAAAATCTACCACAATTCCCCTATATCCTCTTGAGTATTTATGAGATAGAGGATAGTAGCATTTTCTTCATGAATGCAATAGGTGCCAAGACTAGTCTCCTCTACTTAAAAAATAGTTAATGGGTAAAATTGTAAAGAATTTCCTCATTCATCCAAAAAATAATTAGGTACCTTCTCTATAGGATTGGTAGGCTCATGAATAGAAAACTCCTCCTTTTGATCATCCAATATATAGTTCATGCTTATTGGACTAAGACTGTAAGGCTCTAGATGATCCTTTGATATGGGCTCTGATTTGATGGTTTCTTTAGTACCTGTTGATTGTTGTTTCTGCACAACAACAACAACAACACAAACAAGATGGAATATCCTATCTCTCTTAAAGGGTAAATCTCTATTACCAAGCCTCAAGAGATAACCCCAAGGTCTTCATGTCAGGTCTTGACAATGCACAAACAACTCAGTGATAAATGTGAAATTGCTAGTAATCACAATGGGACCTTACTACAAGAAAACTATTGAATTGATTTTTTCAGATTTAACATACTAGTGACATTTCAATCCTAGATGTTACCCACTAATCAAATAAATAGAAAAAGAGTGAGGGTTTCAAAGAGATTTCTAAATCTAATATTACTCCTAAGATTAACAATGAAAGTAATTAATACCGAAAATAGACCAATCCTTCCAAAACTGATTTCTGCTTGACCCAGATAAATCTACTATCTTACAGAGGACAGTGCGATCTTCTAAGGATCTTAATATTTTCAAACCATGAACATGCATTCACATAACCCTATCAGAGTTAAAATGAACAACATTCACGATTGAACTAAGCACAAGGAATATAAAGTCCAGGCTAACTTTGCAAAGCAACTAACAATCAGTTGGTTGCGAAAAGTATGGACTGAAGGATTGCTGCAACATTCAAGTAGTAGATCACAAACATTATCAATCGAATCTAACACTAGCATTAACCTTCTCAAAGCAATTTAAAGATAGAAAACAGGAACCATGCAAAACAAAGAAGAGAAGTATGGCACCAAATCACAATGTCATTCCTTGTATTCAATTGTCCATTGTAGCAACAATTTTGGTTTTCTGTTACAATATTTTCTTGAGTATGACTATTTGCTAACTTACTCTACCTCTAACTGGCTTTGTTCTCTAACCTTCTAACTATCTTCTCACTATCTAACCCTTCACAAAGAGGCCAAATGCCCAATATATAGAAACTCTTGAGAAATCTGACGGGCAGGCAAGGGTTTCGCAACAATAACTCTGCGCAACCACTCGGCCAAGAGGGTCGCCAAAAAGGGTCAAACCAATATTAAATGCGCGTCCCATCGAGGTCGGCCCAAGATCAGTGATGCAGCCTGGACGACGCGCGAGAAGATAATGGGAAAGCACAAATCACGTTGCAGCCTAGCATCAACTCTCTTCCCTATTATCCTCACGCCGATCTGACTCCTCATGTAGCTTCAACAACGCTCCATCTAAGTCAGCCATAGGTAGTATTGGCAGAACCCTAAGTCACCTCTCAATGGACGCAATCTCCTCCCTTGAGTGTTTGACCGACCTATCCCACTCTGCCCTGTATGTCACATGCTTATCCATAACTGCGAGGTAGGTGGCCACATCATCCAGTTGGTGCTCAGAAATAGAACCATCATCAAGTGGTGCATACACGTCATGCTACCATTCTCTCAACTATTCCAGGCTCAAGTACTTGGGGGCGATCTTCCTTCTTCCCGTCATGATTGCAAAAAAGGCAATGGAGCCATCATAGACGCCAGCCAGGGCATCATGAATATGTTTCCTCTATTTGTAAATTTTCCTCAACACCTTCTACCTGATTTGCAATGTTTCAAACCATTCCCATGGCTTGGTAGCTCTAGAAGAAGGAAGAATCCCATCGCTCACCAATTTGTCCTGGGTGTACTCCATTAGAGTTTTGGTTTTCTGTAGGAGGAGGTTGGTGTCCTATTTATCCTGCGCCATTACCTATTTCAACCATTCAATTGTCATGGCAACATCCTTTCTAGTTGATAAAACCTCCTTGATAGCTTCATCACCCTTAATTTACACCCCTTTCAACCAATTCACAGTGGCAAGGGTGGAAGCTTTCATCTTTTCAAGCTCGGTTATGGTCTCCTGAGGCAAAGGATTGGTAGTAGAGGAAGAAGGACTAATGGACTGTAGTGGCTTCATTAGCTCCTCCAAGCACTTCTTGAGATTCCCATTTTCTCTCTTTAGCTCCTGCTTGGTTTTTACTTCCCTTCTCAATCTGTCCACAATAACTGTACTAGAGACTTCATAATCCTCAATGTCCTGCTCAACCGATGTAGGCCCAAGATTGAAAGTCTATATATTGTAATCATTCCCAGCCACATCGTCCATGTTTTTATCTAGAACAAGGGTAGCAACATGAACAACCTTGTTATGTGCCTCATCCCTCTCAATCTTTGAGATCACCCTAGCCTTCTTCTTACCTTTATTTCTTCCAACTCTGGCTAGTAATGCATCCCAGTTCGGTGGACTATCCTCCACAACCACCTGTTTTCTTTTTATCTCCTTGTCAAGCCACTCAAGGACAACAGATTCCAATTGTACATCGGCTTGTTTCTGTTCATCTTGTTGACCTTTAGGTACCTCCTCATTCAAATTTTGAGCATCAAGAGCCTCATCCACCTTGCTTTCTGCTTCTTCAACATGTTCCTCCTCCTGCTCAGGTGATGGGGTCATTTCTGCCTCTATTTCCCTTGGGGGAGACTCAACTGCCTCAGTTCCAATAGGAGAATCTGTATGTGTAACCATAGGGGACTGCATAATCCTTTCAATCTCTACCTCTGCACTGTGGAGATCTCCCACATGGAATTCTTCACCTTTAGTATCTAGATGATCCTCAACATTTTCCTCCTCACCTGGCTCACCTTGAACTTCATGGGTGGGAGGCACATCATCATGTTGCTCCTCACGAGAAACCATTGGTGGTAGGTCAGCACCAAGCACACTGCCCCTAGGAGAAGGAGTCCTAGTATTCCTTGCATACACCTTGGACTTCTCCTCTGAGCTTTCAAGATTTATCACTGGTGGGGCAACTTCTTCCCCAACCTTGGAGGCAGCCTTCTCTGATAGTTTGACAATTCTATTTCTCTTCGGCATAGGAACATTAACCTCATGATTCTGCTTGGGCTTCTTAGTCCTTGTCCTCTTCTTGGCTGTTGACCTCCTCTGTTTCTCTATCTCTTGAACCTCTGTTTCTTGTACACCTCCAAATTTACTTTTGGCAGGAGAGTCCAGTTTACTTTTACCTCTAGGATCCTGCTCGGTGTATTCTTCAGAAGTAGAATGAGGATCCAAATCTCCCATCAGGGCATACGTGCATTCTACTCCCTTGTTTTCCAACTCCCATACCATGTGTTTGAGCCACATTTTAGTGAATTTGAGGACTGGATCCATCAGTTGCTTCAGCTTTGTCCTTTCCTCCTCTGACCAATCCACATCACCAATAGGCCTATCCTTTACTGCCTCATAGGCATGGTCCTAAATTAAGTCCCCATCATCCTCCAATTGATCAGGGACTACCATCACATTGTACAATCGAACTGCTTCCACTGGAAGCCGGGAGAACTTCCTCTTCCTGACCTCATATTCATCTTTGCAGTTTGCCCAATAGTCCTCTAAGTGCACCTTATGGCCGAATTCCCTACTGGCCTTCTTTTGGGCCTCCCCTATGATGTCAAATCTGGATCTCTTGGAGTGGAGAGACAAGCCAAGAGCACACAACTCTTCTTCTGAAGCTTGGGCAGAACCAATGGAAGGACATACCTCACCAGTGCCAATCCTTAGGGGAAAGTCCCCACCAAATCCTGTCTTATGTTTGTCCTTTTTGACAATGGCATCAAAGTCACAAATCTGCCTGGTGACTTCCAACAATATGATGTGGTCAATGGGATACCTTGGAAGTCTATACGGGGCCTTTTGACAGCCATCAATTTGAATGTAAGAGAAGGTTGGGAACTGAATGAACCAGGCTCCATACTTCTTGATGAGCTCCTTGGCCAGATCTGAAATCCTGACATGCTCGGCTTCTTGAAGCATTCTGGTAATATGCATGGTGAATGCATCATTTGCTCTCCTAGTCAAGGCCTCCTAAATACAACTAAGGGAACACCTCATAGATGATGTCCTTTCTGAAAATTCCCTTTGTATCCAATCCCCTATAGGGATGGAACCTAGTAAGTGCATAGACCAAATATGAGGTCATTGTGAAGGTCTTTGTCTACAACACATTGGACAATTGCTTATGAATGACTTGGCTGATGACCCCTGTCCAATGGTAGTCAATTTTCTCTTGTTCCATCCTT
The DNA here is from genome assembly GCA_007258455.2 of Sequoia sempervirens. NCBI lineage: Eukaryota > Viridiplantae > Streptophyta > Pinopsida > Cupressales > Cupressaceae > Sequoia > Sequoia sempervirens. The sequence continues at coordinate 100,798,575 of VDFB02026320.1, forward strand.
ACAATGGCATGGCACATCCAATTCTCAAATGTACCAGCACTCTTCAATCCGACCACCATGCTCAGAAAGGTGATGGCATCATAGTATTCCTTCTTGAATTTTGCTCTAAATAGCTGCTTAGGTAATTTGGAGTAGTGGGACTTGGGCTTCTCTAGCCAGGAGTTGATCAGTTGTTGTGACTTCATGGTCTGGTCATCATAGAACTCTTGGGCTGCCTCAATGGTGAATCCCACTACATGAGATCTGTCAGGCATGTCAAAGGTTTGAGCAATGGAGACCAGGTTGAGATTAGCAACAACTCTCCCTTGAGGCCCAATAATTCTCTGTGTATCCTGATCATAGTGCCTGGTGCACTCAAGGACCAGCTCATACCATTGTACTGTAGAATGGAAATCGGCTACGTGGGACAAGCTTGATTCCATCATCCTTCTGGCCACCAAAGGGAGATCCTCAACTGCCATTCTTTCTTTAAATTCCTCGTAGTCCTAGAGGCCAACATTGGTATCGGTGAATTCTAACCAGACAGAAGTAATCTTGCTTTTAGGGACCTTACTCTTAATATCCAGCTTGATCCTCTCGACCTCAGATAATGAAGACCCAGCCGCTGCCTTGCTTGATTTAGCCTGCATTTAACATGGAAACATAGTAAAAACCATAGGAGAGCAAGGTTAAACTATCAAAACACCTTTAGAATGCATCCCATATAGTCAAGGTGCCATTAAAATTCATATGGAATGTCCACAGCAAATTTCAGGTTTCAAAGCCATCTGCGGAATCTAAGCCAAAGAGGAATTTTGAAAAATTCCAGTCCGCTCAGATTCCAATGGAGTAACCAAGAAACACCTAATTAACCCTTAAATTTGATCATTCTTCATCAGTAAACCATGTGGGAGATCCAAATGTATCATGGAAAAACCAAAAATGCACTGAAAAAGCACCAACATGTCATGCTATTCAATATTCCTCTTCATTTCGCCAAATTTTGGGGAAATCTGTGAGGGATGGATTTCCACGAAGAACAAGCCAAATAGGACCTTCGGGAAATCAGGGGAACACTAGATTTTGGAGAAATCCAGCCTTGATGGACATCCGTGGGCAGGGAAAATTTCTGAACCAAAGGAGACTCCGGGAGCAAAGGTTTCAGAAAAAGTTTGGATCTCGCGGAGAAGTCTTGGCGAAGCCGCGAAGTTATGCTGAAAGAAATTATCAGAAAGGATCTCGCCAAGACATGGTGGTTTCAGTGTGAAGTCCTGGCCAAGGGGGGGACACAGCATTCAGATCAGAATGAGCCAGAGTGGTCGGGGTAAGGTCTCAGTGAGGGTTACATGTCCTACCAACCGTCGGGCCCAAGCAAACACCTCGGTATGACTTCGAGCTTTTGGTGGGAGGTCCCAGCAAAAAGGTAATGTTCCACTGACTATGGTTAGATTTACATTCGGTGAGAGGTCTCAACGAAAAGGTTCGGGATCACTAAAATAGAAGGCCTCGCTACAACGTCCTGGCGAATGTTAGGAGTCTCGCTGAAGCGAAGGACTCGGTGAAAGTGGGGGAGCTCGCTATAAAGTCCCAACGAATCGCGATAGTCATGGTGAAAGGAAAGCATCGTAGGGAAAGCAAACATGTTCGGCGGGAGATCTTTCCGAAGGACGAATGTCCTGGTGAACAAGGAATATTGGTAGAGCTCATAGATCCCGTTGAGACTTCTTGGTGACTGGGACCGGTCCTGCCGAAAGTGAAGGTGAACAAACACGTTAGTAAAAGATTTCTTCGCGGGGTGAGGTCTTGGCAAGAGCAAAAGGTTTCGCCGACTAATGGGCATCTAAGATCTTATCAGTGTAAGAACGAAAATATCATAGTGACCCGACACAAACTTAAGAGAGCCTCTTAGCAAAGCACAAGGCGATCGACATAAGGTCTCGCTGATAATGAAAGGTCACAACGAAGAGACTTTGAAAGGGACAGATCACCCTAGATTGCGATGCTAAGGCACAATTTCACCCAGACGCTAAAGCCACTAAGGATTCTAAAAAGTTAAAACCAGGGGATGCTAAGGGTGGGCTCTTTCATGAATTTTCTTTGTATTATGGGCCTGTTTTAAGATGAAATAACCAGATATGGTCCCATCCTAGGTTTCAAACCTCACCATTCGTCATTAACGCACAAGCAAGCTCAGGATTTAGCTATTTCACTATTGAGTCACTACCAGGGTTTACCAGACACTGTCGGGCAAGGTTCACCAAAATGCAGATAGACAAGTGAGTTCAAGACTTACCCAAGGGATGACAAAGGAGGCAAAACTGAACAACCCTAGCATGAAATAGACAAACACACAGGATCTCAAACCCCACAAGCCTTCACAATACCAACATGCTATTCATAAATTAATTCAAAGTAGAGTAATCAGAGACATACCATTGAAAAAGTGGGAATTGGTCTCAGAAGTAGCAAACGCGAAGCTCAATGGTATCTGCAACAAACACAGGCAACAACGCACAAGAGATAGCCACCAAAGCAAATAGACCAACACCCACAAAACAAAGTCAATCAATCGCATGAAAGCACCTCTTAGCTCAAATGATGGCAAATAGCGAATATAATGGCGCAAAAGATCTCAGAAATCAAGTAGGATCTAGCCTTCAAAGCTTGTACGAGGCCATTAATGCACTTGACAAGACAGACATGAAACCTAGGAAAACAACACCAAGGTGGAATTTGGGAAAATCCAGTCCTCACGGAAATCCATGAAGAACCAAAATTCCTAAGCAACAAGATCCAACTGGAACCCAAGCAGGAATCTGGGAAAATCCGGCCAAGGCAGAAAATCCCGAATCAGGGAAAAAGCCCAAAATTCGTCCAAAACTTAAGATTTTCAATAAACAACCTGGAGGAACACCTAGGCAACCAAAATGAACATTTAAGCACATGCCCAAGTAAGACAAAACCTCAAAAGGAAAGGGCCAAAACACCAAAACTGAAGCAAAAGAGGGTCCCTGCTTACAGCGGGGCCTGTGTGTGAAAACTGCACAACAGTACCATATGTAGTTTTAAATAACATGTGAGACCAATTAGAAGATAAGTATCCACCTATCTTAACAGTGAAATCTCTAGACAAAAAAATGACAAAATAAGTAGGAAGGTCTATGACTGAAATATCTTCCATCAAATCATAGCTAGGGTATGCATGCAAAGTCAATTTTAAGTTCTTAGTTACTCCCACTATTTTGACACCAATGCTGTCCAATTATAAGAAATTCCTAGCCGCTAGTTCATACTTGATTCCAAGCATATCAACAATATCTTTAGGTATAATAGAGCTACTTTCCCCTAAATCTATCATACAATTGTGCACTGTATGATTTCCAATAATTAGAGAAAGATAGAAGGGAGGTGGCTTACTGATTTTACTAAAGTTCCCTTCTTCTTTGGGTTGCACCAAGCTACTTGATGGAGTAGTCTTCTCTTTTTATTGTACATCATCTGATTGCTTATGCTCTTTCAAATCTTTCTGCAACAAATATCTTTATGATAGAATGGATAGAGCCACCCACATAGCAACATTTAGATTTGATTTTTTCATTTGATCCACTATGTTCAAAGGAAGTTGAATTAATTTAGAAGGAATCTTTCGGAAAATAAGGTCTATTCTTGTTTCTTGCTTGGGCCTACTAATAGATTAATTTGATTGTGGAACATCGGCTACTTTACCTATTGGTCTAGAATTTTTACTTTGTTAAGGTTGTTGTGAGACTGATGCCTTCCCAACCATGGAAGATGCACCACCCTCAATTGCTCTTTTCTTTAATCTTGTGTTATGATCCATTGTATCAACAACTACTTGATTTACATGACATAAATATTCCTAACGCCAATTTACCAATGAGGATTCCTCATCTACATGATTTTGACCACTAGTAGTTAGTTGGTTTGTGCCAAATTATTGCCTTGAGGTAGAGGTTTCATTCTAAACCAATAGATTTTGTACAAACTCTCCATTTTGGTAAGAATAAATTGATTATGAGATTGATAACATAGGTAACACCACTCCTAATCTTGGGCTAGATTATTTTGCACTAGGACCAAAGCCTTACAAGTGTTGGTAGTAGGTGGATGTATGCTATTCATGGTTTTAGTATGATTCTACTATTTTTTTTCCTTGATAAGGTGGTCTATTTTGCTAATAACCCTAACCTTAAGGTTGATATGGCCTATTGTTATGAGCTTGATGCCTTTTTATTCATACTAGTTCTCATTGTTCATATTTCAGAGCAAGGTACCTCAATCTTCTAGAAGTGCAACAAAAGTAGAAGGTTGGCTTGTGGAAACCATTGGAATAGGAGCCACTAGGATAGGAGCCACTATTGGTTGTGAAGGAAACTTTAGAAATAAAGGCATCAGTGGCCTAGGAGCTATCTTCCTAGCTTGTATCGAGCAATTTTATGCCCTTATGGAAATTTCATATGCACTTGGTAAGATAAAACCTCCCATAGATTGAATCATAATAGCAACATCACTGTTGAGAGTTGTTAAGAAATAAAGGAAGGCATACTCAAGAGAAGGTTTCACCAAGGTTGGGATTCTATCCCAATTTTTTTGAAATTTGTAATTTGAATTTGCTCATGAATTCATGAGGTTCCCTCTTAATTATTGTTAATTGTTCTCTGAGGGATAAATGGTCACTTTTGTCTTCAAGATGCTTGTATAATTTTTCACTTAACTCATCACAATTGTGAATGAATTTGGGTGACAAACCTCTATACCACTACAATCTTTACCCTTAAAGGAAGTGGTAAGCAACCTAACAGTGACATTTTCTTATGTTATATCATGCACCAAGCATATATATTCCACATCTATGATGTGCTCTGTTGGATTTTTAGACATTTCACCAGTGAAATGAAGGATACTTTTGAGGGCATTGACTAGTATGCCATTTTTTTGGGCTAAAATTAAAGGGCTACCATGGCTAAAAGGCACAAAGGGTTGATTTTTGTGTAAATCCATATGGAATCAATTTCTATGTGTATAAGAAGTAGGTATTCTAGCATGGTAAAATCTACCCATAGGTGGCATAGATAGAGCTCTAGGAGATGGATTGGTACCTATTTTTCTCCTAATGGGTGACAAAGAATGTCTATTTCTTCTTCTAGAAGAAAAATATGGTCAAGATGGTAGTTCAATATATTGGAAGTTACCTCTAGAAAATGCTTGGGTATGAATTTTGGGAATGAATGTACATGTCCACCTTGTAACCGATATTTTTGGGTAGTGATTCAGTCACCATCTTGAATGGAGAGTTCTCCCTTGATTGCAGAGTTGCTAGATCCTTTGTTTGAGAGCCTCTTTGAGAATAAAATATTGAGAGCAGTACCACTCTCCCAACAAGATGAAGTGAAATTTATTTTGTGTGTCCCACTAGGCGTGGCAGAAAGTGTTAACACATAAAATTGCACCCTACTAAAGAAGGAGTTCACTATTCTATGACATAATGGAAACAACCTAAAGGTGTGGGACATTGCATGAATGAGGTTGAGTCTCTAGAGAAGGTTGGATTCCTCTTCTAATCTAAGTGCAAATGTATTGATCTAACCTAGCACATGAAAACCCTATCACCACTCTACTCTAATAGCTCATAAGGAAAATATATAGAAGGATAACATGAAATGGAATGAAGGTGATACACCAAGATAGAATTTGTTTCTTCTTTGCTTCAAATTGCTCAATACAATACCAAACCTACTAAGACACATATTCAAACATGTTTAGGTAAAGAATCTTACTCACACATTCAAGAAATAGTTGTGATGATAGATTTCATTAATATAAGGCATATAACCAAATTTTACAATGGTAGAATGTAGAATATAGAATACAATGTCTGTAAAAGAAAACTATGAGAGGATCCCAAAAGAAGAACCCCTAAAAATAATACAAGTGTTTCTTTTATAGATCAAGCATAACTTGGATGAATGCAACTCAAACCCTAACATAGCCAGGGTTAGTAGTCAAGGAGATTTGATCAAGGAAATATTTTCTCATGAAATCCATGCTAGAAAGAGAGCCTAGAGAAACCAAGACCTACATGCCATACCCTTTCCATAAATATTTTCTTGAAAGTGCATCTAAATCCCCCCCAGAAAATTAGGGATATGTGCATAAATCCATTAGAAGGGACAAATAAACAACAATAAATGAGTATGGGTGCCACAAAATCCACTTGCAAAGGTTAGAGAATGTATTTAATGTTGTCCTTGAATCCCAAAAGTTAGAACAGGTAGCTGAGGAAGTGGTTCGAGCATTAATGGTTTCACCCAAAAAAAAATGCCAAATCTATGGAAAGGTTGGGATGCTAAGCCTGCTTCATAATGCTTACTCATCATTGGCATCAAACCATCAGAGATCAATCTTTAGACGTACCACTTATCACATGCTTAGAAGAATAAAGAAGGAAGAAAATGCTAGTGTATTAAGTTTATCTTAGGGTAAATAACTCTGAGTGGCTTTTTCCCATAGGGTAGTTTTCTCACCCGTTTGATATTTTCATGGCTTTAAAAGCTTGTACAGTATGTATTTTTAGCATCTCAATTCATTTTTTTTCATTCCTAGTGAAATAGCTTTTATTGTTGCTTCTCTCATTCGTGTGAAGGTTTCTTTTGGTTTGCAGTTGCTTCTAGGTTCTTTACTCTAACATGGTATCAGAGCTTGTCTTCTGCAACCACCTTCCATGCTGAGAGTTTTCTCTAGGCGTGAGTTGAGACATGTGTATTTCCTCTTGTGGAAGCTGTGAAATTGTGTCTATTGATTTCTCTATTGCAAGATTTTTTTGGTGGCTACAATAAGGGAGTGGAGGCATTTTTCTTCATTTTGTGCCAAAGGATGATGATTCAAACATTCCAGATCAAATTTCATTTGCAAACCGTTACATAAAGAGTGGAGGCTACAATTAAAGTTTGAACTACAATTTTTTTAAAACTTTGCATGATTTTTTTTTTGTTGAGGCATTTTTGGAGGGTTTTCTAGCAGGCCACAATTTTTCCTCTATGTGCAGTGAATTTCTTTAACCACGTATGATGAAGTGTGATATGTTGTATGAAGGAAGGTTGTAAATCACCCTTTTGGCATTATTCACCTCTATTTTGAAAGATCCTCCACAATTTTTTTGTAAGAGCCATTTGGATTGATCTGCTTGCTTTTTGGAGAGGCGTTTTAGTTGTTTGGAGTGAATCCTTGACTAGAGGCATGATTTCTATTGATGAGGATTGGTGTTTGAAATAGATTCAAGAAGAAGCATTGGAATTTTCTTCTCAAGTTGAGGCGGTTGCTGGGCATTTCTGTATAGTGTTGGGTGTGATATTTGTTTGGCTGCCATGAAGATCTCATTTAGGGTTCCCTTCTTTTTCAGGTGTGTAAAAACAAAAGATTTTCACTATTTTTTTAACTTGGCTGAGCAATATTATCCCACATTGGTTACAAATTGGTAACAATTAGTCTTTTTATATTCTAGTGTTTTCATTCATATGTGAGCTAAGGTTTGGGTGGTTATCTCACATGGGGATGTCTCTCTAGTGTGGATCAATTTTTCTTCCTATGTTGATAGTTTGAATTGTAGAGGTGGCACTTGTGGACATTGTCTGATTGGAAGCTTGGTTAATTTGGTGGTTGAGAATTGGAAAAAAATATTGTATCCATTTTGAGGGGTGTATAGAGCCTTTTAGTCCTTTGTGTGTGTCCTTGTAAATCATGTCAAATGCAAGGATTTAATTTCTCACTCCACACAACTATCACACATGGAAGCTTAAGATGACACAATTGTTGCGATGTCGGGGTCTTTGGCAACTATTGGATGCCGGACAACCCGAGTTCACTAAGGAATTTGAGAAGTTTTTCCATAAAAAAAAATGGATGAGGTGAGAGGACTAATAGGTCTCCATGTGTCTGATAATTTTTTGTTTCATATTGTGGAGTGTACAATAGCCAGAGATGTGTGGGATAAGCTTGCTAAGTTGTATGGAAAGGTCAATCAATTAAAATCTTGCAACTTGAAGTTGATCTCACCTCTCTCTCCCCATATACCTTTCCCACTATTTAGGATTTCCTTGCACAGTTCAAGTTAATTTTGTCACAATTGAAAAGATGTGTTCATGCCAAAAATGATCAGGAGTGTATTTTCTTTATCTTGTCAAAACTGAGAGGTCCCTTTCAAGTGTTTGCCTCTACCTTCTATTCTACTATATATGCCATGGGAGAAGATCATAATATTCCTTCATTTGAGGAGTTTTGTGATAGATTGATTAGGGAACAAGCCAAGTTGATTCAGATAGATGCTCTTCCTAAGAGTCATGCCTTGATGGTTCAATCTTCAAGTGGAAAGAACAAGAAATAGAATAAGGATTATAAGTCTAATGAGAAAGTTAAGGATCCTACTCCTGAGACCAAAACCTCTTCCAAAGAAGAACCATCACAAAAGAAGATTAAATGTGCTTATTGTAAGAGATCTGGACATGATGAGCATAGATTTTATACTAAGAAGATTGATGAGCTTACTCACCTTCTTCAGAAGAACAACATCTCGCTGCCTCATTAGAGTCTCCTTCTTCTGCATCTCCATCTGCATCATCATCTAAACCCACATAGACAGGGAATATAGGATTTACTATAATGGGATGAAAGTTAAAGCATTCTTGGCTTCCACTATTCCTAAAAATGGGAAATGGCTTCTTGATTTGGGTACATCTCATCATATGGCATCTTCTATGGATATTTTCTCTTCTTTTGAGCCTTGTAGTTCACCCAACATTTTGATGGGTAACAATACTTACATGAAAGTTTTTGGAAAAGGTTCTATTGATATGGGTGAAGGATCTTTTAATGATGTTCTTTATACATACCATCCTTGACCACTAATCTTCTTTCAGTTTATCATATTACTCATGGTGCACAAGGTAAGAAAGTTGAGTTCAATGTTGATCATGTATACATTCGAGACATACAGACTAAAGATATCATTGATATAGGGGTGGTGGATCATGCATCTCACTTATATTCTTTTTCTCATTTTATTCCTAATGATGATGTTTCTTTGGCTAATGTTCATACCCTTCCATCAAGGGTGAATCATGTTTGTCAAGAGAATTTTGGTCACTTGAATCTTGGTTTTCTTGAGACTAGTGTTGATATTCCTCCTCCTTCACCTCTTGCTTCATCAAATTTGAGTACTTCTCTTGAGCAAGTTGGTCATAGTTTTTTAGATCTTGCTTTATTGGATGAGTTTTTGGCAGGAATCTTAGATTTTTTTATGGAGTCTCATCTTGTAGATTTGAGAGACATACTTGAGGGGATTTCTCTCCTTTTTTATGACAGTTTCAGTGTGGTTGTTGATACATCTAGATTTTCTTTGGAGATTGACATTGATGAGCCTTCACAGATAAACCCACAAAAGTGGTTTACAATTTGAATGAGGAAGGAAAACTTGTAAAAAATGACCCATGCCAAAAAATTTCATTTTGGGGGTTCGAATGAACCAAAAGAGGGTTTGCTTGAACCAGGGTTCGAGCAAACCTGTTTAATGCAAGTACAGACCAATCAGCCAAAAAAAAAATGGAAACCCCTTTATGGAAGGGGGTTCAAATGAACCAGGGTTTGAATGAACTCTGGTTCGCTTGAACCCTCTGGTTTGGGAGAACCCCTCCTTTCCCTAATTTTTGACCTTGTTCACAAAAAAAATCAAAATTTTTACACTTCGAAGCTTGGGTTGAAGATGAAAATGGCAGAGACTTCACATACCCAACTAAAATCAAGTAGTCCTCATAATGAGCTATCCAACAAATATAATTTTAATATGTTTTGGTTTTATTATGTATTTATTTTTTTAGTTTTATTAAACATAGGTTTGTCACCGAAAATCAAACTCTTTGTTCTGCACATGTGGAAAAATAACAGATTATCAAAAAAAATTTGAAAAATATGAGTGCACTAGATATTGAAGTCCTTGATCCAACAAAAAAAAAAGAATTTTGATACATACAAAAAAAATTACGCGTTATACGGTCATGCTACATTTGAATTATAATTGGTTTGACTTCGAAACTTGATTAAAGAAAAAATATTCAATAAAAAACTATCTAACCAAGTGGAAGCACTAGATATCAGAGTTACAAATCTAAATTGAAAGAATTATAATTTTATCCTTCATGGAAAAAATTTATGCGTTATACGGTGAGTGTCACTTTTAAAAAAATGTTTTATGAAAAAAACTAGTTTTCAAGGGAGATGGAAAAAGAAGTGCAATCTGATTGCAAAAAATTTGAAAAAAATATATTTAGAATCTACAAACAAAATGTCACGAAACTCTAGTTTGCATCATCTTCAAATTCCTCACATTTTAGCCGCTATCAGTGCTCGAAAGTGAAGATTTAGTTAAAAAGAATTATTTCAGTGTCCAGTTTGGCCAAAAATTGTAAACTAGTATTGTGGGATCACCCTCACTTGATTTGTCACATTTCTTGGTTTTTTCTAATTAGATTATGTGGTGGATTATTCATGCTTGGAGACTCCTCCTCACTCTTTAGAGATTTCTATTTGGAGACTTCCTTTTTTTAGTTGGACATAGAGTGGCTTCATCATTTGGTGGACTTGTTTCTTTCTAAGGGGAGAGGATTTGCTTGTAGGCATTGGATCATCTTTTGTTTTCATACACATTTCATCAACATTGGAGCTTCTTCATTATGGGGGGGATATAATATCTCTTTTTTTCCCTTCCTATGGGGGGATCATTTATTGTATATACATGATGTATGTAGTCCTTGGGGTGTGTGATTGAGTTCTCCATCCATGCATCATTTTTTTTCTTTTTTCTCTTTTGGAGAGGGGTATTTTCCCATAGGATTTTTCTCCTTTTCTCTAGTTGTGAGAGATTTCCTTTTTATATTGTAGATGGGTACCTAACATGGTTTTGTAGCTAAGACCCATATTGTATCTTCATTTTGAATAATAATTCTCCCTAAGTTTGAGCTTAAAGGGGGGTGTTAGTGTATTAATTTTATCTTAGGGTAAATAACTCTGGGTGGTTTTTCCCCGTAGGGTAGTTTTCTCACCTGTTTGGTATTTCCATGGCTTTAAAAGCCTGTATAGTATGTATTTTTAGCATTTCAATTCATTTTGTTTTCATTCCTGGTTAAATAGATTTTATTGTTGCTTCTCTCATTCATGTGAAGGTTTCTTTTGGTTTGCAGTTGCTCTTGGGTGCTTTGCTCTAACAAAAAATAGTAAGAGTGAACTGTGTAGTTTGAAAATGTCACATCTCATTTTTTCTCACTCTTTAATTAATAAGAGTATATATATGTGAATATAAAATATTTGAATTGGAATAGCTTTTAATTGATATATGAAATTATGATTAAATTAAATTAATAGAACTTAAATTACAAAGATGGAACTAAATATTAAGTTATTTAGAATAATTATGAAACCCATGATTACATCTAAGTGCATGCAATTAATTTGTATATCAAAACAAAGAGAATGTTGTGCAAAATTGGATTTTTGCATGTGAAACAATTTGTATGCACAAGAGAGATATCAAAAGTTTTTAGTGGGGATCTTGCATGCTTCTCTAGGAAGATATGGAACTTATTGTTTGACTGAAAAAAAAAAATCCTTAGTAAATAGGGAAGAGGCATGATTGTCTTACTTCATAATTGATTTGAATAACCTCAGAGCACTCCTAACGACTACATATTATTGTGAGTTTGTTATGCCTCAACAATGAAAGTTATCCTTTTTACACTCATGAGTTCACATTCCTCTAGACAAATATGGAAGCACAACGTAGATGATGAAACTTGAAAGTGTGAGGTAAATGTGGAAGCTCTATGTTAATTTTCACCAAATCTACCACGAGGTGGGTGGTTGAAAGAACTTTGAGTGATAAGAAAACTTAGTGACACCCTTAGTAATAGACGAAGGGAAATATATGGATTTCTTAAAATTCTTCCATTAAGATATAAGGTTGATAGCCTAGATAATGACTAGAATTATTTATTTAAAGAGTGGCTATATTTATGGATGCATGACCAATAAACCTTATTCATAGATTTGAACATCCCATAGCTATTTACAACATGTTATAATTGTAAGCCTTTGGTAATATCAACTCTCTTTTTTCGCCCAAATATACTTCACGCCTAATACTTAGAAATGAAATGGAAAATATTGCATAAAAAGAGTGGATATTGAGTAATGTTGAACTTCATTTGTGATGGCCTATCATGTTAACTTGGAAAACACTCGTCCTTAATGCAATGCTTGATTAGTACATTTTCAATAAGGGAATGGAATTTGTCGAATAATAGTTGAATTAAGGAATAAAGAGAACTAAGTAAGGAGAATTAACAATATCCATTAGATACATGGTTAATGACTAAATATAGCTATAGTTGGATTTGTTTCTAATGGTTTAATGTCTAGTTAGATGGAATATTTTTGTATATAATGAGGTAGAGTAGTTAGAATATACATGTGCAAATTATAGAGAGGTGTTTGAATCCTAATCTGGAAGCATCTCATTGTTTTGTAATTGTTGTAAAGATTATGTATGCATGATTGCATTCATAAGTCCACAAAACCATAAATATTTATATGAGTGCTTGGTTTTATAAGAATGTGTACTCATATTTGTTTATATATATATGTACCTCTAGCTACATACATGTGTTACACCTTCTTTATTTCATACTGCATTTTAATTACTTTCATGTTATTACAAGTGCATGTTCTTACATTGGATCCACTTCATTTCTTGAATTGCACTAAGAAAATATTATTGAAAGGTTTGCATGCATGTAGACATGTTATCGTAATCGAAGACTGGTACTTGTGAAGATTTACTTGTTTCTTTTAAGAAATAATACACTTAGCAATGTTGATGGTAAAATAACATGTAACCTTCATGACTGATTATGTATGTGCACAAGTGACAACCATGATGTCATTTTTGGTGTAATCTTTGTGATGATCATGATATGATTTGATATTGTTTTTTACTTGCTACACATATTCCATTACTCCTATTTAGAGTTGCATTGTTAGTTTTCCTTGTGTTGGATTGGGTATTCTTCTTTCAAGAAGAATTCTACAGAAGTGATTCAATTCATTTTAGGGGGGAAACATGCTCTAACAATGTTCTCACCCTTGAAGTGGTTGAAGGAGCTTCAAGGTCAAAAAGGTATCTTGTCAAGAAGGCTCAATTTTTTAGTATATTGTATAGTTTTGCTTATGACCAAGAGGTATATTGTAAGGGAAATATTCCCATATGAATTTCCTTGTGAATGGAACATGTACTTTAAATTATTAATTTAATATAATTATTTATCTTTTTCTTGTGCACTGGACATGTGTCTTTCTTTGTACGTGATGATGTGTAATTTGTGAATTTAATTATGTTAAGTCTATGGAGGTCGTTATAGAAAAGGTCATCCTTTTGAAGCTTCAGAGGTCAAAAAAGAGTCTTACACCTTATCAAAAAATGTAAAAATGGGGTAAAAGGGAAGACCGAAGTTTGAAAGGATCCATTGAGGGTTGGAGAAAAGAGTTATCTCTTATAGAAGAAAGGTAAGAGCTAAAGGAGAAGGCTGAAGCCTGACTTTTAAAAACTTAACACTTAGTCAAATTTTTGAAGGAAGAAGTGAAGGTGAGAAGGAAGAAAGGCAGAAGATGGAAGTTTGATGTCCAAAAGCCAAATATGAGATTTTGGGGATCGGGGATCAAGAGGAAGGCTTACGCCTTTCTTGAAAAGATGGAAAGTAGTAAGAGGGGAGACTGACCCTCAAAGTCTCACAAATCAAGACTTAGACAAATCTTGAAAAGCCTCTAATTGAGCTTCAGGGGTTAGATGGTAGGCTTACACCTTATGAAGAGAAAGCAGTAAGGCTTAAGAGGTAAGGTTGAAGTTTGACACCTAAAGTTTGATAGAATAAAAGGGGAGGAGATGGAAAAGGTAAGAGGGAAACTTGACCCTCAAAGTTTGACTAATCAAGAATTAGAAAAATATTGAAAAGAATACTTAGAATTTCAGTGATTGGGGGTAAGGCTTGAGGCTTACCAAAGGGAAGCGGTAAGGGTTAAAGGGTAAGATTGATGACCGCAAATAGAAACACTTAGCAAAAAAGGAAAGGTAGAAAGATGAAGAAGAGAAGGAGCAAGGGCAATGAAGAAGTTATGTGAGTATAGAGTTAAGCGAAAGTACGAAAGCTTGAAACAATAGGACTTATCTAATTTTAGGAACCTTCATGGAGAATTCATGATGGCCCATGTAGGATCTCTTAGATCAATTATCAATGATGGATCATCAAAGGGTGGCATGAAATTCCAACAAGAAGGAGTAAGGTGGAGATATTAAGAGAGAGGGAATGATTCATGGAGAGGTAGAGAGGGAGAGAGAGGTAAGGATTCATGGAGAGGCAAAGAGGGAGAGAGAGATAGACAAAATTAGATAGGGAAGGAGAGAGAGGGAAGTAATGGGTGGATGGAGGGAGAGATAGGAAGGGATAGAGAGAGGTAAGATAGAAAAAATTAGAGAGGGAATGAGCGAGAGATGGAAGGGAGGGAGGAAGGGAGAGAGATGTAGGGATTTATAGAGAGAGGTGAGATAGATAGAAGTAGAGAGTGAAGTAGAGAGAGTGATAAGATGAGGAAATAAGGGAGAAGTAGGGAGAGAGAGAGGTGAGATAAACAAAAGTAGAGAGGGAGGCATATAGATGGGAAGGAGGCAAGGAGAAGTAGGGAGGGAGAGAGAGGTGAGATAAATAGAAGTTGAGAGGGAAGGAGAAGCAAGAGAGAGATAGAGAGAGAGGAGAGGAAGGGAGTGAGAGAGAGGTAGAGAGAGTAGGTAATATATTGATAAATAGTCGGGGAAAGAGGAAGGGAAATAGATTGAGAGAGACAGGAAGAGGTAGGGACGGAGAGAGAGGAGTGAGATAAAGAGAAGTAGAGAGGGAATGAGAGAGAAAGATATAGGTGGGATGGGGAGGAGGAGAGGTAGAGAGGGATATGTGATATATAGAGAACTAGAGAAGGAAGGAGGGAGTGAGAGGGAAAGAGATAAGGGGGGGGATGAATGGAAAGGTAGAGAAGGATAGGTGAGATAGAGAGAAGTAGAGAGGGAAGGTAGGAGAGAGGCAGGAAGAGAGAAGTGATATAGAGAGAAGTAGAGAGTGGAGGAGGAAGTGGATATATTGAGATAGAGAGGGGGAAGGAAGTGAAGGAGGGGGGAAGGAGAGAGAGAGAGGGTGGGAGAGAGATAAGTGAGATAAAGAGAAGTAGATAGGAAAGTAGAGAGAGGGAGGGTGAGAGAGAGAAAAGTGAGATATATAGAAGTAGAGGAGGGAGTAAAGGAGAGGTAGGGAGAGAGAGGGAGACAAGAGAAGTAGAGAGGGAGGGAGGGAGAGAGGGAGAGGGAGTTGAGAGGAGAGAGAGTGGGAGGGATGAAGGGAGGGAGAGAAAGAGAGAGATAGAGAGAGAAGGATGGAGAGGTAGATATATAGTTCAAAAGAGTTATATAGAGAGAGAAAGATGATAGAGCTTGTTGATTACTAAAATTTGACCTCCTACTTATTGAAATTTGACTTGCTGATTATTGAATATTGAATAAGTTTGAAAAATTAAAAGATCTTCCATAACTTAGAATTTCCATTATAAATCCTAGAAATCCTAAAAGAGGGAAAATGTTGTGCCATATAGGAGTTTTCCTTAGTCAAACCCTATGAATAGTGTTCCCACTTTCACAATGGCAATTCCAATGATGAAAACCTTAATGGAAAGGAAGGAAATGATGAATGAACAAATTGTTTGAACTCACCACCCTTCAATAGCTTCCTTGAAGGACTAAATTAATACACATATCTTCAAGGGTATAGATTTTTCTTGATAAATTTTCTTGAATGGTTGAAGACCTACAACAATCATTAGCCTTCACAAGATAACTTGAACACACATAAACATTGACATGATGTTGGATCTTGAATTGTTGTAATAATACTATGCTATGTTGCTCTTGGATTCTCTTGACAATAATATTTTATCTTGAATGCTATGTGTGTGTTCTTAAAGTCTTAGATTTCAAATGATCAAATGATTAGGTATTTATAGGTGCTTATCTAATTTCTTGAAAATTGGATTCTAAAAGCTGATAGTTACAATTTGAATTTTGGACATTAAAATACTACCAAAAACATATTTGAATTTGGGTCCTAGTTAACAAAGGGGACTCATTCACCCATGGGCGAATGGGCGAATGGGTCTCGACCCAAATTTCTAGGACTCACATAATCTAGAGAAATTTAATGATTGAAATCATTTGTTTAATGTTGGTTCCCCTTTCAAAAAATGATAAGAATAAGGCTTTAGAATAAATAATTTGACAAATTAGAAGCTTAATTAAGTCTGTAACCAATGTCATAGTATAGGCTAACTACACTTGATCCATACAAATTCGAGGCATATTTAACCTACTAAGCATGAATCCCAATAAGATCATTCACTGTAAACAAAGACAAAGAATCCATTAAAACTAACATTCTAAATCATGAAAGCTTGAAAAACCTCTAATCTAAGACATTGAAGCTTATCCTATTGGGGGAGTGGTGTCTCATTGATGTGGAATGGTGACCCTTTTCCAATCCCTTGGATAATGAGCTTGTTTCAATTGATTCTATTAAAGAGAATTGATGAAACCAATGAGAGATATGTGATAAAATATGATTTAAATGCTAAATTAACATGATATATGCTAATGTGATCAATATGGATGTATGCAAAACTATTCTAAATGTATGCAAGCTTCAAAAGATTAAAATCCTAATTACAAAATA
This sequence comes from Sequoia sempervirens, assembly GCA_007258455.2. Classification (NCBI taxonomy): domain Eukaryota; kingdom Viridiplantae; phylum Streptophyta; class Pinopsida; order Cupressales; family Cupressaceae; genus Sequoia; species Sequoia sempervirens. The sequence goes on from VDFB02026320.1 coordinate 100,815,437, forward strand.
TACTAAATGTATGCACCTATGTTATCATGGAAGCCATTAATGGAAGGTTAAAGATAATTAATGCAATTAAAATGAACTAAAACATGCTAAATAAGTTCTAAATATAAGTGCAAGTGAAAATTATTTTAATAGCATAAGTTTGTTGTTAAAAGATGGATCCATCTGTCTCCAAATAGTGACCTATTTATAGGAAAGAAAATGAGAAATGAAGGGTTAAGATCAAAAAGGCTAATCAATGGTCAAGGATGGAAGAAGTTGGAGGCATGGATCATGGACTCTCATCAAGGGATGAGAATCAATGATGATATTTAATCAAGGGTTATCATTCCTTCAAACAAACACACTTTTAACCTGTACAAGAGGTCACAAGTTAAATTGCACAATAAGTTTTGAGTTAACTTGCACATGAAGTTTTGTAAGAATATTCCCTTTTTCAAATGAGTGAGGAGAAAGAATATTCTTTGGAATATTCTCATGGGTGAGGAAATAGATATTTTACAAATTAAAACAAATTTTAATTGTGCAAAAGGGGAAGGAATATTCCATTGCAAGTGGGAGAATTAGTAATTTGATAATTAAAAAAAGTGTTTGAATTATGAAAATTATGGGAATTATATGATATTCAATAAATAATTGATTTAATGGAGATCAAATGAAAAAGCAAGGGATGAGATTGATTTGATCTATCAATGGTCAGAAACAAAAGAAGGATGAAACATGGATCAATGATTCTCATCAATGGATGATAATCAAAGATCACATGGATCAAGAAAAGATCAAGGGCTCACAATCATGCAAACACACTTTGCAACAACTTTAAAAAGTTGTTTCAAAGTTTGTTTGGAGTAATCACTACCTTTTTTTTGGAGGAAAATAGGAGAATATTCCTTTGGAATATTCCCTATGCAAGTGGATGAGAGGGAAATTAGCAATTTAGTTAATTAAAACTGAATTTGAATGTACAAGATGAGGAATTTGAGGATATTCGTTAAATTGTTGATTTATTTAATGAAAAGGAGATGAAAATATGATATTTAATTAAGTAGTTTAGGCTATTTAATTAAATAAGAGGACTTAGGGTTAAAATTAAATAATTTACATTATTTAATTAAATTGGATGAAATATCAGTGTGAGAGGGGGTGAATTAACCCAATTAGGTCAATTAGATTAATAGGTGAAAATGAGGCATTTAATTAAATAATTAGGCTTATTTAATTAAGCAAGTGAAAGAGGATGGGTTTGAGGATGAAATGATGTTAGTTAGCCAATGTGATCCATTGAGACATTTTTAGGTGTCTACAAAGTCCAATGATTTAAGGAACCCAAATAGTGTGAAATTGCAAAGGTATATAATTTTATGCACTACAAGTTTAGATAAGGGTTAATCCTCTATTATTGCAAAAGAATTCCTCTTCCCCAACTAGAGTAGACTTTCACATCCCCTAAAACATGATTTCCAAAAACTTGATGGTATAGGTCCTATTAATTGGTTACATAAGATCAACCAACAAATTTGTAGTACATTAAATTCCCTAGGATAAAAATATATCAACTAAATATTTCTATTTGGAAAATAAGCCATTTTTTGTTTCAATAGTTCAATAGAACACCCATTTATCATATGGTCAAACTTTCATAAGGAAACCCTAATTCCATTTTGTCCTATTACCTATGAAAACTTTACGAGTGCCCTTTCTAAATTATACCAAATAAATTCCATGTGGGATTGTCAAAATGAGTTTGAAAAATTAGAAAATCAAGCCCATGGCCTAGATTAATATTTATTTAGAAGTTGTTTCATAAGTGGATTAAAAAGGATATTCAATTAGAGATTCTCATGTTTAAATTGGACTACTATCATGATGGATTTTTCTTGGCTTGAATTATGAAGGAATTTTCTATTTTTCCCTCTCGTAAACCCCCAAAAGATGTATCATATCAAGGAACTAAACCCGCCACGAATCACTAGCTATCCACATAAGAGGTGATAGAGAAAAAAGACAATAGAATAGTTTTTAGTTGTGAGAAAAAAATGGAATTGAGAGTAACACTTGCATCTCATTGACTCCATAGTGGTGCCCAATGATTCTAAGAAAAAGAATCCACTCTTGATGTTGATATTTTGATTTATGATTTGACTATATTCTCTTCCCCCTAAACCATTAAGGTCATTGGCTATAAAGGCCATTGGCTATATCAGAAGACAAAAGATACTAGTTTTGATATATAGTGGTAGCAATCATAAATTTAGTAGAAAAAATCTTGTAGATCAACTATGTGATTACATTCATTCTCATGGTAATTTTTAAATTATGACATCATCAAAGGTAATAGTATGTCATGTGAAGACAAGTTTTGTAGTGTAAATACTACTCTATGAGACTATCAAATGATCATGGATATGTTTTCTCTTTCCTTAGGTGACAATTTTGATGAGTGGCTACTGGTTGGAAACCTTAGTCCTAATCACTTATGACTACTCCTAAATATGGCTCACATTTCATTGTGATGGCTATGATTATACATTATATGAACTAAATGTAGCTGAGAATTGAAATGCTTAGCTCTAATTATACACTATTTTTTGTAACATATAGAAATGTGTCATGTTTACTCTTAAAAATGTATATAAAATTATAATATGATATTCAAACATATTACTAAATTCATTTACATTAATTGAACATATTTCCATTCATTGAATACTAAATCTTACAAAATATTGATCAATATTATATTATGCAAATAGATATAGGTATCATTTGAAATGTCACATTATATACAAGTTCAATTATCACGTGAATGATAGATAATATCTATGAGTAACCAAGTCTTTGACATTATTCAATTACAAGAGGGAGATAATCACCTAAAGAAATTTACTTGAAAAAAACAAACCAATGGTCACCCACACACCTTCCATTAAGAAATAGCCCTACCCTCATGAGGGTAGTAGATCAAGAGAATCATCAAGGTCATCATGTCATCTAAGATCTAGAGTTGTTTCTAAATAGAAATAATCTACCATATGGTGGTCCTAGATTCCCTCTAGCTAAGTATGAAATATCTAATAGATTTGTAACAAGAAGACACTGTGAAGCAATAATGCAAATAGTTTTTTTTAATTACTTTGACCCAATATTGTATTAATCAATATGTGTGCTTTGTCATAGAGATGTGAATTGTATATTCAAACAACTCTCTCTCTTTATCTATTTATCAAGAGTTATAATTTCATGTTCATGCATATATAATAGTTTAATAAATATATTCTATGCATATTCATATCTAGATAAAAATCCTCTTATTGCACATTTGATAAGATGATTTCAAAATTTGTTGCCAACTAAAATCACATAGGAAAGTGTGTAATAGGGTTATAATTAAGATATTGCAGTAATTTTTGTGTGTAAAAATTCATTTCCAACGTGGAAGAAAGTAAACAAGACATTTAGTTTTCTTATTTTCAATGTTTTTGTAAGTATTTATCAACCACTAACAGGAAAAAAATTCAAAATGGCTATGGCAGATTTGCAGGTGATTCTCAGAGATGCCCTTGGCAATCACGAGCAGACTACAAACGAAAAAATGACTTTAATAATAATAGGGCACATTATTCTATTCAAAAATGACAAGATGTCAGATATCAAGGAGGCTATGAAAATCAAGATAGGCATTGGGGGCCACAAGCATATAGACTAGTGGTTGATCATAGGCCCCAACCGCATGTTCATCAAAATAATAGGTCAATATGGGTTCCAAAAAGACCTTGTCGGTGTCTTCTGTATTATAAACAAGAACCTTTTGACTTATGGGAAGATGATCGAGGTTTACAAAAGGAAAATCAAACAAACCCTATTCTAACAAGACCGAATATAAGGGCTCCCTCAAATAATCGGCGAACTGATGGTCGAAATCCTACTCAAAAAGGTCATGTTCAAATAGGTGCTCCCTTCAATCCAACCACGAGGAATCATTTTTCAGTTTTGCAAGATTTGGGAAAAAACAAAAATACTGAGATAGAAGCCACTACCAACCCAAATGGCCCTCAAAATGATTGGCATCTGGATCAAGGCAAGACTCTGGAAACTATTCATAGGTCAGAAGGTCTAAAATCAGCCCCTATTGATTCTTCATCTTTGCATATACGCCTAGTTAATGTCTCTACAGTTGGTAAAGAGGTAAATCCTCCACCATTCTAGAAAGGATAACATGCACAAATGAGTAGACAAGTACAAAATCAAGAGGAAAAGAATGATCAAAACAAAGAAGGTCAGCTCTTGGAAAAGCAACATGCAGTGCCAAAGAAGAAAAAAAAAAAAAGCAAAAGAAGAAACAACCTGCATCTAAGGGGAAGATGTCTCTTCCAAAGAATGAGGGAAAGTTGCAATGGAGGTATGTTTTGGAGAATAAGAAAACATGCACTGTTGAGGGTATAGTAAAATAGGGGAAGGAAAACCAAACTTCAAGGGTTAAAGAGATTCAAGCACATATAAATCCCAATGTTACAGTCACTTTGTCTAAAGAGTAGTTGGAGCCTCAGATATCTAACCTTTGATAACAAGCACTGATCTATAAGTTTTGGTGTTTAAATCTTGAAAAAAAATTCTTAAAGAATTATTTTTGAAGAATGGAAAGGGGCCATTAAAGTATTCTATCTCGATCAAGAGAGAGGTATTTTTCTGGTTCTTTTTTAATCTAAAGGGAAAATATATGCATTTTTTAGGGTCAAATCATGGGTCTTTCAAGGGTCGGGATTGTTTATGCAACCTTGGTATCCTAACTTTAGGGCTCAAGATTTTATTGTTAAGTTTACACCTTTTTGGATCCAGTTTCCTTCCCTTCCCCTAGAATATAGAGAGCTCCATCTAATTAAAATCTTTGCAAACCAAGTTGGAATCTTCCTCAAGCATGATAGAGTCTCCTTCAAAGATCCATCTAAATCAATTAGATTTTGTGCTCTACTAGATGCCTCCAAAAAATTTCTAAAGAAAATTATTGTAAAATCCAACTATGGGATGTGGAGACAAGATATCCTTTTTGAAAATCCAGAATCTGTGTGCTATGAATGTCATATAGCAGGTCATTCAAGTGATTCCTGCTTAGAGAAATAAATTTTATTAGACACCCCCAGGATAAAGTCAAGCAAACTATTCAGTCCAACCAGGATAACTTTATTCAAAAGTATCCTTCTTTGGAATCAGTGGTAAGGAAGGATATTTTTGCCATTAAATCACATAGGCCAGCCCCTAATTCTCTTGCTCATATAGTAATCAAGAAGGATAGTCTCAAGAAAATAGCAAATCTGGTTTTAGGGGGTAATGTTAATATTTCAGTAATTTTATCAGAGTTTTTACAAAGCCTCCAATCATTTTTTGAGTATACTTTGACACTCTCTTGTAATTCTGATCAAAAAATGGACTGTATAGTTAAAAATCTCATGTTTGATAAAAGTTTGATGCCTCCTAAATAGAAGGAAGAGATTGATAAACTTTATCTCCAATATCATGATGCAAACCATAATGGAGATAAGACTTTGGATATAGATGATGAAGAGATATCAAATCTAGATTCTTTTGATAATTTGCTTTCTGAAGGCCACCTAGAGGAACTAGCAGATAAAATTATAATTTCAGAAGGGACCAAAATGATAGAATGGATGGCAAAGGAAGTTCTTAAAGAATCTTAAGATACTATTAATGTTGTTTCTAATACCCATTCATCTCATCCTATTAATGATCTAGATAGTGTTTTTTATCTTGAAGAAGAGGATGCAGTAGATCTAACGTCTTTGAGTATTCCTAACAGATAGAGTTCTCAGAACTCCCATGTTATTTTAATTGAAGAACCTCAATCTATGCAAAAAGTAAAGAATGATAAGATAATGGAAACTCTAGATAAGAAAGAGGGGAGTTTTGATTATACTCAGACTTTGGGAATTTCTCAACACCCAAGTACCCAACCAATTTTTAATAAAACTCTAGGCAAAAGAGGGAGAAAGTCACACATTATGAAGTTGAAAGAAGAGATAGCAACGAGAGTTCAATCTACATTGGATAGTTTAGTGGCATTTACTATGAAAAAGAGACTGAGGAGAGTGTGTTTCTCTCCTTGATACCAATGAGGATCTTATCATGGAATGTCAAGGGCATAAATGCCCCTGACAAGAGAGCTTTGATAAAGCATCAATTAGAAGCTTGTGGAGCAGATATAATAATACTACAAGAGACTAAAACATTAGATCAGACTTATCAATTGACAGTGCAAAAATAGAGAAAGTGGAAGTCCTTTCATGCCCCTGCTCAAGGAGCTTCAAGAGGAATGATAATGTTGTGGGATGCCAAATTACTTCAAATTGACATGACAAACAATGATAAACATCGACATCTTTTAAAGTTTCTTAGTTTGATTTTCAATTTTGGTTGCTAAATGTCTATGCTCCAATAGCCACAATAGACAAAAAGCAACTGTGAGAATCTTTGACAAGAATTATGGATGGGTTGAGAATGGATAAAATAATTATTGCGGGATATTTTAATGCTATAGCTAGCATGCGGGAGAAAAAAGGAGGAATTATCCCACCTCAAAACTTTATTGATGATTTTGTGGATTTTATTTTAGATAACACATTGAATGACATTGTACCTATAAAAGGCCAATTCACATGGAAAAATAGAAGGACAGGTTTCTTGCAGATAGCAGAGAGATTGGATAGATTTCTTTCCTCTACAAATTGGTTTGGCACTAGAAAGAATTTGGTATCGGAGATTATGCCTATATCTCATTCTGATCATTTTGCAATTACCTTGTCCATTGAAACATCAAGTAGGGAAAAATCTGGAGCTTTCTTTAAATTTGAAAAATTGTGGTTTTGTCATCCTCTTTTCTTGCCACTGCTAAAACATTGGTGGAATTCTACCCCTCATGTTGTGGGGTCGTGGATGTTTCAGTTAGCCCATGGGCTAAAACATGTGAAAAACAGATTAAGTCATCGAATGTGAATGTATTTAAAAATATCATTGATCAAAAGGAGAGAGTCTTTAAGGAGTTATCAGACATAAATGCTATAGTAATTAGTTAAGGATTAGATGCAGTTTTATATGAAAAAAAACATTTACAAGATAAGTGGGCAGAATTAGTAGCTAGAGAGGAAATATATTGGAAACAAAAATTTTGAGAATTGTGGTTGAAGGAGGGAGATAGAAATATGAATTTCTTCCATGTATCATCGCAGATAAAAAAGTCAAAAAATTCTATTTTCAAAATTCAAGATGTTGTTTCAGGCCAAGAATTGTTAAAAGAGGAGGAAATACAACAAGAAGCTATCATATTTTTTTCATATCTTCTCTCAGCTCCAGACAACATTAATCCACCATCTTCTAATGAGGAATATTTCTTATTGGATTCCATTCCAACATTGATTACTAGGGAAGACAATGAAAATATTATGAAGCCTTTCACTTTGGATGAAGTAAGAGGAGTAGTATTTTCTATGCAACCTGACAAAGCGTTGGGCCTAGATGGGTTTACGACATTATTCTTCCAAAAGTGTTGGGATTTTATTGGTATTGATATTCTCCTTGCCTTAGAAGAGTCACGAAGGACGAGGACAGTTCTAAAACAGTTTAATACAACACATTGCTTTAGTCCCTAAGGTAAAGGATCCAAAGTCCTTTGCAAAATTGAGGCCCATATCCTTATGCAACACAATGTATAAATTTTTTACTAAATCCATTTATCTGAGAATTCAACCACTCATCTCTAAACTGGTGTCACTAGAGCAAGGTGGTTGTGTCCCTAGAAGGGAAACAACAAAAGGTGCTATTGTTTCCCATGAAGTTCTACATTCAATTAAAACTTTCAGTATCCCTTCTTTCATTATTAAACTGGACATGATGAAGGCATATGATAGAGTGTGTTGGGATTTTCTTATTCAGGTTCTAAAAAGGTTTGGCTTTAGTAATAAATGGTGTAAATGGATCCTCTCTTATCTTTCAGGAGCTAAATTCTTTGTGATCATCAATAGAACTCCAGTTGGTTTCTTTGGCTCCTCTCAAGGAGTAAGGCAAGGAGATCCATTTTCACCAATTTTATTCATTCTTATGGTAGAAGCGTTAAGTAGATCTATTCAAAAGGCTCACTTGCAAGGACTTTGGTAGGGAATTTCTATACCTAACACAAATATTACATCCACTCTCTCTTTTTGCAAATGATACATTATTGATGGGTAAAGCTTCTTTGCAAGAAGCAAAGCAAGTTAAAACACTATTGGAAAAGTATTCCTTGGTGTCTGGGCAGAAGATTAATGCAAAAAATTCTAAGTTCTATGTTTTTAATGCTAAAGTAGCCATAGCAAGACAACTAGTTTCAATTTTAGGCTTTCAAAGAGCTAAGCTTCCTTGTTCATATTTGGGTATACCATTCTTTATGGGTTCCAATAAACCTTTGTTTTGGAATAAAATTTTAGAAAGAATTAGAGCAAGGATACTTGCTTGGAAAGCAAGATGGCTTACACTATCAGGTAGAATTTTATTGATTAAATTTGTGTTAGCATCTATTCCAAACTACTTTCTAGTTGTTTTGCAAGCTCCCAAGGGTGTTATCCATCAAATTGAAAAGCTCATTAAAGAATTTCTATGAAAAGGAAATTTAGATGGTAAAAGGAAGCTTCCACTAGTCTCATTGGAAAATATGTGTGATGAGAAATCATCTAGTGGAGTGGTTTTTCATAATCTGTCTGTAAGGAATTTGACTCTTGGGGCTAAACTAGCTTGGAAATTGTATGCTAGGATGGACTTGAAGTGGTGTAAGGTAATGCAAAGAAAATATCTAGATAATGACAACCCCTCCAGGATTTTCACTGTTTCTAATCCCTCAAGAGGTTCAGTTATGTGGAATTTCATAGTAGCTTGTAGAGATGTTATTAGCCCTTTCTATTACATTCCCCTAAGACTTGAGATGTTATGATAGTGGAATCAGGGTTGTTAATATTGTTTAAGAAATTGTCTTTCATATGAACGTGAAATAATGGATTAAATAATTGTTTTATTTTTGCAACTAAAAATGTAAAAGTGAATGATTATTTAATTATGTGAATGTATCTGTTGATAATGTTGATGATGATATTATATGTAAATGTGAATTAATGCATTAGGAATGGTCTAACTCTAGTTCCAGTGTCAAGTGGTTGCAAGATCAACATCACACGAAAGGAAAAAGGGACTATCATCAGGGAGAGGACGCAGTTGAAAAGGATCTAATTGTCATCGAGCTCTGGAAAGTATATGAAAACACAAAAGATATGACCTTGGCCTCGGTAAAATAAATATTGATTAATAAAGTCAAAAAAATAAAATATAAACACTTTATAAGCTAGAATTTTAAATATTATAATGATAAAATTACAAAATGTTTAAATGCTAAAGCTTAGATAATAATAAAAGGACCTTATATTAAAATCAAATTTAAACGCATCATTTTGTGGTGGAATTGTACGGGAGAAGGCCGATGAGTTTTGAAGGCTGATCACTCCACCAATACCATTGTTCTTCAAGGATAACGCTTGGGAAATCAAGAAGCTCGATGGGAATTTGGATGAACAACCTTTTAAGCGTCGGTCTCACCTAGGAGATTTCATTCTTCTTCTCAATTGTTTCTTCTTTTCATTCTTCAGAAAAGGGTCAGGAAAATTCTTCTTTCAATTTCGTTGAAAATATGAATACCTTCTTTCCGCCATGGCTAGGGTTTCATTTTTTTCTCTGTCATTATTTACCTTCCTGTAGAATCAAGTGATATTCTTTTGAATCAGAAGCCTCCTTGGAACGACTTTCTCTCTCTTTCTTAGACTACCTCCTGTTGTTCGTGTTTTTCTCTTGAAATGGGCTGAAGAGGTATTTGTGTGCCATCTGTAGCTATAAATTGAGCAAGGGAATCTTCCAACTCTCTCCAAGTCTCTGACACAACCAGGCAAGTTTAGAATCTTGTTTGGTAATCTCTTCAATATATGTGCAATATTATTTGGAGCTATCATAATTTCTATTTTATAAGAGACCAGTGGGTTTATTTCTCTGATGGTGTTGAGTATGGAAATCTTTGAATGACCATGTATTCTTTTTCTTTCTCAATTTTTGGCCAATAGTTATTCCTATCTCCTGTTGAAATTTGAGTCTGGTGTTCTGCCGAATTTTTCATGGCTCTGTAATCTGAGATAGCATTTTTTTAAACATCCAACATTCCCTTACTTCTAATACTTAAAAGCCACTTGACTCAATCAATATCTTTTTAAGGGTTTTATCTTGTTTTAGCTAATATTTGATGGTATACCTTTGCTTTGTGACGCCATACCTCCAATCTAAATATTCAAGCCTTGAAAAATAAACAACTTCACTTACATATACTATATAATTACCTTGAAGCATGCTTATTCACAACCCTTGTAGCAATGGAATTATTTTGGAATGGTAATTTTCCTCCTCATCCTAATCTTAACTTATGGTGCTCCTTTCTAGTCTGTCATTCTAGTTTGGCAATTTAGGTCTCCTAAAATATATGCTTGACTATACATTTGGATATCTTGTATGTGTACCACTCTGCCTCATCTGAAAGCGTATACTTAACCATTCCCTGATATTGAGTTTTCTTTGAATACATAAGTGAACTACTTAAACAAAACATTATGCCTATTCTTTCTCTTTAAAAACATTAGCTAATTTTCTTTGGGAAAGATTCCATTTTAACTCAAACAATAAATTGTAAGGCCAAGAACCTAAGAGCACTTTGCTACGTTAACAATGATATATGAATTAAGAAACCTAGCCTAGAAATAGTCATGTCGAACAAGGGTGTATGTTGATGGCATAGTAGTGCTAGAGATGTCAGCACAGTAGTTCTAGAGACATCAACACAGTAGTGCTAGAAATGTCAGCATAGTGGTGCCAAAAGTACTTAAAATCCTTGGCCAAGGTAAATGCCAATTAGGCATTGTCAACTTCATGTACCAGATATACTCTGGTCAGAATGATCCTTCTGATTAGGAGGAACCTACAGAGGAGGGATCAACCAATAGTATAGGTGCACGAACACTAGGCTCAGAGACATGATGACAATGATCCTTGTTGATTGTCCTCAAGAAGGGTCGGGTTTCTTCAGTTGAAGAACATGGGAAGACCAGAAGGTCTTGGTTGGGCGGTAAAGCCTCTGATGATAATCCCTTTTTCCAATGAAGTGTAGCTCAAGAATTTTCTGCTTGAAGATGTCAGGATTATAAACTCTTTATGCTTATTTCCAAGTATTGCTTGTTTGTATTTAAATTCTATCTTCCTTTAAGCAGTTGTATTTCTATAAAATGTTAGTTGATGAATTAGAAAATGTGATCAACCAGCTATTTTATTCTTTCATAAAAATGTTGAAATGTTGATGGTAGATAAATTTTAAATTAGTAATTTTGTGCCCTAAAGATAACCATAGTTTGACAGTTTTTCTATTATGAGTTATTGTGAATGGTTGGTAGTTCATTTCAGCTGACATCAGTTAAAATTGGAAGTTAGATGCATCTCATAATTAGTTGAAAAACCCTAGTTCTAGTTAAGTTATTTGCAAAACCATTAACAATTAGTTAACTATTTATTTTATTTTATTTTATTTTAATCGTAGATCAACTAGGTTGTTGCACTTTCCTACCATGGGAGGTGAATACTGGAGAGCAAGTATCTTTTGTAGAGATTCTTGGAATGGCCTACCCCCACTTAATTTGAATCAAGATATGGATTTAGTTGAAAACATGCTTTCACAACTCTAGGGAGTATTCCTAAAGAATTGTCTCTTCTTGTCATCCAATAATAGGCCTGGTTTAGTGGAAGGATTTGGAAAATACCCCTCTACCAAATAGATAAAAGAGTACTCTTACAGATATCTTGAACAATAGAAAGGTCTATCTTTCACATGTCTTGGATAAGTTGTTGTGGGCTCCTTCCAAGAATGGTTTGTACACAGTCAAACAAGGTTACAAATCTATCATTGCTCAAGCTTCTCAGTCTCAGTTTTACAAAGCTTTTTCCTTTTGTTGGAATGCTGCTAAGTTGCCTAAGGCCAGTCCATCCTTTCTCAAACTTAACTTTGATGGGGCATCGCGTGGAAACCCTGGTGTTGTAGGCGTTGGCTATTGTATTCGAGATTCTAGGGGTTCTTTGGTTGCAGCTAGAGTAGTTCATTTAAACTCTTGCACAAATAATATGGCAGAGGTTCACACATTATTAGTAGGAGTATCTTTGGCAAAGGATTTGAACATTAAAAGAGTTCATGTGGAAGGAGATTCTCTCATGATAATCAATGCTTGTAAATTGAAGAGAATATACAATTGGAAACTAAGATATGTGCTTCAGAAAGTTTGGGTTTTGTTACAATATTTTGATGATTATTGTCTCTCCCATACATACAGAGAGGGAAATAGTTTGGCAGATGAGCTTGCCAATTTGGCTTGTGATCAACAAGGCTTGATTAATATAAAATCCACTGAAGATTTATCAACATTTTCCCATCTTCAAGAGATAGTTAGAGTGGAGCAATGCCAATTTTCCTAAGGCTGCAAGTGGTCAAAAGCTTATCAAGAGTTGGCAATGGGAGTTGGTAATGGATTACGTGTGTTGTTGGCAATGGGATACAGGTGTTGCAATGCCTACTTCATTCCTACATGGCATTGATCTAACTTGGCAGTAGTAACCAATATGTTTTATCTCATGGTTAAAAGGAGCTTCTAGATAACATGTATATTAATGAAGGCGTATCTTGGTGGAGATATGACTTCTCTTCTCAAGTATCCCGTAATGTGAGCCCAACAGAGTAATAATGTCTCCATTTCATAAATCCCATAATTTCTTCCAAGCCACCTCAAGTGAATGAATGAATATCAAGCATATGCCTAAACAATGGTAATTGTAATGATTAGTTATCTGCTCTGATTGGAGTACGTCTCAAGCTGAAAGGATGTCTTTCATCCACCTACTGATGCTCGCATTCATGCAAAGATTCCAAGCGGATCACCTCATGTTAAGATTTATTTTGCCTAATGTTTTATCTGTGTTGCAAGTACAAGTTATATAAAGTATTAAATGATTTATTTTGCAACAAATTCTTAACCATCTACTCACACGAGCTGACATTCATGGAGAGATCGTGCTATGGATTTTCCTTATACCTTTTCTTTTCATGATAAAACATGAGGTCACTTCAGTATGCAGACTTTAGAAAAGTTTATTTAATGAAATTCTCTCATTCATTTTTACACACTCAAGGAAATTGATCTATAGGCTTTTCTAGTGCAGTTGTTCAAGCTAGGTTATTATCTAGTTGAGAGAAATGGCATTCCACCTATGGAATCTTAGAGTATCCTTTCCTGTCAAACCGTGGGAGCATCCTTTTGAAAGTTATCTGTCTCAAGAATCTTTGAAGGCTATGTTTAAAATTGATGGTGGCAGAGTTGAGGATTCGATTCACATGGTGTTGGGGGTGGATGTTACCTATCTAAGGGCTCAACGTTTTCTCTTTCCATCCCAGGTGATTTCAATTTTCTTATCTAATGCTACAGATTTTATTCAATCATTGACAGAACTTGAGGATTTGGAAAGAAAATATGTTCAAATTTCTAGTATATCTTGGAAAACTCTATTCTTAAGGTAGTGCAAGGTTATCATATTTTTAGTGGAGATGGATACATTGGTGGTATGCTTCCTATGGATTTTGTGCAGCAACGATAAGGGTTTGAAGAAGTGTATGAAGCTATCAAACTGGCCTTGTAGTTTCAGAATGATAACATTCTCCTACGGGCTCTGTGGAAGCATCATCGTTGCACATGCTCTATTATGGAGGTGGACATAAGGGATAAATTCTATGCTCTAAAATTATTGAGGGTGCATATTCCTCCACTGCCAACTTTTGGTATACGTTTGGACTTATAGCTCGGGGTTCCCTCGCTGGTTCAGGATCTTCATTAAGTTCACCATGTTCACCATGTTCATGCTCCAAATAGTGTTTCTCTTTGCTCACCAAGCAATGGCCCAACTCATTTCTCCTATGTCAATGTGTGAATGCCTCGTCCTATGCAGCATATGACCTTCTCTGCGAGTCGTTGAAGCTTGTTTGAAAGAGGTCTTCAATTGATTGAGAGGCTGGAAATTGAAGATGAAAATTCAATCCATGGAGATTTTATGGAAGAATAGTGTGCTTTTTCTAAAGTTTTTTGGTTTTGCTCCTTGAATATTTAGGTATTAGCTTCTTAGAGGTTATAAGGGTGTTGTTTAATTAGTGGTTTCTATTGAAGCTGAATTTTGATATATTATCAGCTTCTAGAGGTGTTATAAGGGTGATGTAAATGGTTTTAAGTTGTAGTTTTCTACATATTTAAAGCTGAATTTTGATATTTTATCATCTTATTTTCATATACTTTTAGATCTAGAACTTTCTTCATCCATGTAAATCATATTTTATAATATATATATATAGGCTTTCAAGCCTTTTGCTTGAAAAAGAAGAAAATATAAGCAATGATCTTGGATTTACTTGTCCACAAGATGATATAACTAACAATAATTTATGCTCATTATTGTTATAAGTAAATAAAATAAATCAAGTAATGCAATATTGAGTTCTTCCTATATTATGAGTCTTCTAAACTAGTTTACAAAATCTCCAAATCAAGACTATGTAGGTATACATATGCAATAAATGGACCAAATATCAATTTAATAAATCAATGCTCTGATCAACTAATAAGATGAGTATAAAAAAAGGTCATAATTATTATTGTAACCCTAATGCTAACCCCAATCTTTATCCTAAAATGCTAATCATAACACTAAGTCTAACCCTAATCCTCATTTAACCATATTGAACCTTAGCCTAAATGAACCCTAACCCTAACCATAATTGAACCCTAATCCTTACTCTAATTAAACCCTAATCATAACATTAACAAAATTAAGCCCAGTGAACCCAAACCATAACCCTAATAGAACTCTAACACTAACCCTAACACTAACACTAATCATAACCCTATTTGAATCCTAACTAAACCTTAGAGTTCAAAGTTACCATTATAGTTCAATTAAGGTTAGGGTTAGAGTAGGTTTAGTTTACATTTAGGGTTAGGGTAGGTTAGGTTTTAGGATTATCTTTTATGGTTTAGTGTTTGGCTTTGATTTAGGGTTATAGTTAGGGTTAAGGTTAGGGTTAGCATTAGATTAGGTTTATGATTATGGTTTAGGGTTTAGGGTTGGAGCTAGATTTAGAACTAGTTTTTAGGGTTATGGTTAGGGAGGGGTTGTTTTTGGATTTGACTTAGGGTTTGGGTTAGGGTTAGGGTTATTAGAGTGAATGTAGGTAATTAATGAAAGACAAATATTTCAATTGAATAATAAGAGTGTTGAGGTTAGGCTTAAGGTAAGGGTTAGGTTAGGGTTATGATTATGGTTTATGATTAGAGTAAGGGTTAGGGTTAAGTTTAGGCTAAGGGTTAGATTATGGTTTATATTTTAGGGATTAGGGATAGGTTTAGGTTTACGATTAGGTTTAGGGTTAGGTTTAGACAACGAGTTAGGATTAGGGGTATGTTTTGGTTAGGGTTATGATATTATGGTTTAGAGTTAGGGTTTGATGTAAGCTTAGTTTTTAGGGTTAGGGTTATGAGAGTTAATGTAGGTAATTAATAAAAATAAATATTTAGGGTGAGGTTTATGGTTATGGTTGGAATTTAGGGTATACTATTAGTGTTAAGGTTACAATTACTATTAGGGTTAGGTCATCAATTTGGATCAGGGATAGGGTTAAATGAGGGTTATGATATTATGGTTTAGAGTTAAGGTTAGACACAAGCTTAGTTTTTAGGGTTATGATTAGCATTAGGGGTTGTTTTGGATTCGGGTTATAATTTTGGTTAGGGTTAGGGTGCATTAAAGGTTACAGTTCAAATATGGTTTATTTATGAATCAATTAAGCCGGGGGTTACAATTGGGGTTAGGGTTCTAAGATAGACCTAATTAATATTAACTTTAATAATAATTACATAATAATATAATAGAAATATTATATATTAATAATATAATATTAATATTATTAATAATATAATATTATCATTTAATATATTTTAATTAAAATATATATTAAATCTAATATATTAAACCTAATTTAATACTTAATATAATATTATTGACAACTATGCTATGACTGTAAGCTAGCATATATATCTTAAATATTAATCTATATAATATATGTTGAGATATATCATTTTTGAGGTGTATTTTTTAATGATAATATTATTTCAAAATTTCTAAATAAGGAAAAAAATACGACTAAAAAATGATATCTCTCGATGTATATTATATAAATTAATATTTAAGATATATATGCTAATTTTAAAACTCACATAATTCTAAAACTTATTAGGCAAAGTTGGTTCAACATTGAAATTTAGATTTTGCACTATCAGATTTTAACGTGATGGAACCACAAACTAAATGTGGAGAAAATAATTCTTAAGCACCAAAAAAATGCTTCGAACAAAATATATATATATATATATATAACCAACTGAAAAAAGATATACACAACATACAAGAAAAAATGACTAACATGCGAAGATTTGGCAAGCTTCCATAATTTATTAACCCTATCATTACCACAACTAAGTGCTCAACCCCATACTCCTCTGACCCTCAATATCTCAGTTACAGTAGGGTTTATCATTAGCATAGCCAAATCTTAGCACTCATTCTAGATCTCAAAATCTAGTATCAAAAAGTAGAGATGCGAAATCAATATTTTCTGCAGAAACGTTTACAAATTCAATCCATTTTTCCATTTTCATGTTCACATTTTTCATCGAAATCGATAAGAGATGATGTGACAACTCAATTCTTATGGCCTAAAAATTCCTCCAATCTCATCATTTGTCATCTCTGTTCGTATCTCGTGAGTGGGGGATATTATATTACGCATCACACCAAATGGGAACGAATGTATTTCTGTTGAAGTGTACGGCCCCAATTTCATATGGGCTATGTTGCACAGATTGACTATTTTTTTCAAGGCAAACGGATCCAATGTTTCGCACTCGTCAAACTGATGGGCTAGCGGTAAAGCAGAGATAAATAAGGTTACTGAAGGCGGGGCCGATGGGGACCCACTTAACACATGACCCGGACAAATTCATGACATTTCGTTGTCCCCTCGGATGCCTTCGATTGCCACCTTCACCTCTCAAACCTAATTATGTGTCTCCATTAAGGAGGACAAGGAGGAAAAATGGCGCACAGGGGAAGAGAAGCGGGGAGAAGAGATAGAGGAAGGGATGTGATAGGTTGGCAAGCACGACGAGAATGGGCTCGAGGAGGAGAGACCGAGACATCACAATTATGAGCGAATCAGAAAGAACAGAGCAATTAATGACAGAATCAGAAAGCAACTGAGGCCAGAAATCAAGGGAGGACGAACCTGGAGCCGAGGACTGCATGCCGTTAGAAACTAACCGTTGGACATCTGAATCCTCTTCGAAGGCGCTGGACAGGATCTGCGTATGACCACAACCTCCATTCTCAGGAATCCCGGCTTCTGGAGCCCGCGAACGAGACCTGAATCGCGCTGGCAAAGGAGAACCGCTAGAAGAAGAGATAAAAGTTTGAAGACTAGGCCAAGGGATGCTCATGGGAGCAAGAGAGCCTTCGGGGTGGCGTAAGGGAGGATTAGACTCAATGGCTGAGCCAAGAAGTGAGGAGGAATGGACGGACGGGATGAGAGGAGGTCGCGAGTCAAGAGACGAGAATATATTTAGTATGCAAACAAAGAGAATATATTTGTTTTATATATATATTAATATAATTGTTTTTTATATTATATATTTATATATTTATTTGTTTTGTCTTTCAAATTTAGTGATTTGTTATATACATTTATTTTTGTAATTCTTATGTGTAGATATATTTATTTTTATGTTTATTAGTTCCTGCCACCAGGCAGGAAAACTTAAAGCATTCGCTTGTAATGCTTTTCTCGGGCAGCATCGGCCAATCACATTTCAGCATTTAACATATTACTTTTTTTTTGTATAGTTTGAATTTGGAGAGCTATTTTTTATATTGGAAAATTAGCATTTATCTATTTTTCTATTCGTCCGAGTAGCTTTATAAATCATTTTTGTTTTAAAAATTCAAGAAAATGTGAACGCATAAATTGATTAAATAAATTTAAGCAAAGGCATAGTTTAAAAACTGGGGGCTAGAGGTACGTAATCCATGAATGCAGATTAAATGCATTAAAATATGAGGAAAATGCGAGCGCATAGATTGATTAAATAAATTTAAGCAAAGACATAGTTTATAAAACTGGCGGGTAGACGTACGTAATGCATGAATGCAAATTAAATGCATTAAATGGCATCTGGCTCGAGGTGAAGGCGCTGGAATGGCTTGGTGGCCACGCGTGGCCCGAGTACTTAGGTTATTTAATATAGAGTTAAGCCACTTGCTATGCATTTCTATTGCTTTGCGTGTGTTGTTTTTGTGTTCTGTAAGCACGTATTCTGAGGAAGAGTTTGTAGTGACTGAGTAGGAGATGTTATAGTTGCAGAGTCCAGACCCAAAAATGAGTTACTTGAGGTGATAATTTGTTAATTTTCAGAGTTTCATTACATTAAAGTGCATAAGGAAGCTGTATTTCATAGTGGTTTATTGTGTGGCTGAGCAGGAGATTTTGTAGTTGCAGAATTGTGCATTGGACAACAAGAAACGAGTTGCTTGAGGTCAGAAGAGGTAACTTTTCGCTGTTTTCATCTATTTGATACGAGAAATGCAAGTAGGGTTTCATAGTGCTTTAAGGAATTCTTATACTTTGATTATAAATTCGTATTTTAAAGTATTTTTAGTATTATCTATTCGAATTTCTTGTTGAAATGCGAAGGTTTCATCTGCCTTTGATAGGAATTATGTAGAAACCCTCGTCCATTTTACTTCATGCATGTGAGCCCTGTAAAGTTTGTATATTTTTTATTACTGCAAAGTAGTCCCATAAAGAGAGCTTTGGAACCAAAATTGTCTCAACCTGTGCAATAATGAGAGCTTTGGAACAATGAGTCGACAGTGTGTTGCTTTGAGCTTTTCTGTTGTCATCAAAGCATAAAGGATAGAGGGATTTTGTTAAAAGTCATGGTTATTGTCCTCGTAGGCATAAATGCAAACAATGGGAGATACAGAAAACAGGTGAACTATTTGACAAAACTCGTCAAACAAAAACTATTATATATGATTATTTGTTTATATATTCATTCATTTGTAGAAGAAAAAATGGAAAACTAATACAACAGTAGGTAGTTATAACCCGCAAAAAGAAACAAACTTGGAACAAGAGCAACATCCAAAAAAGTGCGCTTTAACGTACCTAATGCACTAGAGAATTTACTATAGCAGAATACAAATTTTCATTTGCACAGAGATAGACAAAAGAATGTAGTAGAAACCTATTTTCCGTTAGCAAGTATTTAAATTCTGTTAGATGTCGTGGTTATTGTTCTCATAGGTAGACATGTAAAATTTGCAAGCATTTATAAGGCAAGTGAACTGTTTTACAAAACTTCTCAGGAAAATGTGCTTCCAGGGAATGCAATGAGTATTAAATATGGACACCTTGATATTCACATGTTAACTTTGACATTTTTATCGAGTTGGTAGCTCTCATTTACTCTTCTATCATCTGATATCTAATTAAGTAGGTGGTTGTTAATTAGACTTTAAATACATAATAATATATATGATTATTTGTTTATATATTCATTCATTTGTAGAAGAAAAAATGGGAAACTAATACAACAGTAGCTAGTTATAACCCGCAAAAAGAATCAATCCTGGAACAAAACTTACTGGGTGGATTTTTCCACAATGAAATTGCCCTCAAATATATTCCATTTACAAGTCTAAGTATATAATCCTTTTTGTAATGTTGAGAAATCTAGGAATCCATCAAATCTTCTATCAAAACTATGATTAATGAAGACATGGCTAAATTTGATCTCTTACTCCACTAATTTCTTCGGAGGATTGCATTTCATTCCTCTTGTACTCACACTTAACACATACATTAAATACATTGAAGATAATATTATATATATAAAAAGTAATAATCTATATTTAAATAATTAAACACTGTTAGACATTCAAATAGATGCCATTTTGTAGAACTACTGTAACTACATGTATTTACCTTGAAAATAACACATCATGCTCCGTCAGTTTACAATTGTATTTTAGAGTAAGACAATATAATTGCCAAAGAGTCTGTAATGGTTTGAATGGGCTACAACCATTTAAACCATTGAAGAAATCCATGAGCTAGGGTTGAGGTTATTCTCATTTGAGAGCTGCCAAAAATTATTATGGTAGCCATGCAGGCATGTACTTGTCATTTATCCCAATTTTTTTTAATTTTAAACTCAATTCTAAGATTCAATCTATATCATTAATAGCTTATATACATTTTGAATCAAAAGAATTTGCAAAAAATTACATAGAAAAATTTGTTGAAAAGAGAATTGTGCATTGAAATTGGTGCAAAATGATTGAAATTTGGGTAGATTTAATATACCTCTGCCTTAGCTCCAATAAATGGGAAGAGCAGATAGACATATAATGAAGCAGTTCTTTTTCATTTATTTTATCGATGTTTGTTAGTTTGGTGTAGCCTACAATTATAGAAGAAACCATGTGCCTTGTCTATACTTCCATGTTCTGCATACATGCCAGACATGCAGAAAGATAGGAGGTGGCATTTTGTAGGAAATTTTCATTTGCACAGAGATAGACAAAAGAATGCAGTAGAAACCTATTTTCTGTCAGCAAGTATTTAAATTCTGTTAGATGTCGTGGTTATTGTTCTTATAGGCAGACATGTAAAATACACAAGCATTTATAAGGCAAATGAACTGTTTTACAAAACTCCTCAGGAAAATGTGCTTCTGGGGAATGCAATGAGTATTAAATCCGGACACCTTGATATTCACATGTTAACTTTGGCATTTTTATCAAGTTGGTAGCTCTCATTTACTCTTCTATCATCTGATATCTAATTAAGTAGGTGGTTGTTAATTAGTCTTTAAATACATAATAATATATATGATTATTTGTTTATATATTCATTCATTTGTAGAAGAAAAAATGGGAAACTAATACAATAGTAGCTAGTTATAACTCGCAAAAATAATCAATCCTAGAACAAAACTTACTGGGTGGATTTTTCCACAATGAAATTGCCCTCAAATATATTCCATTTCCAAGTCTAAGTATATAATCATTTTTGTAATGTTGAGAAATCTAGGAATCCATCAAATCTTTTATCAAAACTGTGATTAATGAAGACATGGCTAAATTTGATCTCTTACTCCACTAATTTCTTCGGAGGATTGCATTTCATTCCTCTTGTACTCACACTTAACACATACATTAAATACATTGAAGATAATATTATATATATAAAAAGTAATAATCTATATTTAAATAATTAAACACTGTTAGACATTCAAATAGATGCCATTTTGTAGAACTACTGTAACTACAACATGTATTTACCTTGAAAATAACACGTCATGCTCCGTCAGTTTACAATTGTATTTTAGAGTAAGACAACATAATTGCCAAAGAGTCTGTAATGGTTTGAATGGGCTACAACCATTTAAACCATTGAAGAAATCCATGAGCTAGGGTTGATGTTATTCTCATTTGAGAGCTGCCAAAAATTATTATGGTAGCCATGCAGGCATGTACTTGTCATTTATCCCAATTTTTTTTAATTTTAAACTCAATTCTAAGATTCAATCTATATCATTAATAGCTTATATACATTTTGAATCAAAAGAATTTGCAAAAAATTACATAGAAAAATTTGTTGAAAAGAGAATTGTGCATTGAAATTGGTGCAAAATGATTGAAATTTGGGTAGATTTAATATACCTCTGCCTTAGCTCCAATAAATGGGAAGAGCAGATAGACATATAATGAAGCAGTTCTTTTTCATTTATTTTATCGATGTTTGTTAGTTTGGTGTAGCCTACAGTTATAGAAGAAACCACGTGCCTTGTCTATACTTCCATGTTTTGCATACATGCCAGACATGCAGAAAGATAGGAGGTGGCATTTTGTAGGAAATTTTCATTTGCACAGAGATAGACAAAAGAATGCAGTAGAAACCTATTTTCTGTCAGCAAGTATTTAAATTCTGTTAGATGTCGTGGTTATTGTTCTCATAGGCAAACATGTAAAATACACAAGCATTTATAAAACAAATGAACTGTTTTACAAAACTCCTCAGGAAAATGTGCTTCCGGGGAATGCAATGAGTATTAAATCTGGACACCTTGATATTCACATGTTAACTTTGGCATTTTTATCAAGTTGGTAGCTCTCATTTACTCTTCTATCATCTGATATCTAATTAAGTAGGTGGCTATTAATTAGTCTTTAAATACATAATAATAAAAAGAAAGAAATAATTATAAATATCCTTGTGGACATTTTAATTATGGGTTATGATTTGTACTTGCATGTAGATGGATTAAGCAATGAAAAGTCACAGTATATGTAGCGTGTCAGCTAATAGGTCCATGTGACATTTCACTCATGTCAAAGTAGTCAATTCCATATTTGTCATTTATCCTTGTATCATCAGATAACTAATTAATTAGGTGGCTATTAATTAGTCTTTAAATACATAGTAATTAAGAGAAAGAAAAAATTACAATTATCCTTGTGCACATTTTACCTATCGATCAAATTCATGGAACAAAGATACCAAGCAAACAGTAATTTGAGATTTTGTAATTGGAGAACTTAGACTGAATGCTTGGGAAGTTAGGAAATTGTATCTTGTGGTTATAAAAAAACTATGTCAAATATGTTTTAGAATTCTAATTGCAATGTTGCCATAAAGCAGTCAAGTAATATTGCTTGATGAAATAATTTTAGACTTCGTGCAAAAGAGCAGTTAAATTCATTGCTAGAACATTTGCGGTACAAGAACCCATGGCAAATAGTTTGTGTAGTTAATCTAGTTTACATTTATACTTGTGTCTCTTGAATCTAAAAAATGCTTGCTAGTGTTTTATTGGTTTTGGCTATTAGTATTGATCACAGTAGGAGCATTATAAATTGCAATTGTAATTTTGGGAGTTGGTTGCATTTTGGTCATTTCCTTGAGCTTTATTGCTATTCTCTTAGAAAAACAAACAAATGGTCTTCATTTTCTAATGAAAGCTTATTACATGGTGCAATGATTTTGAGTGGAAGAAGAGAGGTGGTGTAGCAGTCCAACTATGGAAAATTCTTCAAGAAAAGAGTACAGGGTGAGTTTCTAGAATGAACCTTCTCCTTTGTTTACAATTGCATAGAGTAGACAAAGAAAAAGGTTAATTCAAGATTCTCACTATATTGATTGTACTTGTAGCCATATTGTTGCTTTTTGTTACAAGGACAATCTTTACAAATGGGTATTGTGAGTGGCATATGCTATATGGTTCATAAAAATTAAGCAATTGGGGTTCAAAAGTAGATCTTTGTTGCAATAACATGACATCAGAAATGCAATAATTATCCAATCAATTTCTTTGGTGATTAATTGCTTTATAACTTAAACATAGTCTTTTTTATTTTTAGAGTTTGATTCAAAATCCATATGCATACTTTGATTAAAACTAGTGGCTGAAGGTACATAATTCATTGATGCAAAATGAATGCATTGAATGGCATCTGACTAAAGGAGAGGCTGTTTGGATTGCTAATTAGTCTTTGAATATATAACAATTAAAAGAGAGAAATAAGTATAATTATCCTTGGCCACATTTCACATTTTCACCTTTCAATCAAAGTCAATTAACAAAGTAGCAGCCAGAGCTAAAGAAGGTTCAAGGAGTATGCTGATAGAAAACCATATTCTGGACAATGGCTAGACAATGTGTTGAAATTGCTTTACAAACTTTAAAGCAAATGCATTTTTCCTTCTGTTTACTTTCATTTTACATCTTAAATGGAAGCTGGGTTTCGCATTGCTGCAATGCATTTGGATACTTTGATTATAAAATCATAGTTTAGATTATTTTAAGTGTTATCCATTCGAATTAATGTATGCATTAGTGTAATTCTGTTATTGAAATGGTGGCATAAGCTCTTTAAGAGAAATTAATGGAATAGATGCCATATTTGCTTAAGCGTCTGAAGAAGTGTAAATAGGCCATGGTAACCTATCAAAACTAAGCCAAAAAACAACAGATGCCTGCACCAGCACTTGATAAAAACATCTACTAGCTACTGTTTAATGGTAGACCAGCTGTCACTTAATAGCGAAAGGCACATAAATATTGATTTTGTAACTAGATGTGGTCATTTTATTTCCATTTGCATAAGCTTGTTTTGTACCATTGTGTAGCACTTACTATTACTTGTGCAATCAAGCCACATGCAAGTAGAATTCATAACTCATGCCATCTAGATACACTCAAGAAGAAATGCAAACCGAGGTTGTTGGCATCCTGATAATAAAGATGATGAGATTATGCAAAAAAAGAATTTCTTGAAATTGCAAAACCTATGCCGACATCTTCCTTTGTGTTTCTTGTGCTACAAATATTCAACTGTGTCCATCTTTATGCATAAGCTATAGCTGTCCATATTAATTGTATTCCTTTGTCTATGTTCAAGTCATCTGTTTATTCTATTGCTTTTGCTATTATTTCTTGAAGGCTCAAATGTCACAGTATATGTGGCGTATTAGCTAATAAGTCCATCTCACATTTCGCTCATAACAATTTAGTTTGTTTCATCTTTCTTCAATACATTAATCAAAGTCAATTAACAAATAAGTCAATCTTACACTTGACTCATGCCAATTAAGTCAATTCTATCTTTTACTCATTAATGAAATTAACTAATTAGATTAACAAGATAGCTCTGAAACAAGTTACGTCAGTGATAGATCAAGTTGTTTGACTGATGAGTCAATTGAGTTGAATTGTTAATCATAGTAATATCAAAAAAATCCTTGTTAAATGATGTCATAGTTGAATTTGCTTTTGTGTGCTTGTGTGCACTTTTTCTATAGCTTGAAGCAATGATGCTTTATATTTCAACTATTTAGTGTAATTGGAAACCTTTTTTGATTTAAATTGATTGATTTAAATCTGTTTGGAAACCATATTTGTAGTGGTTCTTTAGGCTTGATGCAAAAAAAGCAATATTGTTAAAATGCATAGTGAGAGCCTGTAGAGAACCATGACTTTTAACAAAATCCCTCTATCCTTTATGCTTTGATGACAACGAAAAAGCTCAAAGCAACACACTATTGACTCATTGTTCCAAAGCTCTCATTATCTCACACGTTGACATAATTTTGGTTCCAAAGCTCTCTTTATGGGACCGCTTTGCAGTAATAAAAAATATACAAACTTTACAAGGCTCACATGCATGAAGTAAAATGGACAAGAGGGTTTCTACATAATTCCTATCAAACGCAGATGAAACCTTCACATTTCAACAGGAAATTTAAATAGTTAATACTAAAAGTAGTTTAAAATATGAATTTATAATCAAAGTATAAGAATGCCTTAAAGCAATATGAAACCCTACTTGCATTTACTTGCTGGTGTTTTTTGGTGTTTTGACTATTAGTATCCATTACACTATCACTGTCATCCATTGCAATTGTAATTTTGGGAGTTGTTTGCGCAAATGTGTTTTGATGCATTCTAAAACCCAACTTGCATTTTTGGGATAAAATGAAACAAAATAAATAAAAGTAGCAATTTGTTACCTTGAGTAACTCGTCTCTTGGAGTTCTTTCAATGAGCATAGGAACTTTTGGTCTGTCACTGTAAATGTCCCCTTTGTATTGATAAAAGCTGTCAGTTTTCAAAACAATGCCTCTGCTTAAATTTATTAAATCAATTTATATACTCAGAAGTTTCCCAGTTCCATGTAAAGCAGTAACCTTGTCTTCTTTACTAAGATATTTGAGTTTCTATAACAAAGAGTTATGATAACTAACAAATGTTGTTGAATCTTCAAACTCTCTTTCTCTAGACAAGCCTCATTTAGATTTCTTCTTTCTTTTCATATCTCTTTGGGATTCACCAAAACCATCAATTCTATAAACATTTGAACAGTCATCTGTGTGGACAGAGTGAAATAATAGAAATGAGTAAACGTCTTCGAGGACCCTTGTTAACTTTATGCTTCAACTCTATGCAATACCATCTCTGAAATATCTTTCAAATATTGTTTTCTATAAAGACTATTAGCAATGGCATTAGAATTTGATTTCATTGTTTAGGGTTTGATTACCAAAGTGTGGTTTGACCAAGGAAAACCCTTATTCTCTAACCCTCAACCATTTTCCCCCTCTTGCACGTGTGTTTGCAAACTTGTGTATGCAAATTTATCAAGAAATTAGGTGTTGAAGGGTGGTCAACAAGTCAACAAAGTGCTTCAAGTCAAATTAACCCTATTTCAAGCTTGGAGGCAACCTACAACCTATTTTTTACAGAATTAACTTCATCAACCCGATAAGCAAACAACCTCAGATCTAGTGCTACATAATTGGTCCCTAATTTCTCAGAATTTTGGGAGAGGACTGATTTTCCATCAGTGGTGAATGAGTCCCAACTTAATGCTGGAAATCCAAAAATTTCCAGATTTCGGATCCCGACACTCAGAAACTAGTTTCCAACAGTTTTCATCAAAAGAAAGATTGATTCGCCATTAATGGTGAATGAGTCCCACTGTTGATTTTCAGTGATCTCTACCAACATTCAGAATATTCCAGAATCTTCATTAGACCTCCAGGTGCACTTTGATTCAAGCTTCTTTCCTTTTTTACATTTGCTCATACTTTAGTTCATGTTTGCATATTTGCATTGTGTTTTCAAACATTGCATACATCTTAGGTTTGCATTCATAATCAATCAATTAGTTCATACAACTGCATTTAGATCATCTTATTTAGTCTAAATAACATCATACATTTCATAATTTGAGTGAACCAACTAGGTTTTGTGTGGGGTTTGTCTCTCTCCTTTTAGGTGAAACATCCTAAGAGTGCAAGAGTAGCCTATAGATCCCACACCCAAAAAATATATGGTTCACTAATATGGATGTGTTATGGTTTGATAAGAAGATGTTTTGGTGCTACCATCAATTTTTTCATTGATTTCTTGTATGGTTGTGATGCAGTTGTAGTAAGTTCACTTGGTTTCCAAGTTCTTTTGAGAAAATTTGAATAAAAGAGTGTGTAGTGTGACAAAGGTGTTTAGTGTTGTGCTTCACATTCTTCATGGTTGACTATGTACTTTTGTATTTTGGATATGATAATCAAAGGTGATTAGAGGTTCTATATCCAGAGTTTCAAGTTATGGATCATACGATAGCTAAAGTTGTGTTTGATAGTTTGTCTATTTGTATAGAAGGTTATCTGGGAGAAATGAGATTGCTCAACATTTCTTATTACTGAAGTTTCTTGTCTTGTCGATTTAAGAATGTGCTTATAATATCTATAACGTTCTTCCCTTGAGGTTTCAGCTACTGAAGTGATCTACAAGGTTGGTAAGTAAGGTGTATGTTTGTGCCAGTGTGTTTGGTTGCATAAAATGAAAGTATTCTTTGTTTCACGTAGTTGTAGTAGTGTTGCAAAATATTCTGATTGATGCTATAATATTCTAAGGTGTTGTGTGGATGTTGTGGAGTGTTTCTATGTGGTCCACATGGCCTAGAGAAGCATGTATGTGTTCAATTGTAGTGCTTGTTCAAATTTGGTTGTCTTGGCAAGCCAGCGTTATTTATGGAGGTACCTCATGGATTTTGGATGTGTTGAGTAGCATGGTGATGTATAATTGGGTCCTAGTTAACCCTTGGTGTGGTATTTCTTCACTTCTTTCCATTGCAGAAGTGTTAGGTTCTGACCTATTTTATTGTTGCATATTTTGGGTGTATATATTTCATTAAGGCTAACCTAATTGAGATTGTTTAAGTTGTGGATGGTATAAATACAAGGTAAATTATTGGAGATGACTGTAGATCTATAGTTCAAGTGTACGAAAGATGAAAACTTGATTAAGTGTGGTGATATGAGTGTGAGCTTGATTCTTATGAATCTGATACAGTGAGTAAAAGGGTCTACATTTTCAGTGTGCTTGAATTTACTAGAGGAAGTGAGCCAAAGGTTGCAGATGGCATAAAGTTTCAGTGGTGGATTTCTCTTGTTGCTTTGAGATAGTGAATCTCTTTGTAACAGTCTTCTTCTATCTTCTATCTTCTTGGTAGTGATCCATTCTTTTTTTTTTGGGTATTGAGCCCTTGGTAGTGAGCCTAATTGTATTTGGTGTTGTTATTCATATATATGTGATCTAATTCTCATCATGGTTTTTCCCTTCTTGGGTTTTGCATGTAAATTTGGTGTTCTTATGTGTTTGGATGTGTTTGTATTTTTTTTTTAGGAAAAAGGTGTGAAAGCCTATATACATATCATAATATTAAAGTTTACTTTCTTTAGTTGGCCCTATATAGCAATATGTGATAATAATCAAAATTCAGCTATAGATATCCATGTCTATTCCTGTAACTAACTCCCATTTAGCAACTACTAAAAACCAACCTACATACATTTCATCTCCTTTATGCTTACATTTTTCTAATGCATGATCTAAGGGGTTAAGGACTAACAAGGGTTTGAATGTTGATGAGGGATTGAATTTTTTAATGTATAATTGATTCACCCCCCTCTCAATTATCTTGTGCATCTAAAATTTTGTATTAGATATGTGGTTCCCAAAAGAAGCTTAACCACTTGAGATAGATCTGAATGGTGCATAGGAAGGGTGTCAAAGCTCCTATGTTTGATAGCATGCATTATACTTGTTGGAAAGCCAAGATGGATCCTTTCTAGTCTCTCTTCGATTTGGTGTCTAGAAGTTAGTTGAAAAAGGATATACTATGCCTGCCACTAGTATGACAAGTGATGATGAAATCGAGGAATATGAGAGTAATGGTAAATCAAGGAATTCTATATTCTAAGTGGTCTCTATGATTTTGAACTTGGAAAGTTGATAAGTCTAAAATATACAAAATATGTCTAGAAAAAGTTGGAGAGGATTTATGGAGATGATAAAGTCAAGCAAGCAAAGATGCAGAACTACAAAGCTAAATTTGAAACCCCAAGAATGTCTGAAGATGAAAATATTACTACCTGCATGCTATAAGTTGATGAATTTTTCAACGCCATCAATGGTCTTGGTGGAAAGTTGGAGGAAGTGAAGTTGTGAAAATGGTACTAAGAACTCTTCCTAAATTTTATAGCTCTAAAATTTTTGCTATTGAGGGAGCTCAAAATTTGGATAATTATTCTAGAGGTCATATGTTTAGTGCTTTAACATCTTTGGAAATTAGAGAGTTTGGTCAAAATACTACAAATAAAGAAATTTCCTTTAAAGTATACAAAGTAGAAAAGGATGACGACTCAGATTAGGATGATCTTGATGAGGTGGAAGCAAATTTTGTGATAAGAGTGAAGAGGGGAACTAGAAAATACAGAGGTAAGTTACCCTTTGAATGTTTCAATTGTGGAAATATAGGACATTTTCTTCTAAATGTCTAATTAAATTTGCAAATGAAAGACCTAAGGATCATAAAGGTAAATCTTTTAACAAGATTTATTATGTTGAAAAAGATAATGATGTATCTAATGATGAAGAATTTGACTATCCTCAGGTTCCCTTAAACCTTAATCCCTCAACCCTCAACCCTTAAACCCTCAACCCTTAAACATTAAACCCTTAATACGTCAAAACTCAACCCTCTACCCTATACTTGAAACCCTCAACCCTAATCCCTCAACCCTATACCTTAAACCCTAGTCCCTCAACCTTCAATCCTTAAACCCTAATCCCCCAAACCTCAAACCTAATATTTATCTATAAACTCTCAATATTTAAACCCTAAACCCTCAACCATCAACCCTTAAACCTTTAAACCCTCAACCCTCAATCCTCAACCCTCAATCCTCAACCCTCTACCCTCTACTCTATACATTAAATCTTCAACATTATACCTTAAATCCTAATCCCTCAACCCTCAACCCTTAAACCCTTAATCCCTCAACCATCAACCCTTGAACCCCCAACACTCAACCATTAACCCTATACATTAAACCCTCAACCCTAATCCCTCAACCCTATACCCTAAACCCTCAACCATAATCCCTAAACCCTAAACTATAAACCCTCTACCCTATACATTAGATCCTCAACCCGAATCCCTCAACCCTATACCTTAAACCCTAAATCATAAACACTCAACCCTAATCCCTCAACCCTAAACTCTCAACCCTCTACCCTCAACCCTATTGTGATCAGGAAAATCAAACCAAGATTGAAGATTGTAAATCATTAAAATTAAATCATAAAGATCCTAATCAAGTGATAGAGCATAGAAGAAAGCATAAAACAAAAAATAATAAAACATCATTACCAAAATCTTCATGCTTCCATTGAATCACCACTATTACCCTCCTCCAATTTGCTTCTAAGTAACTAATGCCCTCAAATTATAAGTGCTATTAAAAGTCTATGTCTATTTCTAGAAAAATATTGGAGATTAACTATCTCAGCCTAACTCTAGATTTTCTAAGATTTTTAAAATGAAAATGATATGCGTCTTTTATAGAAAAGACAAGTTTATGTTGGATGTTGTAGTTGTTTTTTTTATATGTGGTTGTTATTGATGCCAACACTATTAGCATTGAGGTACTAAAGGCTGTATATGTCGATGATATTGAGAAAATTGTTAAAGAAATTGTTACAAGTTCCCAGTGGAACAGTGAAGGTCATGAAGGTGTTTTGCTTAGTACGTTGAAGATTAGTCACTATGGATTAAAGGGTTTATTTCTTAGTGTATCTAGTTTATCCACCAAAAGTTTCAAAGGTCTGCAAGAATATTTGTTTGAGTTATAAAGATTTGTGTTCTGACAATGTTTCTGTGGTTTTAGCTAGTATTCCTAATTGAAGTTGATGTAATTCTAGTAATCTCAATTGATGTGGATGCTTCTCTATTGGTTCTTGATGCTTGTGGATTCTTCTAGATCATGCTCTATCTTTTTTGCATGTCCACGTTGATCGAAGTGCTCATGGTCGATGCTTTTTCTCTTATGTGTTTGAGTTTTTGAGTTCTTGGCCGACATGGTGGTTGTAGCATGTTGTGGATCCCTAAAGATTAAAATTTGAATGTTTGGCACGCTCAAGGATGTTGTTTTGGGTCACAAAATAATATTGGTCGATGGTGTTTGATTCACATTGAAAATTTATTTGTAAATTTGGGCCGACATTGCATGTATGTTTTATATTTTCATATTTTTTCTGGCTGACGAAGTTGTTGATCTTAATCCATGTTGTGGGTATATAAGATAAATTATTTGAGTGAATTAAAATGTGCATAAGAGTGAATGTATGCCATAGAAAGTGAAAATGTTTGAATAGTGTTCTAATCATTTGATTGTAGAGCAGAGTGTGAGGAAGTTTGAGCGAAGTGTGAAGGAGTGTTTTTGTATTTAACTAGAACTGTAATCATGCTTTTGTAGAAGCTATTTTCTCAATTCATACCCTGCGGATCTAATCTGAATCTTTGTACGACAATGTGTCTTCTCTAGGCAGTGAGCCCTCTTGTATTTGAGTAGTGAGCTCTAGGCAGTGTGCCTAAATGCATGTGCATTCCCATTATTCTTCTTATACTTTTAATAGGGTATAATATTATGGACTGACATCCACTGTGGTTTTTCCCCTAATAGGGTTTCCACCTAAGAAAATTCTTGGTGTTCTTTGTGTTTCTGATGTGGTGATTGTTTATGGTTTATTGTTATTCATTAGATCTGAGATTAATTTAAGTGTGATAAGTTTGAATATTCTGTGACAACTCATTCACCCTCCTCTCAACTGTTTGTCCTTGTTTTTCCAACAATTGGTATCAGAGTAGGTTCCTTTGAAGAATTTTAAAAGATTGAGGTGATTCGAGATGGCATCATACAAGAAGGATAGTCCTAAATTTAATGGAACAAACTACACTCTATGGAAAGCTAGAATGGAGTGTCATTTGAGGTGTATCGGTGAACCCTTCTGGAAGATTACAAAAAATAGATATATTATTCCTCTGAATGGTCCTTCCACTCCTGATGAGGTTAAAGAGGCTCAGACTAATATCAGGGCTATTGAAGCTTTGATGAGTGCTTTGACAGATTCAAAAATGACAAATGTGATGGATCTAAAGACAACTCATGAGATTTGGAAGAAGCTAGAGACTTTGTATGAAGGAGATGAACTTGTGAAGGTTGATAAGCTAACAATTTTGAAAGGAAATTATGAAACTTTGAAGATGGGTGAAGATGAAAATATTTGTTCTTTTATGCAAAGAGTAAATGAACTTGTGATGGGTATTAGATGTGTCGGTGGTACCCTGGATGAACAAGAGATTGTAGCTAAAGTGCTCAGATCATTGCCTCCCTCCTACAAATCTAAGGCTCATGCTATTGAAGAGCTCAGAATAGTAACAATTGTGACAAGAGATATGTTGATTGGTAAACTTGTTGCCTTTGAATTAAGTAAATTTGGTGATTCTGCCCCTAAGACTAAATCTGTATTTAATGCCACTATATCCAGAAGAAACAAGCAAAGATATGATCCGAGAGAAAGTTCTAGAAAGACATTCAAGTATGAGGAAGAGATGAAACAAATTAAAGATGAAGAAAGAGAGGTAGAAGAACTAGAAGCATTGATTATGAAGAAATAAGGCAGAGGACAAGGTAAGTATAAAGGGAAGTTTCCTATTAAATGTTTCTCTTGCAATAAAATAGGTCATGTTTCCTCAAGGTGTCCTGAAAGAGTTCCTAGGTCTAAGAAATACAAAAAAAAAATTTAATAGAAATGCTATTTTGCTAAACAAGGTGTGACTGATGAAGAATCTGATAAAGAAAATGGAAATGAAGATGAATGGGTTTTCATTGCTATCAAGGAGAATGGTCTGGTGGCTACTGAGTCTCCTAAAGTTGAGAAAGCTCTTACAGCCTAAATTGAAGAAAAGGATGAGTGGGTCATTGAGTGTTGGATAGATGGTGGATAAGGGTTATGATCTTCAGTTCAAAAATGGAAGATGCAAGATACTTGGAAGCTCTAGAAATGCAATTGCATCAAGTACATAAACAAAAGGTAATATTTTTACCTGAATGCTGCTAGTGAAAGTTGTTTAATTGCTCAAGTAGATGAAAGCTGGTTATGGCATAAAAGGTTGTGTCATGTGAATTTTGATAACATTGTCAAGGTAAGCTCCACTCAAGCAGTAAGAGATCTACCTAAGCTAGTGAAGCTAACTAACACAATATGCAAGGAATGTCAGATGGGAAAAAATACTAGAGTTTATTTTCAGAGCAAACAACATCATTCTAATGGAATATTGGAGCTAGTGAATACCGATTTGTGTGGTCCCTCCAGAGTTAGAAGTCTATAAGGAGAAAGGTACTTTATGCTACTTATTGATGATTAATCTAGGATGATATGGGTTGCTTTCTTGAGAGAAAAATGTGAAGCGTTGGAAAATTTCAAAAGTTTCAAAATGATGGCAGAGAATGAGACAAGTTTGAAGATAAAATGTATAATGTCAGATAGAGGTGGTGAGATCACTTCCCGGGAGTTCAATTCTTTCTATGAAGAGCATGGAATCAGAAGACAGTTATCTACTCCCCGAACCCCTCAACAAAATGGAGTTGTAGAGAGAAAGAAAAAAACAATTTTGGATGTTGCTAGAACAATGATGATTGAAGGAAATGTGCCTCATATCTATTGGAGAGAAGTTGTAAACACTGTTGTATACACTCTAAACTAGGTAAATGTCAATGGTATTTCTGATAAGACTCCTTTTGAGATATGGTTTGGTTATAATCCTACTGTTAAATATTTCAAGATCTTTGGAAGCAAGTGTTATATTAAGAGAGATGACGACATAGGAAATTTTGATTCAAGAAGCGATGAAGGAATCTTTCCAGGTTACTCTACTAAAAGTAAGGCTTACCAATGCTTTAATAAAAGATTGAGGAAAATGGTTGAAAGTACAAATGTCAGAGTTGATGAAGACTCTACTAGATCATCTAGATAATGTGGATATGATTCAGATGACCAATAGGATAGTATAGACCAAGGGAAGAATGCTCAGACACGGAATCAAGTTCAAATTATTTCGGTAAATCAAGAAAGTTAGGAAGGAGAAACAAGTGGAAGTGTAGAAGAAAGACCAAAAGAACTAGAAGTGCAAGAGAATCCTAAGATTCCAAGGTATGTAAGGCTAAATAATTATGAAAATTATATTATACGAGACAAGAATAAAGATGTGTAGACTAGAAGAAGGATTGCAGAAGAGTATTGTCTGATTTCCAAGACAGAGCCCAGCAATTTTTCAATGAAGCTTGTAATTATGATGAACATTGGATGGAAGCTATGAAGGAAGAACTGTTGTAGATTGAAAAGAATGATACATGGATTCTTGTTCCCAGACCTAAATATAAAAATGTGATTGGCACTAAATGGGTCTTTCAAAATAAGCTAAATGAACAAGGTGAAGTGGTCCAGAATAAAGCAAGACTGGTATGTAAAGGGTATTCACTAATGGAAGGTATTGACTTTGAAGAAACTTTTTCCCTTGTTGCCAGAATTGAAGTTGTAAGATTATTTCTTGCTTATGCTGCATATAAGAACTATAAAGTCTATCAGATGGATGTGAAGTCAACTTTTCTGAATGGTGAGTTAGAAGAAGAGGTATATGTTGAACAACTAGATGGATTTCAACTAACTGACAAGGAAGACATGGTTTTCCAATTGAAGAAAGCTCTGTATGGACTCAAGCAAGCCTCCAGAGCTTGGTATGCTAGATTGGATAAATACTTATTGAAGCTTGGATTCAATAAAGGTACTACTAACAATAACTTTTATTTTAAGTTGGATCATGATAAAGAGTTGATTATTGAAGTCTTTATTGATGACATTATTTTTGGAGGAGATGATGATCTCTGTATGAGGTTTGTTGATGAAATGAAGAGTGAATTTTAAATGAGTATGATTGGAGAGATTAAGTTCTTTCTGGGATTGCAAGTCACCCAGTTATACAATGGGATTTTCATATCATAGTCCAAATATGTGAAAGAGTTACTAAATAAGTTTGGCATGGATGACTCAAAACTTGTTGGTACACCCATGGTAACCAAATGCAAGTTAACACAAAATGATGATTCTCCCAAGGAAAATCAAACAAGATACAGGTCAATGATTGGTGGATTGCTCTACTTAACTTAGACCATATCAGACATCATGAATGTTGTATGTATGGTTGTTAGATATCAAGCTGATCCAAAAGAATCTAATGTGACTGTTGTAAAGAGAATTTTTAGGTATCTAAAAGGAACAGTTGATTTTGGGCTTTAGTATGCTAAAGATGATGATCTCACTTTGAGTGCCTATACTGATGCGGATTGGGAAGGAGATGTAGATGATAGGAAAAACACTAGTGGTGGTGCCTTCTTCCTAGGGAAGAAACTAGTGTCTTGGTTGAGTAAAAAGCATAATTCCATTTCCCTATCTACTATTGAGGCAGAGTATATTGCTGCTGTAAATAATTGTACTCAAGTGTTGTGGATGAAATAGATGCTGAAAGATATCAGAGTAGTGTATGATGAGCCTATTGTTATATACTATGATAACTCAAGTGCAATAAACATATCAAGAATCTGGTGCTACATTCTAAGACTAAGCATATTTCAATCAAGTTTCACTTCTTAAGAGAGAAAGTGAGTGAGAAAGAAGTCAGACTGGACTATGTACCTACCAAAGAGAATATTGCAGACATTTTCACCAATTCATTGCCAAAGGATACTTTTGAGTATCTCAAAGGGATGCTAGGGGTGATTAACCCTCTTGATATGAACTAGAGATGCATTGTATTGCATCAATCTGTACATTTCATGATCATATTCTAATCCAGATTGATGTTTCTGAGGTTGCTACTCAGGGGGAGTAGTCAGGTGTGTAGATATGTGGTTCAGAGCTTGTATGTGGAAAGATAATTCTTATCTTTGCCATTGATGTCAAAGGGGGAGAAGTGCAATGTGAAAAACTAATGATTATCTAGGGAAAAGTGCCTTGTGGGAAGAAGATCATGTGGAAGAATTGTTGAGGAGAAGAGTCAGAATCTAAGGAGTAAGTACTGATTAAGAGTTGTGTTGATGGTATTTTTCACATCATATGTTTCCATCAATGCCAAAGGGGGAGATTGTTGGATGTTGTGGTTGTGTTGTTGAAATGTGGTTGTTATTTATGTCAACACTATTAGCATTGAGGTATTGAAGGTTGTATATGTCGAGGATATTGAGAAAATTGTTAAAGTGTTGTAGGTTCCTAGTGGAATAGTGAAGGTCATGAAGGTGTTTTGCTCAATATGTTGATGATCAGTCGATGTGGATTAAAGGGTTTATTTCTAAGTGTATCTAGTTTATCCACCAAAATTTTTAGAGGTCTGTGTGAAGATTTGTTTTCTAACAACGTTTATGTGGTTTCAATTAGTATTCCTAATTGAAGTTGATGTGATTCTAGTAATCTCAATTGTTGTAGATGTTTCTCTATTGGTTCTTGATGCTCGTGGATGCTTCTAGATCATGCTTTATCTTTGTTGCACGTCTGTGTTGATCGGAGTGCTCATGGTTGGTGATTTTTCTCTTATGTGTTTGAGTTTTTGTTCTCTTGGCCGACATGGTGGTTGTAACATGTTGTGGATCCTTAAATATTAAAATTTGAATGTTTGGCGCACTCGAGGATGTTGTTTTGGGTCACAACATAATAATGGTTGACAATGTTTGATCCACATTGAAAATTTATTTGTAAATTTGGGTCAACCTTGCATGTATGTTTTATATTTTCACATTCTTCTGGCCAACGGAGTTGTTGATGTTAATCCATGTTGTGAATATATAAGAGTGATTGTTTGAGTGAAGTAAAGTGTGCATAAGAGTGAATGTATGCCAAAGAAAGTACATATGTGTGAATAGTGTTCTAATCATTCGATTGCAAAGCATAGTGTGAAGAAGTTTGAGCAAAGTGGGGTGATCCCATAATAGTGGTTTACAATTTTTGGCCAAACTGGACACTAAAATTATTATTTTTAACTAAATCTTCACATTCGGGCACCTATAGCGGCAAAACTGTGAGGAATTTGAAGATGGTGCAAACTAGTGTCTCATCAAATTTTTTTTGTAGATTCTAAAAATATTTTTTTCAAAATTTTTGGAATCAAATTGCACTTCTTTTTCCATCTCCCACGAAAATAGATTTTTTTCAAAAAACAACATTTTTAAAAAGTGACGCACACCGTATAACGCATAACTTTTTTTCCCTGAAGGATAAAATTCTAATTCTTTCAAATTTAGATTTGTAACTCTGATATCTAGTGGTTCCACTTGGTTAGATATTTTTATATTGAATATTTTTTCCTTAATCAAGTTTCAAAGTCAAACGAATTACAATTCAGACAACACAACCGTATAACGTGTAAACTTTTTGTATATGTCAAAATTTAATTTTTTTTTTTTTGTTGGATCAAGGACTTAAATATCTGGTGCACTCTTATTTTTCAATTTTTTTTGATAATCTTCTATTTTTCCACATGTGAAGAACAAAGAAATTTATTTTCGATGAAAACCTATGTTTAATAAAACTTAAAAAACAAATACATAACAAAACCAAAACATATTAAAATTATATTCATTGGATAGCTTGTTCTGAGGAATACCATAATAATTTGAAATAAATTTTAATTGAATTCATTTGATTGCCCAAAAATCTAAATCAAAAGTGATTTTTTATCAGCATTTTGATAGGTGTAAAGGAGACACAATTATAGGTATGGTTTAAAACTAGCGAGGTTCTATCCAAGGGGGTTTGATCTAAGATGATTTGATCAAACCCTCTTCAATTGGAATACTTAAAATGGAACTTTTTAAGGCTTAAATCATTATATTTTCTAAAAATATGTGATTTCAGCTAAAATTCGTTCCTCTTAGGAATTGTAAACCACTATTATGACAGCACCCAGTGTGAAGGAGTGTTTCTGTGTTTAATTAGAACTGTAATCAAGCTTTTGTAGAAGCTATTTTCTTAGTTCATACCCTGTAGATCTAATCTAAATCTCTGTAAGACATTGTGTCTTCTCTAGGTAGTGAGCCCTCTTATATTTGAGCAATGAGCTCTAGGCAGTGTGTTTGAGTGCATGTGCATTCCCATTATTCTTCTTATACTTTTAATAGGGTATAATATTGTGGACTAACATCCACCCTGGTTTTTCCCCTAACAGGGTTTCCACGTAAAAAAAATCTTGGTATTCTTTGTGTTTTTGATGTGGTGATTATTTATGGTTTATTGTTCATTTATCGGATTTGAGATTAAGTTAAGTGTGATAAGTTTGAATATTTTGTGACAATTGATTCACCCCCCTTCACCCCCCCTCTTAGTTGTATGCCCTTGTTTTGGCAACATTTTAAATAGATGGTCAAGATTAAAAATGCATTAACTCAAACAATGGTCAAAATTAGACGAGACAAGATGGGATAAGATTGAATGTGAAGGAGAATGAGGAGATTGAATGTGAAGGAGAATGAGGAAATTGAATGATATTTTGAAAAAAATCAATTAGTTCGAAGAGGAAAGTGCATAATTAAATAATGGAAACATTATTTAATTACAAAAGGAAAAGTCAAGTTATCTTTTTGATTAAATGGAAATTTAATCAAAAAGGTGAGTGAAAAGGCAAGTCATTATTTAATTAAATAAGATTTAATTAATTTGTGTCAGAAAAGGGTAAAATGAATAATTAAACAATTGACATAATTTTTTAATTATAGTAGAAAGTGGTAATAATTAAATAAATAAATTTTATTTAATTATAGAGGAAAGATGACATTAGTGACGTAATTAAATAAATATAACTTATTTAATTAATCAAGAGTAATGGAGAAATGAATTAATTAATAGCATAAATGTGATCCTAGACAATGGGAAAATGGTGTTATCAAGCCTAAGACATTTTTCAGTGTCTACACCAATACCTTGAACCTTAACCCCTCAATCCTCAACCCTTAAACCCTAGGGAGGGAAGGCAAGGTAGAGAGGTTGGGAGAGACCTAAAGAGGGTTGAGAGAGAATAGGGTAAGTATCAGTTAAGAGGGAAGGAGGTAGAGAGGGAGTGAAAGGTAAAACCTTGACTATCCATCAATGATCATAAACCATAAAATCTAAGCCTTATCAAAGTGACATAGAGAGACACAAAGATAAAAATATTTTTTTTTGTCAATGCAATCAGTTTGGTGAACAAAAAATTGGTGCTTGCCAAATGATGCATCTCATTTAGCACTCGCAAAATGGGTTGCATTGGAAATACCAACCCAAAGGATTGTATTTTTCCTTGGGCAAACAACCCAAAGGGTTGGACGACCATTTCATGCCAAGGACATGATTTTCTAAAAGGGTAACAAATTTTCACACATTTTTGGCCATGCTAATTGTCAGTTTTACACATCTTTCAATGCAAGTTTATAAAAAAATTGTGATGACATTAAAGACTCTCTCTTACTTATATAACCATATAATTCTTTTAACATTTTGATTATGTCAAGATTTTCATCCATAACTTCTCTTGATAATGCCTCTGTTTTTTGTCAAAAACCAACACATGTACTAGTTTTAGTATAGATTTTTACTTGTTCATCTAATTTTGAAACAAATTAGATTTTAATATAATAGACTTCATTCTACATGTAATGAATTTTTTTTTGATTAATTTTCAAAAATTTCAAGGGGAAGAACACTCAAATTTGAGATTTTCATGATGTGTCCACTTCAAAAATTCATAAAATATTATATATTCATTAAAAAAATAGCCGAAACAATTGAGATAAACTACACGGTGTCAGCTAATTTATCACCATTCAGATTTTTGAAATTCTAAAAAAAAATAACGAAAAAGGGAGGGCCCCATAGATGCTATGTTGTTTTTTTAATAAAAATAGGACAAATTTTGGGCCTACCCTTTTTTGAAACCCTTAATATTCACTATTTAAAAAAAAAATAGTATCTTAGAAAGTAGATTCAGAACACTACAACTCTTGTTCTTGTTGCATCTACAAATTTTGAGTGTAACTATCTTCATTTTCTTGTGAACATCAAACTTTGTTGATTTCAGGAAAAAAAAAAGTGGTATATTAAGAGCCATTTTTGTGTCACAACTTGGTGCACTTACCAATGTAGTGTATATGAGTTCTAACACTTATTTCATGAATCCAAGTATGCCCCAAAAGTTGTATAGTAAAGTTTTAAGAATTGCACGAAAAGTGGTGTATAATGTTATGGTCTATTAAAGTAATAAATAAAGTGACACAACCAAGAGACTCTTGCATAAAATTATCAAATCCAATAATACTTATTTTAGATTTAAGAAGACTAGAGTAATCATTTTGAATCACACCTAAAATTCGTTTACTTCATATATTCAATCAAGATCAACTGTCTAATAATGCTTTTTCTACTCTAAGATCTCCATACCTCACTATAATATATAATGGTGTATACTCATGAATCATTTGTAAAGGGGGTAACTTATATAAGGTGAAGGGTATAACATCATACACATCATACTTAAGAATAAAAACAAATTTAGATTTCACTAAGGAATGAGAAGTAGGATTAAGCTTATTATAATATGGATAACATGAAGCATAAGCTATATGACATGTAGGAGTAGTATCAAAGTAGTCATTATGTCATTATCAATAGGAAGATCACATGAGAGAGATGTTCTCAAAGAAAATATCTCATTAAAAGCATGCACAACACTATCACTCTCCAAAGAAGTATGCAACATGTGAAAATTAGGGAGGAATGAAGTAAGGGTGCCCTATAAAGAGGAAAATGTAATAAGAAAGTCCCTAAAAGAAGGAAGATATTATGTATGGTTATATAATTCTTTCATAAATAAAAATGATTTTTTATGTCAAAATGTATGAGAGAATCAAGGACAATGGGATCACATGCCAAATTTAGTGATGAAAGTATAGGCCAAGAATAAAGTACCACAAGAATCCATAGTGAAAGTAAAGTTTATTCAAGGATCTAGGGTTTACAAGAACATAGAATAAAAGTGTGATGACCCTCAATAGATGAATCAAGCAACACAAAAGGGAAGGTATACTTTGTTATAACTCTAAATATCAATTATAATTTAGATTAAAATAAGTAGGAAGAGTTAACTCTAAGACAAATCTAAGATGGATAGAATGGAAAAAATATAGGCTTAGAAGAAGAAGAAACAAAGCCTAAAAGGAAAATCTATCAATAAGGCATAAAGGAAAAGGAAAAATAAAATTCTAAAATAGGATGTAATAAACACTAATTTATAGATTTAAAAAATCCTAAAATTATAAAAGAAAACTAGATTGTGTAGTCTAAATTGGGTTCACCAAAATGAAAAGGAGGAACCACAATTCCTAAGGTTAGTTTAGGTTAATAAAAAATGCATAAAAACAAGCCAAATTAACCTAGACTAAATAATAAATGGAATGGAATTGGATCATTTGACACTCGTGAAGATTAGTTCTACAATAGCAGACACGCTCTAAAGCAACCAAATAATCCAATTTTATAATTTGAAATATTTGTCATAGAATACCCTAAAATTGTAAACCCAATGCGAATTAAACATCTAACACATTATTTTTTATCTTCAAATATCTAACTAAATATCACATTTAGTAAAATTGTAATATCCTTATTTATTATAAATCATTTTCATTATCAATCCTAATTTATTTGTCTAAATTAATGTATACTTTTTGCAATGCATTTATTTAATTAGTTTAAATAAATTTATTAAGATATAATTATTTCTTCACAATAATTATTATCTATAAAATTATCAAATATATTAAGAACTCTATATTAAAAAAAATTAATTATTAGAAACATAACCTTAAGAAAATTATTATTTTTGATTAGAGGATAAACAGGTTAAATTGAATGGACCCGAAACCATCAAGTTTTAAGGGGACCCAAAACCCACACTAAGATGAACGAGTTACTCAAAAGATAGATTCAAAAGCAACTAGTAGTGCAATAGGGAGGCAACAAGCCAACAACCAACCAAAAGCCAATAGGCTGCCCAGAATAGAACCAATATTTTACATGAATCTTAAACTCATTGGTTTTGACGGGACCAACAACCCACTACAACGCATTGGTTTTGACGAGACCAACAACCCCCTAAAACAAGGTTTTGATTGGGACCTTAAACCCAAATCTATGGATTTTGAAGGGATCCACAACCCTATACATCCAAGTTTAGACAAGGACCTTGAACCTAAGAATAAAACTTGCAAAGCATAGATTAGGAACAAAGCTCCAACAAAAGAATTTTCAAATCCCAACAAAACACCCTTTCCATCTCTATAGGAAAGGTCACCACAGATGCACGAAACTCCAACAATGATCTTCAAAAACCATCTGTTCTCTTCACCTCTATAGGAGAGAAACCCAAGCTTAACCATACCAATGTGGCTACAACACCCCTTATCCGAGAGAGTAAACACCACAAAGATCAACAATCTTTTCAAGATCTCCACCTCTATAGAAGATAAAGAAAAGAAGACATCATATAGACGAGCATCAACTCCCTTGTAGCCACAAAATAGGGCTTCACGAGCCCCCAACAATAATTCTAGGCACAACCAGTAGCATCCCGCTCCATCTCTATAGGAGAAAGGTCTCTTCTAGCCACATCCATCTCCCCCTCAATAGAAGATAGGACCACATCCATAAGAAAAGCCAGAGTAACCCACAGATGCACAAAAAGAAGCACATAGAGCAGCGTCGTGGAACCAAGAAGGTGAAGGACAATAAAACCCTCACCACAATGATAACTAGAGGTCAAAAGATGAAAATAGAGGAAAACAGACCCCAACAGTTGGAAAAATACCAACCAATGAGATTCCAAAGGCATCCCAAGCAAAAGAACCTCTCCCAAAAAATCAAAATACATTTTGAGGTACAAGGAGAGAAGAAAAATAGAAAGATCGCCATTTTTCTTCCAAGGGGACAAAGGAGAAGCTAAGACAATCATAGAAACCCTCAAATGAACAAACAGTGAACTCCCCCAATCAGGGAAAAAATAGTTTCCACACATCCCTGTAGAAAAAAAACTAACAACAAACCCCCCTAATAGGAAAATGGAGCTAGAAAAGAGCAGAGGCCAAAGAGAAGGTGAAAGACAAACCCTCATAGGTTCCAAAACCTCCAACAAACAACCGAGTGCCACTGTAGCCCACAAGCTAGGAGACACAGAGAATGAAAACCTCCAACAGGGAAACGAGCTCCACCGAACCCCACAACCTAGGAACCAACAAAAAAGGGAAGCCTCCATCTAAAACCAAAGAACTCATCCACCACCAATGGAACCAATCCAAAGATAGCGAACTCTATCATAGCCAACAGGCCAGCCCAACGCAGGGTCCATACGCTGACGCCTTCCTCTGAATCTCCATCGTCCTCATCTAAGTCCTCCTTGCCAGCAGCGGGTTTCAAAATCCCTATTCACGAACGCTTACCCGCTCTCCCATTTGCCATAGCAGGGATTTATCTTTTTAAGAAAATTATTGTTAACCCTTTTCTCAACTAACAATATTATTTAAAAGAATTGTTTAAATAATTTTAACAAACCCTCAAATTCCTCATAACTCTTCACCTACACTCCAAGCTTTGAGGAATACATTTCAAATGAAAGAAATAAAAGTTCATTCATACAATAATCAATAGATAACATTAACTCTGTACACAAAATAACATCTAAATGCATTCTTTTTTATAAATGATTTAGCCTATCAACAATTGTATGTAACACTTGCACACTTTTCCACTCTTCACCTTCCTTTAGCTCTATTTGAACCCCTTTCTTCATTATTCCATCATTCCTTAAAACATTTGAAATATAATCAAGGCATGCCAATTATTTTTGACCATTGTAATTACTCTTGGGTCCATGTTAAACTCATAGTTAAAGGTAGATTGATAATCAACCATAACCACATAGCATATAATAGCTACACTCAAATTTTCC
This sequence comes from Sequoia sempervirens, assembly GCA_007258455.2. Lineage (NCBI taxonomy): Eukaryota > Viridiplantae > Streptophyta > Pinopsida > Cupressales > Cupressaceae > Sequoia > Sequoia sempervirens. The sequence continues at coordinate 100,859,678 of VDFB02026320.1, forward strand.
AACTCATCATTAAGACCAAACTCAACATCATTTAATATTTTTGTTTATTTATATCATTTGCATTATCAATCCCAATTTATTTATCTAAATTAATTTATACTTTATGTAATATATTTATTTAATTAGTTTAATTATATTTATTAAGACATAATTATTTTCAACTGAACATTAACACCAAATTCAACATCATATAATATTTTCATTTATTTATATCATTCACCAATCCCAATTTATTTATCTAAATTAATTTAAACTATATGTAATATATTTATTTAATTAGTTTAAATATAAATATTAAGATATAATTATTTCTTCACAACAATTATTCTCTAAAAAATAATTAAATATATGATGAATTCTAGATATATAATAATTAATTAATGAATATTAAAAACATCACTTTAAATTTTTTATTGTTAACTTATTTCTCAACTAATAATATTATTTTAAAGAACAATTTAAATAATTAAAGCAAACTTCAAATTCTTTGTAAATCTTTACATACACTCCAACCTTTGTGAAATAAATCTACACTTTACATGTCCAAATAATAACTCCTTTAATGAACACTATGATTTAAGAGGTCAAATTAATTTTTTCTCCATTACAAATATAAAAAAATAAAATTTATTCATACAATAAATAAATAAATAACATTATTTCTGTACATACAAAACCATCTAGATGCATTCCATTTATGAATGATGTAACCTATCAACTATTCTATTTAACACTTGCACACTTTCCCACTCTTCACCTTCCTTTACCTCCACCAGAAACCCCTTCTTCACTATTCCATTCCTCCTCAAGTCCTCTGAAATTATCTCGATAGATTTACGTCCTACCACTGTAATTATCCATTCTCCCGGAGGCACCCAAAGTATAGAGTTATAATAGTAATAATTATTATTTTTACTATTCACAACCACACAACATAAAATAACTTCACTCGATACTGCAAATTCTTCCAACTCATCATCATTGTTTTGAGCACCAAATTTAACGATGTCAGTCACTGCATCAGCTGCATCAGAGAACAGATATTCGTTTAAAGTTGACTCCGCTCCATCCACTGCTCTTCCAATCACAACACACTTTGACGGCACACTCTGAAATAAAAGACAAAATACTCTTAGTTCAAACATCATCCACGGTTAATTCTTTTCATTTACAGATCACTTCAAACATCACTTTTGAAAATAGAGATTATCTTGTCTGAAGAAATAACAAAACAAAGCCGAGGATAAGTAATAAAATTTACACCCACTTCAAAAATAGATTTATGATTTCCTGTTAAAAAAGGAGTATTGATATCATTACCTTCAACTTATGAATGCAATTCTGTGTAACTGTATTGCTGCAATAACTAAGTTTCAAATTCCTTGATACCTGCAATTCTTCAATACCTGCTATAATCTCCAACTTTCCACAACGGCGGATGTCAATTTCCTCCATGCAGCTAAGGCTAGGAAACCTTGGCATCTTCTCAAGCTCAGGACACTCTATAGTGTACAACTTTTTAAGCTCTACAAAATCACCATTTCCTGATACTCTTTGCAAATTTCGGCACCATTGTACAGACAGCTCGATGAGTCTTGTTGGCAGCATAATGTTCTGCAACTTTTCACAAGACTTGATTGAAATTTCCTCCACGCAGCTCAGGCTGGAAAAACATAACTCCTCATTACTACACTCACGAATGTACAACTTTTTAAGCTCTACAAGATCACCATTTCCTGATACTCTTTGCAAATTTCCGCACCATTGTACAGACAGCTCGATGAGTCTTGTTGGCAGCATAATGTTCTGCAACTTTTCACAAGAGTCGATTGAAATTTTCTCCACGCAGCTCAGGCTGGAAAAACTCGGCATCTCCTCAAGCTCAGGACACTCAAAAATGTTCAACTCTTTAAGCTCTATAAGATCACCGTTTCCTGATACTCTTTGCAAATTTTTGCACGCTTCTACAGACAGCTTGATGAGTCTTGTTGGCAGCATAATGTTTTGTAACTTTTCACAAGAGCCGATGGAAATATTCTCCACGCAGCTCAGGCTGGAAAAACTCGGCATCTCCTCAAGCTCAGGACACTCAAAAATGTTCAACTCTTTAAGCTCTATAAGATCACCGTTTCCTGATACTCTTTGCAAATTTTTGCACGCTTCCACAGACAGCTTGATGAGTCTTGTTGGCAGCATAATGTTCTGTAACTTTTCACAAGAGCCGATGGAAATATTCTCCACGCAGCTCAGGCTGGAAAAACTCGGCATCTCCTCAAGCTCAGGACACCCAAAAATGTTCAACTCTTTAAGCTCTATAAGAACACTGTTTCCTGATACTCTTTGCAAATTTTTGCACCATTTTACAGACAGCTCGATGAGTCTTGTTGGCAGCATAATGTTCTGTAACTTTTCACAATACTCGATCCTAATTTCCTCCACACAGCTCAGGATGGAAAAACATAACTCCTCATTACTACACTTATTAATGTACAACTTTTTAAGCTCTACAAGATCACCATTTCCTGATACTCTTCGCAAATTTCCGCACCATTGTACAGACAGCTCGATGAGTCTTGTTGGCAGCATAATGTTCTGTAACTTTTCACAATACTCGATCCTAATTTCCTCCACGCAGCTCAGGCTGGAAAAACATAACTCCTCATTACTACACTCATTAATGTACAACCTTTTAAGCTCTACAAGATCACCATTTCCTGATACTCTTCGCAAATTTCCGCAACATTGTACAGACAGCTTGATGAGTCTTGTTGGCAGCATAATGTTCTGTAACTTTTCACAAGAGCCGATGGAAATTTCCTCCACGCAGCTCAGGCTAGAAAAACTCGGCATCTCCTCAAGCTCAGGACACTCAAAAATGTTCAACTCTTTAAGCTCTATAAGATCACCGTTTCCTGATACTCTTTGCAAATTTTTGCACTGTCGTACAGACAGCTTGATAAGTCTTGTTGGCAGCATAATGTTCTGTAACTTTTCACAAGAGCCAATGGAAATATTCTCCACGCAGCTCAGGCTGGAAAAACTCGGCATCTCCTCAGGCTCAGGACACTCAAAAATGTTCAACTCTTTAAGCTCTATAAGATCACCGTTTCCTGATACTCTTTGCAAATTTTTGCACGCTTCTACAGACAGCTTGATGAGTCTTGTTGGCAGCATAATGTTCTGTAACTTTTCACAAGAGCCGATGGAAATATTCTCCACGCAGCTCAGGCTGGAAAAACTCGGCATCTCCTCAAGCTCAGGACACCCAAAAATGTTCAACTCTTTAAGCTCTATAAGATCACTGTTTCCTGATACTCTTTGCAAATTTTTGCACGCTCCAACAGACAGCTTGATGAGTCTTGTTGGCAGCATAATGTTCTGTAACTTTTCACAAGAGCCGATGGAAATTTCCTCCACGCAGCTCAGGCTGGAAAAACTCGGCATCTCCTCAAACTCAGGACACTTTTTAATGTCCAAACGGCCGATCTCCAAGTTACCTGACACACTTTTCAGATTTTGACAACCATCCAATCGAAGATATTTGAACTCCCCACATCCATCGATTATAATCCTCTCCAGGCAAAGTAGACCTCCAAACACTAGCAATTTCTCAAGCTCTGGATAGTCAGGAAAGTTTAATTTTTCAAGCTTTTCCCACCCATACTTTAGTGTTTTTAAATTTTGACAACTATTCAACTCAAAATATTTCACCTTCACATTGCTATCAAATATTATCCTCTCCAGACACCTCATACCACTGAGACACAAGCACTCAAACTCTAGCTTTCCACAATCAGAAATTTCCAGTTCTACAAGCTTTGCAAGATTAATTATTCCTGACAAACTCTTCAAATTATTACATTTCTTAATTACAATTTTTTCCAGGCAGCTCAGATGTAGAAGCCTTGGCTCCTCAAGCTCCGGACATTCACTAATATTTAATTGTGCCAGCATCCTAAAACCGCATACTCCTGATACACGACTGAAAAAGTCATATGTGACCAATTCCATAAAATCATTACCATTCACTTCAACAAGATTCCCGAGATCTGGACTCGCCCACACGCTTTTCAAATTTTTACAATCTACAATTGTGATCCTTTCCACACAGCTCATATGGCCAAGACATAGCTCCCCAAGCTCTGGGCATTGACTGATATTCAGCAGCTCAAGCTTTGCAAGATTTGATATTCCTGACACATTTTTCAGATGTTTACAATTTGTAATATCAAGACATTTTAATGTCTTTATACTTCTTAAATCCACCTCCCTAAGGCTTTCCATGCCATGAAGATTGATAGACTGAAGGCTTGGATAGTGAAATCCACTAATTAAGATCTTGGATACTAATTCTTCATCACTAATCTCTAGCTTTTCAAGGCCGCCCATGGGAGCTCTAATACTGCTACACATTCCTCTATTGTTCCAAGCCACTTCCCCACTAAATTTGAAATTCGAAATAATCAAAGATTCACAAGTAGTCCTCTTTTCTGTTTTAGTGGAAACATGTTCCCCTTTTAATGTGGAAGACCTGAGACACAAACTACAAAGATTCATACTGAGAGATTCTAGTAAAGATAATCCTTGAATTGGCCATCCTCGGGCATCTAAGAACACCTTTTCTAAACTGATTGGTATCCCCGAGAAATCTGGAAACTTTTCCAAAACGGTTTCAGAAATATGCAGTTCCTTCAACTGGGTGGGCGCCTGAAGTTCAAGATAAATTTGTGTAAATCTCTCAATGATCTAAAGAACTACCCGGGAGACAAACATAAAGTAATGAATTCCACCATAATGTTGAAGGAGATTTAATTTTAGAATGAAGACCAAAATACCTGTATGCGATTCTCCCACAGTGTTTTGAGTCTGACACGTTTGACTTTCAAATACTGCACATTTTTTAGAGAAATCCATGTAGGAATGCTTGGCATTTCTGTGGAATTGCCCTGAAGCTCGAGCCATAGTAAGGAAGCTGACCTCTCAACACGAATATCTGGTTGTCCTATAAAGAATGCAACTTGAGAACTCATGGACTCATCGAAAATGGTATGGAAACATCTGACATGGGTTTCGGCAAGGATATTTTTGAAACCCATTGATTCCTACATACACACAAGCAGCTCAGTTTTCTATATTAATATAGTAGCAAGTTAAGATCTGCAATATTACAATACTAAGAAGAAATCTGGAGGGGTTAACAGCATACCAAATGTTCCAGATCTTGACGACGCCAACGGCGAGGAGGAGTGCTGAGTTCAGATGCTAGTTCTCTTCCCAAGTCCCTTAGGTGGTCATGCATTCTCAGTACAAGTTCCTCATGTAGATTCAGGCTTAACCCTCCTGTTTCTTCTACAAGGCACTTATCTTTGAGCGCTTCCAGTACATATTGAGCGTTCCATCCTGACCCCTCCCATACTCTTTCGGCTATTCTCATTGGCTTACCAACGAAAAAACAAGCAATATCCATAAAAATCTCTTTTTCTTCACCGCCCAATGCGTCAAAACTTATCTTCAGTCTCTGTTTTACATCTCGAGGCAGAGTCTTTCTGGCTTCGATCAACACTGACCTCCAAAAACTCTGAGATCTATTATGAACAGTCCGGCCCAGAACCTGAAGAGACAGAGGCAACCCTCCACACGCGTCTACGAAATCATCAACCAGCATCTCGTACCCGCTAGATGAATGGGGTTGGCCGAAGGCGTGCCAACAGAAGAGTTCTCTTCCATTATTTCTGTCCATTCCTTTTAAATTATAACCAACAGTAATTCCTCCGGTTATAAGCACCCCAACATCACGGGTAGTAACAATAACCAGAGTATTGGCAAATTTATTTAAGATATCCATGATCATTAGAGCATTTAATTGCTCCACATGATCGATGTCATCCACAACAATGAGGAAGCTTAAATGGGGGCTCCTTTCTAGGCGATCTTTGAGATGGCTCATTCCTTCCTCTGTACTTGTAAAATCGGGACGATCATGGAAGAGATTGTTGAGAAGCTTACCTTGCAGAGAGGGTAATCGGCCTGTCACAAACGCTTCTCGCACATCAAACAAAAAACTTGCTCTATGATATTTCCAACTCCTTTGGTTAAACAACTCTTTGGCTAGAGTCGTCTTTCCCACTCCACCCATGCCAAAAATGCCAACAATCTTAGCTTTATGCTTCCCTTCTTCAAGCCCGCACTGGTTTTCAAAGTCTTGTACAAGTTCATGAAGGCATCGCGTTTCAAAATCTTTGACAAGATCGCCAAGCCCTACTGGATATGTGGCAACAACTAAAGATATTTTCTTTTGTACTTCCTTTTGCACTGCTGCTATTATGTTTTTGCAGTCACTGAAAATTAATTAGAGAAAAAAAAAAAGCATGAGAAAATATTTAGCCAAATTTAGAGAAGGAAAATAAGTACTTAAGAGTAGAACTGCCAAAACCACAGAAATTTTACCCGTTAAATTCATCCCCTGCCACAAATGAAAGAGATTGAAGTGCTTCCTTCCACTCTGGCAGCTTCTCCAAGTACCTCTTCTTATTTTCATATTCAACGAACGCTTTGGCATACTCTCCCTTTTCTATGTAGCGGAGATCCGATGGCTTCACCTGATAAAACACAGGAATAATCTTGGCCTGACTTTGTAACATAAGAGCCAGCTCAGCAAGACACCAAGGTGACTCTGCATATCTTTTGGAAAAAATAGCTATATGCACCGAAGCAGATTTAATCGCAATCTCAATGGTAGAAAGAAACGAGTCTCCAAGTTCCTTCTCTTCTGAATCAAGAAATGCTCGTATGCCTAGCTCCTTAAGGGAGTTGTAAAGCTTAGTAGCAAGAGTTTGTTTGACATCAGGGCCTCTGTGGTTGATGAACACATCAAACAATCTTGAAGATTCACAAACCTTTCTTCTTTTGCCGGCAGGTTCTATTCCAGAGAAAGCATCAAATCCCTAATTTTGCTGGTGAGATGATGAAGACGCCATTGATTCTAGTTCAAACGCTAACGACCCGTTATAAAGAAAAAGAAAGAGCAGGACGAATAGGATTTAGTTGCAGAAGATGAGTTTATGTGGAAGAGCAAGGGTAGAGTGAATTAAATAGATAACACTGCAGCGGGTTCAGTCCTTTCCTCGAAGTAACAAAAAAAAGAAGAGTAAGGAAAATGCTTGGAAATTAGACAAGCGCCGGCCTGTAAAAAGAAAAAGGTCGGTTGAGCCCAGGAAGGAAAATGCTTAGAAATTAAGCGATTCCCGACATGCACAAAGAGACTGGATCCAAAATGCATTGACTAGGTATAGAGACCTGGGCTTCGTGAACGAAAAGGAGATTGGATTCGATTTGGTTTTAGAGACTGCTTTTTTCGGTGCCGTGTTTAGTGGGATGTCAAGAGACTTTTTTTACATGAATCAAAGGGGAGAACAATCCTTTGTGGTTAGAGGAAGGAGGTGGTCTCCATTGGGAAAGATCATCTCAGGATGGTAATGGCACTATCAACGCATTTGGCACAGAATTATTGGGGCTTTGTAGTCTATTTGGCATGGTTATATGCAATGGTATGAAGGATTGGCCGAGGTCTAGAGGTATTACTTGCAAAACGTATAATGGTCAGAGTGTGGTGGACTACGTGGTTTGCTCCCAGAGTTTTAGTTCTAGACTGTTGGAATTTGATATTAAGGACTGCCCCATCGGGATGAAATCTGATCACTTACCTCTTCGGGTCAAACTACGCATTTCACCAATCAGCCAACACAACAAACAGGTTATGCACACGCAAAAAAAAGCCCTTCCTAAGGGGAAAATCCTCATAAATTAGGAAAATAGAGAATTATTCAATGCTGCTCTTAAGCAACATTTCCATGATCTGGAAAATAATGTGGAGTCTAAAGCAGCAAAAAAGGTTGATGTCCTTCACAATAATTTGCTGATCCCGATAATACACAAGGCATTAAATGCGTGCAAAATGTCTCATCCCAAGATGGGGACAGCAAACACTTTTCCGGAAAATCCGTGGTATGATGAAGAATGTAAGGCAGCCAAGAGATCGCTAATGAAGAGAGGTAGGGGCAAAGAGCTTAAGAAAAAATATGAAAAGTTAGTGCAGTCCAAAAAAATAGAGTATGTAAACGAAAGAAGGAAGGAACTAATCACTCTTGGGAAACATAATCCTAAAGGCTTTTGGAGGGAATTGCAACAAAAGAAAAAGGTGGTGGAAAACAATATTACAGATGCCCAATGGTTAGAATATGCTAGACTTCTTTACGAGCGGGCCCACGAGAAAGACTACCCTCCTGTCATTAACACACCAGCGGAATTATTCAATGTGGATGATATTAAACAAGGAATAAAGAACTTAGCAAGTGGCAAAGCACAAGACATAGATGGGCTACAGTCTGAATTTTTAAAATGGGGGACTGAAATTCTTGCCCCTCACATAAAAAGAATTTTCAACAATGTCAATCGGGAAGGTTTTCCTATGGAGTGGACTACCAGTGTGGTCATCCCTTTATTTAAAAGTGGTGATATCAATAACCCATCTAACTATCGCACAATTATGGTCAACTCTATCTTTGGCAAGCTATTTGGGAGCATGATTGAACGTAGGATCAGCAAATGGGCAGAAAATGAGGGCAAAAGAGCAAAGGGACAGGCAGGTTTCAGATCCAAGCACTCTACCATCGATCACTGCATCACCCTTAGACACTTGATTGAGAAAATTTGGGATAACCAGGGTGAGGAAGCTTATTGTTGCTTTGTAGACTTTAAGAAAGCTTTCGACACAGTGCCTAGAGACAAATTATGGTCTCGGATGGAAGAATTAGGCATTCCAAATGCATATAGAGCAGCTGTTCATAGGCTGTATGAGAAGGTCAGTGCTAAAATCAGAACAAGTGAAGGTATGTCAGAATGTTTTGACAGTGACATTGGAGTTAAACAGGGCTGCCCTCTATCCCCTACGCTTTTTGGGCTATACATTGATAAGTTGGAAGCGTGGTTAAGCAAGGAAGGCGGGGATGGTATCCATTTGGCAGGTTATGTAGTAAAATTACTTCTATATGCTGACGATCTTATCCTAATCTCAAAAACAGCTCATGGGTTAAGAGAACATCTAAAAGCCCTAGAACACTTTTGTCAGGAAGTTGGGATGCAAGTGAACACATCCAAGACCAAAATCATGATTTACTCATTGAATAGAAAAATTAAACAGCATACCTTTCTTTTTGAAGGCAGCCCACTTGATATAGTGAAAGAATACAAATATCTTGGGATTGACTTCCATTATAAGCTCAGTTGGGAAACCTGTAGAACGAAAAGGATACAGGGAGGTTGGAAAGCCTATTATTTGCTCCAAAATAGGTGTAGAAAAGCTGAACTTTGGGATTGGAAAACCAAGAAAACCCTTTTTGGTTTACTTGTCACGCCGGTTGTGCTTTATGGGTGCGAAGTGTGGGGAAGCAACACATCAAAGTGCAGTTGGAGACAGATAGAAAGAATCCAGAAACACCTAATAACAAATAATCTCAAAGTTAAAGCTACTGTTCCTTATGAAATCCTGCTAGCTGAGGCGGGAGCTTTTCCTTTGGAAGCTTCAGCGATAACCCGGTTGTTAAGTTATCTAAAAAAGGTTGAAAACATGGATAACCACCGGTGGCCCAAAACGGTTATGGAGGAGATTCTAGTCCGAAGAAAGAAAACATGGATGAAACAGAACATCAAGTGGCTGAACAAGTGGAACATCAAATTACATGAGTGTCCTGACACCAACAGTGAAATAAAAATCTATGTGAAGGAAAAATTCAGGACTGCCATGTGGTCAAATCAGATCGGACGAAAAAAAGCATATTACATCAAAGAGCATATTACATCAAAGAGTTTAACCCAGCTAAGGAACATGGTGAAAAACCATATTTAGGTGCAACTATTAAAGGGAAAGCGAGGCTATTAATTGCTCAATTGAGAACGGGGTCCCACCATCTTAGATGTGAGACTGGTAGGTGGAAGACTCCTAAGGAAACTTGGGAAGAAAGAACGTGCTTATTTTGTAATAAGGGAGTGGTGGAAACGGAGTGGCACTTCGTCATGGAATGCACAGCGTACGAAAATATCCGTAATCAGTACTCAAGTATTTCAGATGTGGGCAATATGCAGCAGTTATTTGAGGAGGATAAGATAAATCAGACGGCTAGCCTCCTAGTCAAAATTAATAGCAGGAGATCTGATCTGGAGAAGAGTCTGGAGACAAACTAAGTTGTTGAGTGTCTCGGTCCCATAGGCTGTTTAGTCTCGTGGACGTCATTAAAATCTTTCATCAAGGGAGAGTGGGATAAATAATATATAAAAGACTTGTTATCATTTTTTTCCATATGAACCGAAAGTAGAAGATTTGATTAGACATGTTGAATGGTATAAATGATTAAAGAAAAAACGCCTCTTGTCGTAGATTTTTTTATATATAATGGAGGACTTCAACAAAAAGCAAGAAAAAGAATCTAATCACGCTAGGGAGGTCTCCTAATAAAGATCGAGTTGGGTTTAGAGGTCAAGTTTAGTACTCGGGAATATAAAGCGAAAGCGAAGTTGCACTACTTAAAAATATATAGCAAAAGCATGTTGAACAGAGGTATGAGTGAGGATACCTACAAACGACGAAAGTGCGTCAGAGAGAATTATTGGAGAGAGATTGAGAAAAGCACGCTAAGGCAGTGAGCTGGAAAGCCATTCTGTACAGCTCGGTAACTTCAGCATTTGGTCATTGCTTTGCAAGACTTTTGCAGACTACCTATAGTGAGTAACATGTATTAAATTTGCAAACGTGTAAAGTCCAGATTCGTTTGAGAGAGGTTGGAGTGGATTCGATACGATAATGGTAACTTAGCACAAGACTTAAAGGTAAACAGCTAATGATTCTTTTTCCTGGTGTCTTATTACGCCGTTCCTTCTGTGAAATGTACCCAGCTAAAAATCATCTGAGCTGTATGTATTTTTCTCTTGTAAAATTCATTTGGGAGTTGAGCAAAGCGTGTATGATATTTAAATATTTGTTTTATGTATTTTTCATTCATTCAGACATTTAGGAAGAAAAGGCTTGTTTTATAATAAGACAGGATTCATTTTCTTGGATGTCAAGTTGAAAATAATTTTGTCATTTCTTAGCAAAGTCTATGGAAAATATTTAGGTTAATGTTTAAAAAATTATAATAAAATTATATTATACATATAATATACTTATTAGGAAGTTAATATATTGATAGTTATAATGAAATAGTTATTAATAATTTCATATATATGTATGTGCGTATTGTTGTGAGATCACAAAGGGGGACTTCATCCTCAACTTGAATCTTGATGGGAAAAATAACAACACAACACCCATCACACCATGCCACTATTGATATTAATGCATATTATTATTTATAGTATAAAATAATAGTAAAAAAAATATTTATAATACAATTATATTATATATATATATAATATTCTTATTATGAAGTTACTATATTAATACTTATAATAAAACAATTATTAATAATTTCATATATGTGTGTGTTGTAGTCGTTTATATACTATATCATATATGGTTAGCTATTAACACATAATATAGTACTCATTTTATATTATATTTTGAAATAATTTTATATATACGTTAATAGATAATTATTATTGTTAATTTTATTATATATATGAACTCTATATATTTTAATGTTTTTCGATTTAAAATAAAATTATACATTTATTATATATATATTTTTATTTCTTTTACATTTAATCATTCATATTATAACATCTAATATATTTAACATATTAACATTTAGTTTTGTTTTCATAGTACTACATTACATTATAATTAGTTCATAACTATAATCAAATTACTACTATCATTAATAATATAAACTATTAATAATTATATACAAATATAATATAATATATCTATTATGTTATGTTATATTATATGGTTATATACTAAATTATATAAATATATATTATCAATAACTATATATATGTCTAATTATTAATTTATTAACTTCATGATAAGTATATTATATAATTAATATTAATTTATATAATATATTTATGAAGTTAATATATTAATAATTATGAACAAACAATTATTAATAATTGGAAAATAACTTGCTCCAAAAATCCTAATAGGAAAGGAGGATGAGGAACGCAGTGAAAGCGTGAGGGAGAAAGTCGAAGTGAGGATGAGGGGGACCCGGATGGATTCTTCTGGCGTCGCTCCTCATTGCTTGGCTCGGTCCGTGGGTTGGTGTGTTGCGGTGTTGGGCATGAAGCTAGGCGTGGACTTGGGAGCGGTTTTTGCTACTGCGGAAATAAGGATTTGGTCGTGGTTGGAGCGATCTCTTTGGAGCTAGGTCTGAGCGGTGTTTTGTTCTCTTGCTGGCCAATGGATCTGGCATATTTTCTTGGTTGCGGGAGTGGCAGGAGTGTTGTTTTGATATGTGTTGAGGAGGTTGGCGTGGAAGAAGGTGTCGGTGATGGTGCTCTGGTTTAGGAGCAGGTTGAAAGCCATTTTCTCTTGGGCTCCTCTTTCTTCCTGAGTCTTTGCTCACGCGATGGTGTGGCAGCGTGTCTTGGTTTCAGGTGGAAGTCTCCAGGTTGGAGAACATCTTTCTCTATCGTGGTTTATTCCCTCTGTAGGCCTGTTGTTCTAGTGTCTTACCTTGGCAGATGGCGGTACTCTATTCTTGGTGGGGGTCTTTTTGGTATCTGTTGCTATTCTGGGGTTTGGGTTTTGCCTGGTCCGTCTCTCTAGCTATGTTGGCCATGCTTGGTGTTCATTTTTGCTGGCTATGGTTGGTGTCTTGTTGAGTCTGAAGCTTGCGATGAGGATGATGGAGAGGTTGTGGGTTTTGATGTATGGGCCCTCATCTCAGCTGCATGGGGGTCCCTTGTTCAGTCTGTTGCAGTTGTGCTTGGAGTAGAGTGTGAGGTTCTGGCTACCTCTACTTCTATGGTGGGCTCGGCTGCTTTGGGGGCTTGTGGTTTTTGGTATTTGGTTTCTCTAGCCCCTTTCTTGATGTGGAAGCTCTGGTCTAAGCTTTTTGCTTGGAGGGTTGGTCATGTGTTGTGTGGTCTCATTGAGGAGTTCTGCAGCTGCTCTTCTTGTGATGTCCTGTTGGTGAATGTTTCCTAGAAGGTTTTGTTGTTGGGGGAGGCTATGATCTTTGCACCCATAGGGTTTATAGTTCACTGTGAGGCTGCCTTTTGTTTGCTGGAGGTAGAGGATTTCTTGGTGCAGGGGTTTGTGGTCCCCGTGAATGTTGGTTGTAGGGGATGGTTGAGAACCTATTTGTTAGCGCTTGGGGCCCCTGGTTTTTGAAGATTAATCCGATGAAGGGGTTTGGCTTTGCTTTTTGGAATTTTTGTTATTCATAGTTTTCTTTTGCTGTGAAGTTGTTGAGGTGTGGCTTCTGGGTCATGATCCCCCTTTTGGAGATGATGTTTATTCTGTTCAAGGGGGTTTATTTTCTTCTAATGGCATTTTTTTTGTGCTGGCTGATGGTTTCTGTGTACTCAGCTTTGTTGCATTTCAGCCATGGCTTTTCTTCTCCTTGCATGCTCCAGTGTCCTTCCCTATCAAAGGTGGTAATGGCTGCCCTCTCTTTTGATGCTCTCTTTCTGTCTCTATAGTTATTGTCTTCTATGGAGGTGAAGACTACTCCCATTGAGGCAGAGCCCTCTTCTATTGAGGGGAACGTGGTTGTTGTTGATTAGATGGAGAGTTCTTTTCTTATCTACTTGTTCATATCGAGGGGGAGCTTGTGTGAGCAGATGAGTGAAGTTGTTGGAGGTTGGGGCTCTCATTTCTCCCTCTCCCATAGAGGGGACCTCCCTCCTTTTGAGGTGGGGTTGGAGTTGGCGTTTATGGTTGGGTGTTGTTGCATGAAGGCTATTGTGTTTTCATGCTCCATAGTCTCCTCTATGGATGTGGGTTTTTTAAAGTTCCTGGTGTTTCTGATTAGGGGCTTAATGGTGATTTCCACTATCAAGAGGATTGTCTCTCTTGGCTTAGGGGTTTTTTATCTAAGCAGCTGGTTTGCTATTGCCTAGTTGATGTAGGCAAGTTCAATGTTTATCTGAGTTGGGTTTTTGGTCCTGGATAAAACCAGGTTATAAAAAGGGTTTTTGGCCCTTGCTTGTTTGTTTGGTGCAGCATGTATAGTCTTGACAATCTTTTAGAGGCTGTGTTGGGGCTGCTATTGGTATATGTGTTATTTTATATGCAGCTTGATTAATCTTGTTCTAGGTTTTGGGATCCCATCGAAACCTATTTTTTACCCTTAATAAAAATTTTTATTAATAATTAGACATATATATGTATTATAGTTGTCTATAATATATACTTATATAATATATAATAGTGTTATATATTATTACACAACATAGTACAATATTTTATATTATATTTCTTTATAATTATTAATAATCTATATATATAGTTATTTTACTATAGTAATGAATTAATTATAATTTAATTTAATAGTATTTCAAAAAAAACTAAATTTTAATTGTATCACATTAAAATTGTTTATAAATTACAATTTTAATGTGGTGCAATTAATATGTATCAAATAAAATTTTGTTTTGTTTTAAGTACTACTATTACTATGATTAATATATATTACTATAAACATCTTATTTTATATCATATAATATTATAATTATATATATTCTATATATTGAGAAATGTAACCTACAGACACATGAATAGATGCATAAGTTTAAAAAAAGATTGTATAATGGAGAGTGGAAGAAGAAAGGTGTAAAAATAATAATTATGAATTGAGGAAAAAGGTAGAGAAGGAGAAGGTGTGGCAATAATTTTAGGAAGAAATTAAGTGATAATCAAGGAAAAAAGTTCAACGGTAATTCTTATTAAAAATAGTTTTACTATTTTTGATTTTAAAAATGGGGTAAGCACCCTAATCCTGAACAAAACAACAAGAAGAAAGCAAGACCACTAGGCTACTATCTCAAATAGAAACAAGGCTAACAAAACTACTAGAGAGAAACAAAAAGTTAAAAGGAAACAAAAATCAATAGATAAAACCAAAATGACATGCAAGCCTAGAAGAGTCAGGCATCGGGCCCAAAACCAAAAGGAATTAGTAAAATAAACTTGCACTATTCTTTTTGACAATTAATTAAATTTTATTCCTAATTGAGTAGCTCCAAGTCATTCCTCTAGGGGTCTTCAACTTCACTGGAAGTGTCCTCTTTTGGGGTTTTTGCATCCTATTTTCCCTCATTCTTGTGTTTCATTTCTTTTAACTTTAAAAATCTTGAACACTATTCCAAATATTACTCCATTCATGATTTGATGAATGATATAAATCATGTTGCTCAAACCACCATCTAGTCTACTAACCCTCCCCTACAAGGTGTCTATTCTTATAGTATTGGAGGGTATGGCACCTCAAGTCCTCCTCCTCCTTTGACCTTTCCATAATCTTAACATTCTCTTCCTCCCACTCCTAATCAATGCCTTCCTTAGCTTCCTCCAAGACAATATTTATTTCATTCAGGCCCACATTATCCTTTTCCTCATCATGCACACTCTTCTTCTCCTCAACCTCCTCTTCCACACTTGTATTGTCATATTTAGAATCATCCCCAATCACAACTTCCAATTCATTTGGGTCATATCTAGTTCCTCCTCCTTAGGCCTATTCTTCATCAGATGGCCTCTCCTCCTCCTCTTCAAAAGCTAACTTATTTCCCTTAACATTCTATTTTTTATTCTTCTTCACCACATTGGCCAATCTAGTTGACCTCCTTTCACCTTTACTACAGTTGGAGTCATCAAAATGACTCTCCTCACCCTCATTTGGTATTTCTATTATGACCTTTTCAATCATCATTACACCTAGGTCCAAATACTAACATTTTGAGCTAAAGGGGTTAGCTTGGGATTTTCATTTTTGAGAGGGAGAGGTGGACTATTTTTCTTTAGTAGGAAGGTCTTGCGAAGCAACAATAAGTTGGGGAATAGATTTTTTCAAAGTAACACTTTGCTTGGTAGTCAATTTTGGTCTTTTTCAGGGTTAAGGTTAAGTTGAACTAGGTGAAGTTTTCCTTCAAAGGCTTAATTTGTAGGGGCTTTACATTGTTCACCAAACATGACAGAGAGGTTAGGGAAAAACATAATTGTAAATTATTTAGATTAGGCCTTGATGCAATGGGGGGAGGCCCCTTTAGCCCTACACTAATGTAGAGAGGAAAGAGAAAAGAAGGGGATATTGATTTTTTCTTTCCACCTAATGTGATTTAGAAAGGGAAAATGATAGCCATGCATAGTAGTGTATCTAACTTCAAAGTTAAAGTAATTCATGATATGAACACTTACCAGACCATAAGGAGCTAACAATTTCTCTCTGTCATAACCACTCTCAAACCATTTAGCTTCTCACCCTTGTTAAGGAAACTATCAATGAAGCACTGGTAATTCCCATTGCTCACCTTCACAAATTTTATACCCTTGCATTCTAGACTGATGGCCTTGGTTATGAGTTTTGGGGTTACGACAAAGTTGACATATCCAATCAACACCTTTCCCTCCCTCCACAAGTTAAACAATTTTGATGTGAATTTATTGTTGAAGTCCTTCATGGCCTAGAATAAAGGTGTCATCCCAACTTCTTCAAATAACTTCTAGAGTTCAATTTTTTTTTTTGAGGGGCACACAAGATAAAGGTTTTGAACACTTCCTTGGTCTACCCATCTTACTTTCACAACCCTTCCACCACCTTCATAGGGATGTGAAAGAAACAATAACCACACCCCAACAAGAATTATCCAATAGGCAAGAAATGCAAATAAATCTTACTCTAGAATTTTTGTAAAAATAGTGAGATAAAACATTTGTCAAGGAATGAGTCAGACCATAAAGATCATCTTTCTTGAAGTCACTTTGATTTTCTTTAATAATAAACTCTTCAACAGGGTATGTGCAGGATCATCATGCAAAAAATAGGCCCTTAAGTGGCAAAAAATTCAGAAAAATCAGTGTTAGGTAACTTGACGTAAATATTTGAATAAGTTATCTATATTATTTCAAAAATATGTAAGAATAGAATTTGTACAAAATTGAATGTAGTTTCTAAAATACTAGGTTTATTTAAAAATAAATAAAATCTATTTGGTAAAAATTTGAAATTTCAATGCAGAGTACTTAAATTTCAGGGAAAAATAAGAAGTAGGTGTCTGACCACCCTAACCATAATAAAATGATAATATTTTTGTAAGATTTTATATATAAGTATAGGACTCATGTTCGGATGTGATGCATATTTTTTGTAATTTTTTCCAAGTAAATAATTAATTATGAATTTTTATTACAACTTTTAGAAAATATAAAACTTCTCGAATCACCTTAACTTGGTCAAAACTTCATGAAATTTAATTTTTCTTTTTTTAATCCTATATTATGTGAAGGATAGAATGTGACGCATGTTTTGGATTCAAAAAATATGATACCGTTTGAAAGTTATAGATGTTTTTCAATTAGCCTATCAATTAGGACTTTAGTCATAATTCTAATAGAAAATAAATAATAATTATTTATTAAATTCAAATTAAATCATAATTTATATTTTTGGAAAGCTGAGAATCTCCTCTAAAAACCCTTTTCATTTCATTAATTTTGGGTGAAAAAAAAGTCGTCAGCCACATACCCTACAAATATTGCCACATTTTGGCGCACCATGGTCCTGCACATACCCAACACTCCAAATGAGCTAAATCTTATGCAAGATCACCATAATATTTGGATTAGGCCTCGGGATCATGTGAACCATAATATTTCTATGTAAAATTATCAAAGAATTTTTATTAACCATACTATTGGGACAAGGAATGACAAGTAAACACCCTAGCAATATCATATTAATCATTTGGTGGGCGTCCAATTCATTACACAATGCCTCTTTAAGGACATAATATTTAATACATGCATCATTTAAATTATTGACATGCCTTTTATTCTTCATCATATTAAAGAAACCCTCACCATCTATTAAGTTGTTCTATAGGTAACAAATTATATAAAAAATGTGTGATTTAAAAATTCCGCATAAGTAGTCAAGAAAAATATACCCATTTGGACTTCATACTTGTACCTTTCTTTTGTATCATCTTCTTAATGTTTAAATTCAAATATTTTGAAAGGGCACCAAAAAGTAGAGTCACTACCTGATCATCAATAATACCCCTAGCCACTGTATCCTAACTAGACATTATTCTCATTGATCCTTAATTTATCTATTTTGAGATGATCATCAGAGACAATCTCTTTAATTCATTGAGGGACTTCCTCATAATTCCAACTCTACAACTATAAGTATTTGTTTTTGTATTCCCTTCCCTCTAAATATGTTAAAGATTAACTTGGTTAAGACTTTCAATCATCCTTTTTTAGTCATCCAACAAGTTTTTGATCTTCCACAGGGCTTTAGCAATACCTTTAAGATATATTGATAACCAACTTGGAGTCGTTCTAAATAGAAACTTTATTGAAATCTCTCTCCTCAATTCACTTTAGGCCCCACCAGACAGTCGTCTTCTGCCTCATTACCAGTACCTGTTCCCAAGTATTTGGCATAACCTTCAATGAAAATATTCCTATGATCTCTTAATAGATTGTTAAAGGAAACTTCTCCCGAGTTAGCTTTTAAACAACCATCATTTGAAATTAAGCTTGATCCATCCTTCAACAGGAGGGGTCCATACAATCATTGTTCTACTCAGATTCTTGGCCTAATTGATTCTTGTTAGATCTTGTTTAATTCCCCAATTCTATTTGATTCTAAGAGCCTTATAAGTAGGCATTAGTTTAGAATTTGACTAATTTATTTTGTGTTTATATTATCCTAAATTTGTTGTTTTATACTCAAGAAAATTTTGGTGCTACTTCTCTTCTACTCTCTAAATATCATGTTATTTCATTCCTTCCATAGATTCCATGAAATAAATGGAGGAATTTTCTTCCATAGCTCCATAATAAGTGGATGTCTGAAAGGGAAATTATTCCATTGGTCAATAACTTGTTTAAGGTCATAGGGAAATACCTAATCAATCAACAAAGTATAAAGAACATTAGTCCAAAGCTCTCTTGCAAAAGGGAAATGAAATAGCAAATGAATGATGCTTTCTGAGTCTTCCAAATAGAGAAAGTACATGTTGATGAATTGGAAACCTTTTCTATTAAGGACATCAGTTTTGAGAATTCTACCATGTGTTGTAGTCCACCAAAAATAGTTGATCTTTGGGATAAGTTTAGCATTCCATAATTTATTCTAGTCAAACCTATCTAATGAGGGGGATAGGGTTTCTTCAATCTATTGTAGAAATATTTAATTAAGAAGAGGGTATGTGCAAGATCATGATGGGCCAAAAAGTGGCAATATGATGGGTATTTGTAGGGTATGTGGCTGACGACTTTTTTTTACCCAAAATCGATGAAATGAAAAGGGTTTTTAAAAAAGATTCTCAATTTTCCACCAATATAAATTATGCTTTACTTTGAATTTAATAAATAATTATTATTCATTTTCTATTTGAATTGTACGACTAAAGTCCAGATTGATGGGCTAGTTGAAAAATATCTATAGCTTTCAAACGGTATCACATTTTTGGAATCCAAAACATGCATCACATTCTATGCTTCGCATACTATAGGATTAAAAAAATAAAAATTGAATTTCATGAAGTTTTGACCAAGTTAAGGTGGTCAAACATACGAGTTTTAATATTTTTTAAAAGTTGTAATAAAAAATCATAATTAATTATTTACTTGGAAAAAATTACAAAAAATATGCATCACATCCAACATGAGTCCTCTACTTATGTCTAAAATATTATAAAAAATATTATCATTTTATTGTGGTTAGGGTGGTCAGACAGACACCTACTTCTTATTTTTTCCCTAAAATTTAAGTACTACTGCATTGAAATTTCAAATTTTCACCAAATAGATTTTAAAAAATAAAAAATAAACCTAGTAGTTTAGAAACTAAATATAATTTTCTACTGATTCTATTCTTACATATTTTTGAAATAATAAAGATAACTTATTCAAATTTTTATGTCAGGTTTCCTAACTCTGATTTTTCTAAAGTTTTTGCCACTTAAGGGCCTATTCTTTCCATGATGATCCTGCACATACCCAAGGAACCTGAAGGGTTATCGCTCCAGACCCAATCATCTTCACCATTATGGTCAAAAAGGAGATAGTCACCAACCACTCAAGTTGGTTGTCCCCTCTTAGGGCTCTCAATCCAAACAGTTGATCTCTGATGCAGTCGAGACTGGAGGACCTTATCAGACCATCACAATCGTGTAGCCAATTCATACTACACACAGACACAAATTGACACAACATAGGTCAAAAAATCTCTTTTATTCATTTAGAATAGATTACAAGATTACATTTAGAAATTACATCTACAGGGCAGTTCCCTGTTCTACTTCTCATGTTTTGATTTGGGTCAACTCTCCCTTCTTACAAACCTCTTCCCTGCAAGCTCCTGGCTTCTCATCACCACCTCTCTAAATCTTCCTGCTGGCTATCTCATTATATAACATTCCTTTCCTGCATGTCGGCCTCGTCGTTCTTCACTCCTGTGTCATAGTATCACCATGTAGTTACCTTGCTATCAATAGCTTCCAATCATTGACCAATGAACATGGATTCCACAACAACGATGTGGAATTGCATCCAATATCGCTTCGCCAGGTGTTGTGATCTCATTTTCCATCCACCTCCATTAACCAACATACCAATTGTACCGTTCATGTTACCGATCCCACCATCGCCTTATTGCGAGTTCCCTTAATTTTATAACCATGTCGTGAGGTTGCGAAGTTTCCTAACTCCTCGATCTCCTGACTTGGAACTCCTTCTTATACCACTTTGTCACCACATCATCGCATCATAATTGACAACAAGGATTTGGATTACCCAATCTCTCCATGCCATGCGTTGGCTTCGTCACCACTGTCACCCACATCATCACGACTAGGTCCCACTCGATAGGCTACCCTCTTATCACCATGTCAAAGAGACATTCCTCAATGTCTCAGTGATACTCTATTGTCTCACCGACAATGCTTCCATATGCCTTATCACCTCGTCTAGGAGAATTCTCCTAGACTCTTGTTGAATGCATCCATGTATCGTCGATCATCGTTTGTTAGCCTATCAGAGGGACTTCCTCCAAAGTCACAACAAATCACTCCAGTCATGCCAATATTGCCCCATTATTGGGAAAAAGCCTAATGTCCCACCGAAACTACACACTCATGCCGATGAACCCATAACACACTGTCACCATCAGGTCATCGTTGGGACATCAAATATCATCATGTCAATACGTTAGTCTCCCGTTGATGTAACTCCACCATGACCTTATTACTACCAACACCATTGTTATATCACTGGAACAAGTAGACACCTCCTGTCGATAAGCCAAAGTTATGCTGACAAGGAAGCAACGTCAGCCAAGGGGGGTTGGAGTGTGATGCTCCTACATTAGATTCCCTAGGTGATTAAAAATCATGTGCTCCTGCACATGGAGTCCATAATGCCATCTTCCAATTCTGCCTTCTTTTTCCTCCTCTTCCAGCATCTTGTCGAAACATGCAACCTCCTCCTTTGAAAACTTCTCTTTACACTCAACCTCTTGGATGTGGAATCAAATCCACCAAAACCTAACCACCTCCTCCAAATGCATCTCTCATTCACTTCTAAGCTCATGGGACTTAGCCCACCATATTCCATCCACCTCCACCAATTTGCATCTGCAGTTAGTTTTGCAACACCATGAAAATCCTTCCTTGCATACCAATCATCTTGAATCACTTCATGCACAGTCACTACCTTATCCATCTAAACATTATGCATTACCTCATTCGTTGGTAATGTTGTATCCACTTTTTTGTCATCATCCTCAGTTACAATATTGTACTCCTCTTTTTCGTATTTCTTTTAAAAGACACTTTCCAACTGCAACCATTTCCTCGTCTGCATTCACACCAACATTAGGTGTGTAATCAAAGGAATCGTCCTTTGCTTGCTTCTCTCCAACCTTTACCACTTGGGTTTCTTCATCCCTTCTATCCTCAGTGACTTTTTTTGTCATGACATCATTTTCCCCACTACTAAAAACCATTGTCTTTGTTGTTGCATTGAACAACCTCTCCATCTCTATGATCTCTTCCTCAAGAAGCTCTTGATCTTCATCAGGTTCTTCATCAAACACTGGATCCTCATACATCACTGTATCACCCTCAATTGTTGTAGCTTCAGTATTTGCAACAACTACACCCTTCATCTCATCCCCTTTCATGTTATCCTCAAAAAATACTTTTGTAATAATTTCTTCATCCTATTCACTTAAATACACAACTATGAAAAACTTATTTCCTTTCTTCTTTGTCATTTTTTCAAACACACTCACAAACTTCAACCTATTAGGCTTGAAAAATGTAAACTACCTCTCATTCAGCAATTTGTTTACAAATCTTCAATACCTTTAGAGACTCACAAGTTCCTTTGCAGTCACAAGTAATCCTTGCAAAATCTCTCCTTCTCTATTAGGGTATCACCCCTCTGCAGTCACAAGTCCTTCCTACAACAAATCTCTTTTTAGGATTCAAGCCCTCTGCAGTTGCAAGTCTCTTCTTACCTGCAAAAATCTCTTATAGAACTCAAATCCTTTGCAACTATCCTCTACAAAAAAAATATTTTGGAAGATGCTTCCTCTACCCACCTTCTCTCAGTGGAGGAACTCTACACCTTCTACCTAGCTTTATCTCTACTAGAGGATAGCAATTACAAACCCTCTTTCATTCCTGCCACAAACATAGTTTTCCACAACTCTTCTTAGTTCTCTTCACCCGCAGGTCTTCTAGCTTCAACCCACACTCATAGGTCCTGCTCCAACTACCTCACATTTAGTGCTTTGTTACAAACTTAAGACAACCAACTCTAATACCAATTGACGCAATCAAGACTAGAGGACCTTATTAGGTTGTCACAATCTCGTAGCCAACTCAGACCACACACACACATAGATTGACACAACACAGGTAAAAAACTCTCTTTTTATTCATTTAGAATAGATTATAGGATTACATTCAAAAATTACATCTACAATTTAGTTCCTTGTTCTACTTATCCTATTCTGATTCAGGTCAGCTCTCCCTTCTTACCAACCTCTTCCTTGTGAGCTCCTAGTTTCTCGTCACAACCTCTCTAACTCTTCCTACTAGCTATCTCACTATATAGCATTCCTTTCCTGCATGTTGGCTTCATCGTTCTTCACTCTTGTATCATAGTATCACCATGCAGTTACCTCACTATCAGTAGCTTCCAATTATTGACCAATGAACATGGATTCCATAACAACGATGTGGAATTGCATTCAATATTGCTTTTCCAGGTGTCGTGATCTCATTTTCCATCCACTGTCATTGACCAATGCACCAATCATACCACTCATGTTACTGATCCCACCATCACTTTATCGCAAGTTTCCTAAATTTTATAACCATGTCACGGGGTTGCAAAGTTTCATAACTCCTTGATCTCTCGACTTGGAACTTCTTTTGATACCACTTCATTTCCATTTCATCGCATCATAATCCATAGAAAGGATGTGGATTACCCAATCTCTCCATGCCATGTGTTGGCTTCATCACCACTATCACCCACTTCATCACGATTGGGTCCCACTCAGTAGGCTACCCTCTTATCATCATGTTGAAGAGACATTCCTTAGTGTCTCGGCGATACTCCATTGTCTCACTGACAATGCTTTCATATGCCTTATCACCTCGTCTAGGAGAGTTCTCCCAAACTCCTATTGATACATCCATGTCTTGTCAATCATTATTTGTTGGCCTGTCGAAGGGACATCCTCTAAAGTCACACCAAAACACTCCAGTCATGCCGATATCTCCTGTCACTAGGAAAAATCTTGATGTCCCACTGAAAATACGCACTCACGCTGATGAACCCATAACACAGCGTCACCATCGGGTGATCGTTGGGACATCAAATGTCATCATGCGATAACATTAGTATCCTACCGATGTAACTCCACCATGACCTTATTACTACCAACACCATCATTCTATCACTGGAACGAGTAGAAACCTCTTGCCAATAAGCCAAAGTTTTGCCAATGAGGAAGCAATGTCGGCCAAAGGGGGTTGGAGTGTGATGCTCCTACATCAATCTCTAAAATTTTTTCACTTTGGAGAATTTCCTCCCCAATCCACATAATCATACAAGAATATCCTATTGAGTCTTATAGGATCCTATTTGATTTGGTTCAGCTGGATGACTTGAAAGATAGCACAAGACCCTTTCCTCAAGCATCATCCTATAATTTAACCTTTCTACCATTACCCACCCTCCCTCTGATACTTTTTTTAAGAGTGTTCCTAGTTTTCATTATATTGTTACATATTGTCAACCCCTTAGGCTAATCTTGAGAAAGGAGCAACCAATAAGGATCACCATTGCCAACATATTTAGCCTATAGGATTTTAACCCAATCCTTAGTACCTTCAATGAAGTACTATATATTTTTTGCGAGGTGAACTATATTATACATGATTAATCTTCTTATCCCCAGGGCACCAACCTTCTTTGGAGAGAAAACCTTATCCCAACTTACCAAATCTATCTTAGCTTTTTCTTCTATTCATCTCCAAAGAATTTTCCTTAGAATTTTCTCAAATTTTTGTATTATATAAGCTGGCATCTTGAAGAGAAAAAGAAAAGTAAATTGGGATATTTAGGAGGGAGGATTGGAGAAGCTAGATTTTACATGCTTGGATTAAAAACTTACCTTTCCAACTAGCAAACTTTATTTGGATCCTTTCAATAATACCATTCAATAAGTCATAGGTGTTGGCATTAGCATTATTTGTCATTGATGTCAAAGGTTTTGGAGGTAAGACAAAGGTTTGATGTGGTTCATGTTGATAAATGTTGTTGGTGCAAAGACAAGGTTTAGTTTATGTTTCTCTTATTAAAGAGTTTGTGATTGTCCACATCTGTAGTTGATGTTGATAGTATTCTTTGTTACAAATTACTTGATCTCATGCTTTCTCTTTCAACAATAGTTGAGTATATGTGGTAAAAATCAGAGGCTATGTGATAAACACTTGGATGCTTGATTCTTGAGGTTTTATGTTACTTAGGGTTTCTTGCTTTGGAGCTCACTCTAAATCTCTACATACGGTTTCTAATGCAAAGGGTTTTTTCATTCTTTTAAAAGATTGGTGACTTGTTATAGTAGGTAAAGGGTCACTTAAGTAACCACTTGAGGGAGTTACATTAAGATACCGACCCCTACTTCTTGACTTCACCAACCTAACTAGTAGGTAGGAAACCTCCACTTTGGATATCAACAACTATTGTTAAGAAGATAAACCTAGCGGGAGAGATTAATCTAAGGCTGAGGTTTAATGGTGCATAATAGGTATTCTCCAAGGTATGGAATTTGAGAAGTAAGTGAAGGTCAGGGTCTTATGGTTGAGTTACACTATTTGTAACTATTCTTAAGAACAACAATTGAAGTATGACCTCTATACGAGGATATTGAAGTTGTTGTTAGAATAAAACATAGACAGAGAGGCTTGAGTTAAAGGCAAAAATGGTTACATGATGTTTTTTTTCTAACTACATTTATGATTCTTTTTTAACTCTACATAAGATAGTGTGATCTACACATCATCACTGAATGTTTCCAATGCATTGAGTAGAGTTTCATGGTGATATGGGTAGTGTACGTAGTTTGTGGAGTAAAATGGTTCAATGGATTTGAGAAGATAACATACAATGTGATTGGTTTGAATGATAGTATATGACAGTGTATGAAAGAGCCATATGGATCTATACCATTCATCAAATTCATTTTTTGTTTATTGTTTGGTATGATCTAATTAGTATCATAAGTGTCTAAAATAGAGACTTTGTGTTTTCTTTCAAAGAGGGTTAATGATCAAGGATGTTTAGGTTGGTTTAATGTTAAAGATAATGTACAGTGAAGGAAAATGAATGATAATGCTACATAAAACCATTATATCACTATGTTCATAAAGTGTGATTTGCACAAGGGTGTGGTCTACTTAAAAGCGTTGATTCTTGGAGGTTATAAGGGTAGTGTGTATTTGTGAGGATGTTTATGTGACTGAAGATATATGTAATAGGGAGAGTCACTATTTTGTATTAGTCTTTGTAATAATTCAAATGTTGTGTCTGTTATAGCATGTGTGGAGATTATGTGCTCTTTATATCACAAGTATATAAGTATAATGATCATCCATGTATGCAGGGCTAGAAGTTGATAGGTTGTGTGTCAAAAAAGTGAGCTTGGTAATCTAGTTTGTATTGAAATAGAGTAACCCTCTGAACTTGTTTATTTCTCTTAAGTTTACTAAAGGTGGTGTATGTTTTCCAATGAGGGATCTTATGTCTGTTAGTGAGACTTTGAGTGTAACTAGTGAGGTTCTAGGATTTTGTCAGTGAGACACAAAGTGTTTTCCAGTGAGGCATCTTATGTTTTCCAGTCACACATCTTTTGTTTTGCTAGTGAGGTTATTTTTCAGTGAGACATTAATTGTAACCAGTGAGGTTTCTTTTTGCCTATGAGGCTTAATGAAGTGGATTTTTAAGAGTGATTTTTTCTCCTTGTACATGGCTTTCCACTCATAAATACTTTGTTGTGGCTTTTCTTGATTTGTGATCTATTTGTGTTTGATCAATCATATTTGTTCAAGCATTTTAGTCTTCACTTCATTTGCTTCTCTCAACATTTGAATATCTATGATACTTGAAGTTTATATGCAAAAATTTGTGAGGAATAATTAAGTTAGAATTGATTTGTAACTTGAATCACTGATTAACCCTCCCCCCCTCTTAGTGATTTTGTACTCCAACAAGTGGTATCAAAGCCAGAGCCTTGTACAAAGTTTAACCGACTTAAGGGTTCCTTGTAGTGGAGTACAATGGGCAAGAGGTATAGAAATAAAGTTTCTAAAAGGAGAAAGATCTACATCAAAAGAAAGAGAAATATATTACTAAAGTTGATGTTTCTAATGTTATTAGCTCTAAGGAACATCATATAGGAATTTCTGATGCAAAAAGAGATGAGTTATAGTTCATGGAAGTTGCAAATGAGTCATATGCTGAAAATGATGAAGAGGAAGCAAAAGTTTATCTTGAAGATGATTTGATTGTTTCCTTAGATGAATTGACGAGAGAAAGAAGAGAAAAAGAAGAAACGAAGATGAAGTACAAAGAATCTAATCAACTTATTGAGGAACTAGAGAATAAATGTGTAGAATTTGATCAGATTATTGAGAAGCTAAAGTTGCAATTGGAAGAGTCTAGAAAAGTGGAAGAAGCAACTTACAAGAAGTTGCAAACCAAAGTAGAATATTTCCAAAAGTAAGAGGTTGAAATTCTCTCCCTAAAAAAGCAATTAGAGAAGGTAAATTGGGATTTGAAAAGAAGTCTACAAAATGAGCAAAGCACCGAGATGTTTGAGAAAATGTTTCTAAGTCAAATATTTCTATCAAAAAAATTTGGGATAGGATATGAAGGAGAAATGTGTAACAAAGATGCTACAGTTTCAAAGGAGCCAATGAAATTGAGAAGCTTGTCAAAAGGAGCAACATGTGAACAAGGAGAATCAAGTTTTACTTCCAAAAAGCCTATAGATTAGAATACTTATGAAGATGGATATAGAAGAATTCGTGATCCCAAACAAAGTTTGAGAAGAAGGTATCAACAAGATGAATCATGTACAATTATTCATGTTTCCATGGTTACTATTACTCTTGTAATGATTATGGACAAAAACAATTATTGTAGAAGGAGTCAATTTGTATTTTATAGAAATATGAATGTAGTTTGTTATAAATGTACCAACATTGGACATATAGCACAATTTTGTAGAAGAAGTTTAATAGTGAGTCCACCTAATCATGATAAGAGGGAAAACTTGTAAAACAAGAAAAAGATGAGTTTGAAAAGGCTTGGAAAAGGAAAGAGCTTGAGGGGTAAGAGCAAGAAGACGAGTCCACAAAATGCGGAAGTTTTTGCCTTAGAAAAAAAAAGAAATCAGCTTGCAAAACACGGGATCCTGAGATTTTCAAAAAATGGGATCCCATTTTGAAAAAAATCAATTTTTGGAAAGTTTTCAAAGTAGGATCTTGTTTTAAAAAGTTTCCATTTGTGGAAACTTCCCATTTTTGAAAAGTTTCCATTTTTGGAAATTTTCAAAACGGGATCCTATTTTGCAAAACGAGATCCCATTTCGCAAAAGCATAATTTTTTATTTTTTTAATGAAATGGGATCCCATTTCGTAAAAGCATAAAAAAAATATTATTTTATGAAACGGTATCCCGTTTTAGAATAAGATCTCATTTTTTAAAATATGAAGTTTTGGTCAAGGTTGTGCTTTGTTTTTTGGTTTAGGAAAAGGTTTGGAGATCCAAACCTAGGCCTTGGACCTGGTTTGACCTACAAGTTGAAGGTCCTAGCAATGTCACAAGAAAATAGTGACTTTGGGCATATGTCTGAAGACATTTTTTGCAAATTTTTTTGACAAAATTAAAAACCATTATAGAGGAGACAGTGTAGATTCTAAGTATGTATTTTTTTTACAATTGGATTAATTTTTTTATTTTTCATTTAATTTCTAATGAAATAGGTCCATAAACTTGAATTATTAGGGTTTTTTTAGTATTTTAATAACTTTTTATTAACATAATTTTTTGATGAACAGATTGCACAAAAGTGTACTTCAAACAATTCTTTTCAATTTTAAAAAATCAAGAAATGATAAGTTTAGGTCATCTTATGCATTCAACGTACACGACGATTTTTCAAAACACCAAATATGGCCAATAAAAAATTAATAAAAAATTAATAAAAAAATACAAAAAATATGGCAAGCGTGCTTCAGTGAGTCATAAATCTTTTCCCAAAAGGATTTAGAAAAATATGATTATTTAGGTCAAAAATATGGATGACGTACACGTGCATGGTATGGTAAAAAAAATGACTTTCAAACAATGGTTTTTAGTGTGGACATTGAAAAAGTAACCCTTCTACTTTTTCTCACTTGTTTGGGTCCTCGTGATTTTTGGCTTAATATTGCCTTGATTTAATGTTGTAATGTG
The DNA here is from genome assembly GCA_007258455.2 of Sequoia sempervirens. Classification (NCBI taxonomy): domain Eukaryota; kingdom Viridiplantae; phylum Streptophyta; class Pinopsida; order Cupressales; family Cupressaceae; genus Sequoia; species Sequoia sempervirens. The sequence goes on from VDFB02026320.1 coordinate 100,888,893, forward strand.
GCTAACACATTCACATTAGGTCTTGGGCCCTTGCAAATTGAATAAAATGCATTTATTGATGTCTTGTAAAGGTATTGTAATGTGTTGTAAAAGACTTTCACACTTTTTTAGACTTTTATTAAGCATTTAAGTCTAATGGACCTATTTTTCCTTTAATTCAATATTGTAAAATGTATTTAATTACATTTTCACATTAATCTAGAAGGATTTTAAATTAAACCTGCTTTTAATCTAGTGTTGTAAGGTGTTTTTCACATTCACATTGGACCTTCTGCCTTTCTAGGCTATGTGGACCTCATTTTAATGTTGTAAAGTGTATTTAATCACACTTTCACATTGAACTTTGTATCCCTAGCCCTAATTTATCTTTATATCATCGTTAATAGACTCCTATGACCCCATATTGTGCATCTTGGGGCTTATTTTGATAAAAAAACCTGACTAGATCAACATATCAACTCAATTTATGGATTCCCCATCACTTTAGCTAGCAAAATAACCTTGTGGGACCCATTCACCACTTTGGGTGAATGAGTCCCATCTAGGTGGATACGCCCAGGATGGCGAATGAGTCCCATTTGAGTTATTTTCAGGGTTTGAGCCAGAAAAATTAGGTTTTAAGTTTAATTTTCTTCAATGTTAGCCTTGGGGATCAAATTAATGGGAATTTGAGTGGATTGCCTATATAAAATTCTAATCATTATTTCATTCATCATGCATTAAAATCAAGCAATCTAGGGTTAGGTATTTCAATTCTTCACAAGGTCATCAAGATAGCAATCAAAATCAATTATAACACATTCAAGGGAAGATTCCTCATCCATTTTTGCAGCAACTCAAGATCCATCATCATGGAGAGGTTCTAATTCCATTATTTCATGTTCATGCTTCATCTTATTTCTTCATTTGGTCTAATTACCTAAACGAGGTTTGACCAAGGCAAACCCCTATTCCTTAGAACATTCAACATTTCTCTCTCTTTCCTTATGTGATTGCAAATCTAGGTGATTTGAAGGCTTGGAGATCATTGAAGAATAAGTTGAAAACATGTTGAAGTCATTTCTCTATTGACAAGGTCAAAATATTCACAAAAAGTCACTTACAATGTCGAAAATTAGGGTTTCAGATCCAGATAGCTAGAGGAATAGAAAGAGCAGACTGAGAGCTACAGATTCCACTTTCAAGTTTTTAGAAAATTCAAAGTGGACTCATTCGCCATTAGTGGTGAATGAGTCCCACTGTACTTTTTTTAAAGAGGTTTCTACAGTTTCGGATACCCATTTGCCCGAAACAGGCTCCGGTACAATTTTCTAGATCTATGAATGATTCACCCAAAATAGTGAATGAGTTCCAGTAGATCATAATTTTAGGATCAACAAAATTTTCAATCTTCATTCTAGCCTCTACAAGTTTCGAAGTGCACACTTTCTGTTTTACTTTCTTGTTTTGTTTTACTTGCATTTCTATTAATCTTTCTAGGTCTTTTTGCATTTCACAGTGCGTTTTCAAACATTTTGCATTTTCCAAGTTTACACTTGGTGGTGAACCCCTTTCTTGTTTCATTCATCCCCAAGGATATCTTATAGTTAGATCTCTCACATCCTTTATTGGGTTGAGACCTCTCAGGTAACCTTGAGTATGGATGTTGTGAAATTGGATCTCTTTCCTTCTATCCCCTTTTGTGGACAAGTGAAGCATCCATTTTCGGTGTCCACATTTAAAAACCCCTATTGAAAATCAATTTTTATCATCTAGGTATTGAAATAAATTACATATTTGGAAACTATACTCCGATTACTACCTTTTATGATTAGTGACTTTTTTCAAGATTCCATTTCTAAGTGCTTCAAATTTTAAGGTCAAACATGTCAAATTATGAAAATCCAGGAAAACCCTTCCACTAAATGGCCAAAAAGTGAACTCAACTTCTTTCCAACACCCTGAGAAAGTTTGGAGGATGAAATCTGAACAAAATTAGAAATAGCCTAATCTTGTGCATGCTACATAAGAGACTTCTATATATGCATAAAAGTAGCATGGAGTCAGGGAGAGATGTTCAATGTCATATCTTTTACCCCTAGGTGAAAATAATAAGGTTAAAGATCAAGTGATGGCTTGGTGTGAGGTTGTTATAATGGTAGGAAAATGTATGAAGTTGTCTATGTCTAGTCTAATTTTGGGCTTTTGAAAATGGAATGACTTGCATAGTATCATTGCTTGAGGAATGATTTAAGGTTGTCAAGTATTTTGATAATAGTGACTTGATAGTATCTTAGCTTTTCTTGAGACGATGTTGTGACCTTAGATGAATACATAGTAGTACTGTTTTGAGATAGTGATTGTTTCATTTCCATGAAAATATTCTTTGCTTCTTTGGTATTGTTGTCAAACAGGGAGTAACATCCTTGACACTATGAGTGGCAATTAAACAATGTTTAATAAGAACAATGTTGTTTCTACAATTAGTTTGCAATTGACCTTTGTGACAGTACAATACCTTTTAGTATTATTGCGAAGGGTTTCATAGGTCTTCCTACAATGGCTTCACATTTGTTTTTACTCATATCAAAGGTTTCAATCAAAGCTTACAAAGGCTCATTTCATCCTCTTACAAAGGAATTATGCTACATTATTGGTCATGAAAAGGTTGAATAAAGTCTTCCTCATCCCTTGATCCAAGTGACTTTGGATACTCCACGGTGCTTTGAAATTCCTTGATTTTTTTGTGAGCTTTATTCTTTGATTGGAATAATGCTCATAGTGACAGTGACTCTACCTCAGTTTTCATGCTATATTGTTCAAGTCCTTTTTATTCTTGTCAAAGTTCAACATACATTGTCAGTAGATTATTGGTGTTCATCATGTTTGGTTTGATAACAATGAATAGTTGCATGCATGGCATATCTCAAGTTCAACAATGTGTAGGTAATGGTTATTTGGATAGAGATTTGCATTGCCTTTTGTCTGTTGTAGTGCTTATAAGAGTAGAGTGTGGAGTGTGAAGAATGGAGTATCTTGGTGTTTTGCACTTGCAACATGAACTCTTTTGATAAGCAAAGGTCTATGGCATTATATCATGTTCAATTTTCAAAGAGTGGTATACTTTCTCATGATATCTTATAGAAGTGATCTTATGATAGTAATATTTGCTTAGTACTCTTGTTTTTAGTTGATAATAGTTGCAATGTTGATGATTTGCTAAGTCGCAATGCTTTAACAAGGTTTTGTAGTGTTTATGTTCACTCTTTGTAGTGACAACATTCTTTGTCTCTTGGACAATGATACATGCTCAATGCTTTAATTACTGCTATCAGTCCTTTATAATTGTAGTTGTGCCATTGAAAATATGTAGTGATATGTTATCTTCATAATCTTTCATGGTCTATAGTTGTGATCTTCACAAAGTACAATGATCTTCAGTTACCATTTTCCAAGCTATACATTATGTTTGAGTTGTCTCTTCTTGCACAATGATGTTTGTCTTAAGAAATGAGTAAACCCACAAAAGTGGTTTACAATTCAAATGAGGAAGGAAAACTTGTAAAAAATGACCCCATGCCAAAAAAATTCATTTTGGCGGTTTGAATGAACTCATTGGTTCAAATGAACCAAAAAAAAGTTTGATCGAACCCATTTAATGCATGGAAAAAAAATAAAAAATGAAAACTCCTTTTGGGAATGGGGTTCAAATAAACCTTGGTTTGCTCGAACCCCTGGGGGTTCGCTAGAACCCCCTTGGTTTTAGCGAACCCCCTTTTCCCTGATTTTTGACCTTGTTCACAAAAATAACCTAAATTTTTACGCTTTGAATCTTAGGTTGAGGATGAAAATGGAGGAATCTTCACCAACCCAACTAGAATTAGATAGTCCTTAGAATGAGCTATCCAACGAATCTAATTTTAATATGTTTTGGTTTTATTATGTATTTGTTTTTCTAGTTTTATTAAACATAGGTTTTTCATCGAAAATGAAGGTCTCTATTCTGGACATGTGGAAAAATAGAGGATTATAAAAAAAATTGAAAAATATAGTGCACCAGATATTGAAGTCCTTGATCCAACAAATTTTTTTTTGAATCTCGATATATACAAAAAAGGTTATGCATTATACGATCGCGCTATGTCTGAATTGTAATTGGTTTCACTTTGAAACTTGATTAAATAAAAAATATTCAATAAAAACCTATCTAACCAAGTGGAAGCACTAGATATTGGAGTTACAAATCTAAATTCAAAAGAATTAGAATTTTAACCTTCATGGAAAAAAATTTATGTGTTAAATGGTGTGCATCACTTTTTAAAAATGTTGTTTTATGAAAAAAACTAGTTTTCATGGGAGATGGAAAAAGAAGTGCAATCTGATTCCAAAAATTTTGAATTTTTTTTTTTAGAATCTACAGACAAAATGTGAGGAGACTCTAGTTTGTATCATCTTCAAATTCCTTATAGTTTAGCTGCTGGAGGTGCTCGAATGTGAAGATTTAGTTAAAAATAATAATTTCAATGTCTAGTTTGGCCAAAAATTGTAAACCAGTATTGTGGGATCACCCAATTTATATAGTGGATATGATAACAATCTTGACAATATTGATAAGGAGGTGATCAAATGAGATATGGAATCATAATATGAGGTGATTTTTCTTGTGCATGTTGCAGTGTTGTATTGTTCTAAGTGTATATTGTTGTAGAGGATTATGGTATCAATAATCACAGTTATATACATTTAGGTGCTTTGAGATTAAGTGACAGTATGTAGATAATACAAGGTGATGATCATGATACAATTGTTATATGCACAATGGAGGTGTGGTATTCTACTCGTGCTATTTGTATACACCTTACACATTGTGATAGGTTTGGCTTACAAGGTGATAGTGGTTTGGTACTCATTGTTATATTGACTTGAGAGATCTTACTATGTGTGATTGGTTGATAATTGTTATGACAGTGTTTGATAGTTTTCTATATATGTTTTCTCTTTGCCACTATACCGATACTATTTTTTAAGTAGGAAGATAGCCTTGAGGAACTCTCCTTCTTAGGTTGAAAGTACAAGCATCCAAACTAACATGCAATGGTATTAATGCTTGGTGAAGTACTTTACACATAGTGGAGTACTTTGCATAATGATCTTGCTTGAACATATTGATCTTTAACAATTGGTGTAGCCAATACAATGTTTTGGATTGATTTTGTGCAGAGATGGTGTGGTTATGGTGCAATGATGGTGACTATGTTTGCAAATCACAATGGAATATGATGCATGCACTTTGCTTGTGGTAAAAAAGTTAACAAATTTAGTACAGTGCCCATTGTCCAAGAATTAGTTGTACTATTTTGTATGTAGATGATCAAATGACTGTCTTGACAAATTGTTGATTATCATGGATCTTTAACAATGGTATTAATCCTTGGTGTGACAATGTAGAAAGTTCTCTTGCATGATAGTGCTAATAGTGGGATTCCTTGTGTTTTCTTTTATACAATTGTGATTAGTTATCCATTGGGATAGAAGTGCAATTTTTTGATCAGTTGCATAGCATTTATTACTTAGTATATTCAGACATTTTACTTGGACAAAGATCTTTCTTTGTTTCATAGTGTTATTTTGACAAAATTTAGTTGCAAATTTATGGTGCCAAGAGTATGATCACAAAAATATCTAGTTTCAGTGGCATATGATTCTTGTGATAGTGATTTAGCCATTACTTTCATAATAGTTGTTTGTTGTAAGCAGCAAGTATTTTCTCTTCATAGGAAAGAAATGTGCATTTGCTTTATCTTTTTGGCTTTTCAATCTTTAAATATTTTCTCTTGTCATATCAAAAGATAGCGGTATTCTTGAATGCTTAGTGATTGATAATAGTATGTATTACAATAGAAATGACATGTTTACAGTCATGCAGTTCTTGGAAATACTTTGGATGATAATGTATAATGAAGTGGATGAGAGACTTGTTTTTGAAACATGCTATGTAACTCATGATGGTGATTCATTACAATGTTGGAAACTATTTATTTCCATTTACCCTTTTCAAATACAGAGGGGGAGTAACTCTAAAACTTTGAGTCCCTTCGTCATTTTTGTCAAAGGGGGAGAAGAGTAGATATAGGGTGCAATGTTTGATTTGACACAGGTGAATTGATTGGTTTGACATAAATTCCAAAGGGGGAGTTTGTTGGCATTGGAATTATTTGTCATTGATGTCAAAGGTCATGGAGGAAAGACAAAGTTGTGATGTGGTTCATGTTGATGAATGTTGTTGGTGATAAGGTTTAGTTTATGTTGCTCTTGTCAAAGATTTTGTGATTTTCCACATTTGTAGTTGATGTTGATACCATTCTTTGTTACAAATTCCTTGATCTCATGCTTTCTCTTTCAACAACAGTTAAGTATATGTGGTGAAAATCAGAGGCTATGTCATAAACAATTGGATGCTTAATTCTTGAGGTTTTATGTTACTTAGGGTTTCTTGCTTTGGAGCTCACTCTAAATCTCTACATAGGGTTTCCAATGAAAAGGTTTTTTTCATTATTTTGAAAGATTGGTGACTTGTTATAGCAGGTAAAGGGTCACTTAAGTAACCACTTGAGGGAGTTACTTACATTAAGATACAGGCCCCTACTTCTTGACTTCATCAACCTAGCAGGTAGAAAACCTGCACTTCGGATATCAATGACTGTTGTTATAAAGATAAACCTGGCAGGAGAGATTAATCTAAGACTGGGATTTAAAGGTGCCTAATAGCTATTCTTCAAGGTATGGAATTTGATAAGTGAAGTTTGTGGTCTTATGGTTCAGTTACACAATTTGTAACTATTCTTAAAAAAACAATTGAAGTATGAACTTGTACAAGGATATTGAAGATGGTAGAATAAAAAAAATATAGAGAGGCTTGAGTTAAAGGAAAAAAGGGTTATGTGATGTTTTTGTTCTAACTGCATATATGAGTATTTGTTTACTCTACACAAGATAGTATGATCTGCACATCATCACTGAATTTCCAATGCATTGAGAAGAGTTTCATGGTGGTCTGCGCTTTGTAAAAAGTTTGTGGAGTCAAATGGTTCAATGGAGTTGAGAAGATAACATACAATAAGATTGGTTTGAATGAAAATATATGATAGTGTATGAAAGATTCATATGGCTATATATGACTGCATTCATCAAATTCCTTTTTCTGTTTATTGTTTGGTATGATCTGATTAGTATCATAAGTGTTTGAAATAGATACTTTGTGTTTGCTTTCAAAGAAGGTTAATGATCAAGTATGTGTAGGTTGGTTTAATGTCAAAGATAATGCATAGTGAAGGAAAATGAATAAAAGTGTTATATAAAACCACTATATCACTATGTTTGAACATAAAGTGTGATGTTCACAAGGGTGTGGTCTACTTGAAAGCATTTATTGTTAGAGGTTGTAAGAGCAGTGTGTATTTGCGAAGATGTTTATGCGATTAAAGATATATGTAATAGGGAGAGTCACTATTTTTTATTAGTCTTTGTAATCATTCAAATGATGTTTCTATTATAACATGTGTGGATATTATGTTCTCTTTGTATCACAAGTATATAAGTATAATGATAATCCATGTATGGAGGGCTAGAAGTTCATAGGTTGTGTGCCAAACAAGTGAGTTTGGTATTTTGGTTAGAATTGAAATAGAGTAACCCTTTGAACTTGTTTATTTCTCTTGAGTTTACTAAATATGGTGTATTTTTTCTAGTGAGGCATCTTATGTCTATTAGTGAGACTTTGAGTGTAACCTGTGAGGTTCTTGTAGTTTTCCAGTGAGACACAAATTGTTTGCCAATGAGGCATCTTTTTTTTGCCAGTGACACAATTTGTTAGTGAGACATTAATTGTAACTAGTGAGGTTTTGTTTTGCTAGTGAGGCTTAATGAAGTGGATTTTTTAGAGTGGTTTTTTCTCCCTATACAAGGTTTTCAACTCATAAATACTGTGTTGTGGGTCTTCTTGATTTTTGATATATTTTTGTCTGATCAATCATATTTGTTCAAGCATTTTGGTCTTCACTTCATGGTGCTTCTCTCAACATTTGAATATCTATGATACTTGAATTTTATATGCTTAAATTTGTAAGGACTAATTAAATTAGACTTGATTTGTAACTTGAATCACTAATTCCACCCCCCCTCTCAATGATTATGTACTCCAACAATAGGAGGTTCTTTTGTACTTAAGGGGAGACCAAGATAAGCATTATGAATAGAAAAAAATTCTTCACAAGCGATAATTCTCAACACCTTGTCCTTAAGTTGTTGATTAGAATTAATGAAGTACAACTTACTTTTAGAGTAGATAATGTACTAACCTAAAGCTTTAGTGTGATCCTGAAGGATGAATTTTCATTTAGAAACTTCAACAACCGAAGCAACACCAAAAATAAACTTCTAATGAGAAGTAGACATAAGAGAAGAGGATAGTCTAATTCCTTTGATGACTCCTTGATCAAGGCATCTTTGAAGGTTTCACCCTAGAACTTCAACAACTGTTATGAACAAGGTGAAAGAGGATCACCTTGTCTCAAACCATTACCACAAGAAAAAGACCCTTTGGGGACACCATTTAGTAAAATAGAGAAACTTGGAGTAGTTACACAAGATTTGATCAATTTTAAAATCTTTCCACAAAAACCAAAATTTTCTAAAACAACAAAGAGGAACTTCGAAAAAACCCTATCATAGGCGTTTGAGATGTTTAGTTTTAAAACCATTCTCAATTTCTTGCAGGGTGATCCCATAATAGTGGTTTACAGTTTTTGGCCAAACTGGACATTGAAATTATTATTTTTAACTAAATCTTCACATTCGGGCACTTATAGTGGCTAAACCATGAGGAATTTGAAGATGGTGCAAACTAGAGTCTCATCAAATTTTGTCTGTATATTCTAAAAATATTTTTTTCAAAATTTTGGGAATCAAATTGCACTTCTTTTTCCATCTCCCACGAAAATTAATTTTTTTCAAAAAACAACATTTTTAAAAAGTGACGCACACCGTATAACACATAACTTTTTTTCCATGAAGGATAAAATTCTAATTCTTTCAAATTTAGATTTTTAACTCTGATATCTAGTGATTCCACTTGGTTAGATAGTTTTTATTGAATATTTTTCCTTAATCAAGTTTCAAAGTCAAACTAATTACAATTCGCATAATAGCATTCATATAACGCGTAACTTTTTTGTATATGTCAAATTTTATTTATTTTTTGTTGGATCAAGGACTTCAATATCTGTGCACTCATATTTTTTTTTTTTTTGATAATCTTCTATTTTTCCACATGTGAAGAACAAAGAAATTCATTTTCGATGAAAAACCTATGTTTAATAAAACTTAAAAAACAAATACATAACAAAACCAAAACATATTAAAATTATATTCATTGGATAGCTTGTTTTAAGGAATACCATAATCATTTGAAATAAATTTTAAATTAATTCATTTGATCCCCTAAAAGCTAAATAAAAGTGACTTTTTATCAGCATTTTGATAGGTGTAATGGAGACGCATTTATAGGTATGGTTTAAAACTAGCGAGGTTCTATCCAAGGGGGTTTCATCTAAGGTGATTTGATCAAACCCTCTTCAATTGGAATTCTTAAAATGGAACTTTCTAAGGCTTAAATCATTATATTTTCTAAAAATATGTGATTTTAGCTAAAATCAGTTCCTCTCAGGAATTGTAAACCACCATTATGACAGCACCCTGCAAAGTTCCATAAAGTGAATATACTCATGAGAGACAATGAAAACATCAAGTATTTGTCTACCTTTATCAAATCCTTTTTGGTTGACAAAGATCAACTTATTGAGCACCCCTTTTCACCTATTAACAATAATTTTAGCAAAAAAAATTGTACACTGTTTAACATAAGCTAATAAGTTTATAATTTAGAAGGGAGATAACATCCTCTTTCTTTGGAATTAGAACACAAAACGCCAAATTGAGTTGCCTTAGAAGTCTTCCCAATCTATAAAATTCCCTAGCAGCATTTAGCAAATTAGAAGAGATGACCTAGAAATCTTGAAAAAAAGTAGGAGACATCCAATAAAATATTTAAATTATTGTTATAAAAAGAATAAATATAAAATATAACATTTGAATAAAATTTTAATACTTTTAAAAAATATATTTTTAAGGGTAAAAAGGTATATATACATATACATATATATGTATGTATATACACATATACATGTATATGTATGTATATACACATATATATGTATATGTATGTATATATACATACATATATATGTATATGTGTATATACATACATAAATATACATACATAAATATGTATATGTATATATACATATATATATATATATATGTATACATACATATACATATATATGTATGTATACATACATATATATGTATATGTATATGTATACATACATACATATATGTATGTAGCTTAGGAAAAAACCTAGGTAAGCAGATTAGAGCTTAAATAAGATAACCCAAAGCAAAGCAATGAAGAACAAAGGAGTAAAAAAGTATGAAAACAAAGAAAGATCTCACCAAATGTCTTCAACCTTCATCATTAACCTCCATTGCACCTTCTCTATTTGCTGCAAGTAGATAATTGGCTTTAGATTTGTGATGAGCAACCTATAATTATGCCAATTTCCTAAGCAGATGTTGAAGGATTTGATCTAAAGAGCTACACAATGCAAGTATGAAACTATGAGGCAAGCCTAAAGTATGTATAAAATAGCCTATGAAGTCAAGAAGCCAAGATCATGAAGTCAATAGATGTAGATGTCCAAATGAGACCAAAATTGCCATTTTATAGAGAAGTCAATTTTGGATGAATAGCCAAGATTGAAGATTGACAAATGCCCTAAGATCAATGGTTAAAATTGAATGTGACAACTCACAATTAGGGTTAGGGTAACACTAGGGTAAATTTGAAATGAATGGTTAAGATTTGATTTTAGAAAATCAAATCAAAAGACAAGATTGCAATATGTGACAAGGAGATAAGAATGACTCAAAAAAGAAAGAGTTGAAAAATCAGATTATATTAGAAATTATTTGATTTAAGAGGGAAAGTTGTCATTTTGAATTAAAAATTAATTTAATTCAAAAAGGTGGAACCATGTGACAGTGGATAATAAATTTCAAATTATTTACTAAGAGAGAGAAAATTAGAAAGTGGGACAATTTTAATTAATTTTATTTAAAATTAGGAGAATGACAAGGCAGACAATAATTAAATAAATTAAAGAATTTATTTAACTATAAGAAGAAATTTAGAAATTAATGACGTATTTAAATAATAAAATTTATTTATTTAAATAATTAGGAGGAAATAATGGACAAAAGATAATTAAATAAATTTAAGAATTTATTTATTTAAATAATCAAGAGGAATAAAAGACATGAATTAATTAAATAATTATGAATTATTTAGCTAATAGTTGAAATTGGACAAAAGACATAATTAAATATTTTAATTATGTTGAGAAGAATATGGAGAAAATAGAATTTGTAGGCCTAGGTCAATTTTATGTGTCTACATTTTTCCCCTCTTTGTCATAATGCAACCTGTTGCATTGTGACAAAGAAAATTCAGCCAAAAATATGCCCCAACAAAGGTACAGAGTATCTATGCCCCCTTGGGAAAATTTTCAAATTTTGGCCCGCTGACAGAAAAAATTGGAAAGTGTCCCTATAAGTCAATTTGATGATCAGAAAATTAGTGGTGCGATCGATTTTGGATTTTGATGTGTTTAGGGCAACCCACGAGTTGGTCAAAGTTGGTTGAATGAGCCTCCAATAATAAAATTTTCAAGAAAATCCCACTTTTACCCTATAATAGGTTCAAAATGGGTAAAAGTCAATTCATTTTCACTTTTACCTTTTGAAATTTGAGAGAGGAGAGAGAGGAGACTTTGCAACGATGGTGATTCCAGTGATTGAGCACCATGGGTACATCGTGTGGACCTTTAGGCAGGCAGAGGGTGTAGTGCCACCAGTAAGTACCCCTTACCCACTTCATGATTTTATCACTTTGCAAGATTTTCTAGGGTTTGAAGTTAGGTCAATGAATGCGTTGCGATGCATGTACATTCGTGTAAGCCACATTCACATTCGCGTTGCATGCATTTGATGTGTCACGATGTAAATGGAAGGTGTCTGTTAGTTTTAGAAACTAATGCATTTGTGGACCAGTGTGACACATTTGCCACTTCACAACACAAATGATAGGTCTAGCGATGTAATCGCTCTGTCGCAACACAAACACGAGACCATTCGATGCAATTGTTATTACAATGATATATGAGAGAGTAAGTGACACATGTGTTATAGGATGACACATTCGTGAGCATCTGCGACACATTCATCCCATTGTGACACATATGAAGTGCCAAACAATACAATTGACTTAGCACAATGCAATTGCCTTTGATGCAATGCATTTGACTTTGACCAGGGTTGACCTAGTTTTAGATTCAATTTCTGCTTCTTTTTTATTAGATAGATGGTAACGATGATGTTTAATGATGTGCTCACTCTTGTTTCTACATGTGCAGAAATGACTACCACCTATTTACATGCACGAGTTCACGCCATCCACATATGCATTTTGAGATCAGTTGTGAGATAGGGAGTAGAGATGACTAATGTGACTAGGACTATACTATGTGACCTATATGCCCATTTTCCAAGCAATTAGGGGACTATTGATAGTACTGGCCAAGAGATGGCACTCAAACGGGTTCATTCCACTTGCCGATGGGAGAGGCAACTGTGACACTAGAGGATGTGTATAGGATTCTACGCCTTCTTATCCAAGAAGAGCGTGTTGTTTATGATCCACACTAGGGACATTAGGCTATTATAGAGTATTATGAGGTTGATGATGGTGCAGGACTGGGCATTGAGGGATATGAGATTCAGTGGGAGTTCATGGTGGAGCATTATCCTTGATGGGATGCAATGCTATGCACATTGAATGTCAACTGATGTCTTGACTCCTGATTGCCACAGACACTGGTTCCCTATTAGATGGTGAGATGTGCCCATGAGGATGAGGCGAGTCAAGACTGGCTTTTCTTGGGGGCCATGTCTACTTGGCATGCTTTATCATTAGTTGAATGGGGTGGCATATAGAAGTGCACACAGTATCAACTATGGTACCTCACTACTTATGATTTGGGCTTGGGAGCATATCCCTATCTTTCATCCTCCTATTCAGAGACCACAGCTAGCCAAGGGGATGCCATATGTTTATTTGTATGCTGGTGCACTAAAACAAACCAGAGTTGGGGAGACAATATACTAGTGGCATTGGATTGATATTTTGATGGCATTTGTCTAGAGGCCCTATAGAGATTGTGCACAGTGGGCCAAAGAGGGGGATCATTTGGCATTCTATAGATAGTTTCAGTATCTTATTGGTCACACTGTTCAGTCTTAGCTTATTATTGAGATATACCTACCCTAATGGGTGTTATGTCACTTCAACGAGCAATGGGATGTGCTAGTGGGGACAATAGAGTATGCAATATCATCCTGGGAGATCATATAGGGACCATCTATATCAGTGCCCTTAGTAGAGCAGTAGATTGATGGGTTGGTGGAACAATAGTGGGCCTAGAGTGGGGGTCTAATAGATCCTAGTGCAATAGTAGAGTTTGATACATGGTGGTAGGCTCATAGGTTACAATCGTTGACAGAGCCAGATAGGCCAGCACCAGTGGACTGGTGATTAGTGATACCATGGGTGCACTAAGGAGGCCAAGGAGGTAGAGATGGTTGTAGGGGGGAAAGGAGATAGGAGGAGGGGTGGAGGAGATGGTGGAGGTGATAGAGGAGATGGTGGGGGTGGAGAAAGGAGTTAGAGAGGAGGAGATGGTGGGAGGCAGGGAAAGAGAGTACACCAGTGTGTCTAGAGGGTACCCCTTGATGCGATCCCTGAGGTAGCAGAGGAGGAGGATCAGCTGGAGGAAGAGGCTACGTAGGAGGAGTAGCCTGAGGAAAAGGCTAGGCAGGAGGAGTAGGCCTTGGAAATTGGCAGAGGGGAGGAGGTAGGTGGGGGTGAGGAGGATATCAGAGGCAATGATGAGGAGCTGGATATTGGTAGTGAGGATGATATGGATGATGAAGAGAGACAACTGAGAGAGTGCATGGTGGACGAAGAGGATGATATGCCTAGAGGACCACCTTTGTCACATGATCCTATTATTGATCAGAGATTGGAAAATATGCAGCTATGACTAGACGAAGCCATAACACATATTAGATCCTTGCGGGAAAAGCTAGAGGTCATATGAGTAGAGAGGGATCAGTCTAAGATCCAACGGCAAGAGGCGTAGAGCTGGTGTGCGGAGTTTGCAGAGTTATATGTTGGACCAGTTGGGGACATAGCTAGGGAGTTAGCCAAGGTCAATGCTAGCCAGGGCTAGTATCAGATGTTGTATGAAAGAGAAATTCCAGCTGAATGGTAGGAGTGTGGTTTGTCTAGATCTCAGAGTAGGACAGGGAGTGGTTCAGGGAGTAGCAACTGGACACACAATAGCCGCAGTCAGAGCAGTGTGGGTAGTTCTACCTCCTCAGGGCATTCATCAGGTCATCGGTCCCATCACAATCATAGGAATTCCTCAGGCCATAAATCTTGCCATAGTCATGGTTCATCTGCTTCAGGGAATAGGTCAAAGCATAGCTAGCTGCCAATCACAAATCCTTTGGCCTCACAGACACAACCAACCATGTTCTCCCAGATACCATTAGTTCCTGTTATAGGTCACTAGTCACCCCACTCTTCTCCATGAGGGGATGAGGAGAGCACAACCTAGGGAACTATGATTTTTATCTTGACATTATACATGTTTGAGACATTATGTTATGACATTTATATTTTGACCATCGAGCCTGTGAGCTCTATTTTTTGGATATCTCGCGACTCTATCCTATGACATGATTTTTTTTTAGATTATATATATGATACAGTTCTGGTGCGGACTATATGCTTTATGTTATGTGATGATGCATTATGATTTGATTATGTCTATGATGTATGCATTTATGATAATGATTATGATGATGCATGTTATATTTTATTTGATGTACGCAGTTATGATGGTTATTTATGATTATATGCCATGATGATATTATGTTATGTATGATGGTTATTTTATGATGATAATGATGTTATATATGTATGCATAATGTTTTGATTCTAATGAATTTCATGTTTATGATTATAGATGTGTTAATGTACAACTATATATATGGATAATGCACATGCAATGCCTTATGTTATGATGTATATACATTACGTATATGGACAATGTATGAAAATGTTAAATGCACTTATATGTTATGTGAATGCAAATGAATGCATGTGTTGTATGCTAGTGATGTAAATATGCAAATGGATGTTTAATTAATGTATTCCTTAATGAATGTTTTAATGTGTAATTTAACTAATTGAATGGATCTATGTAGATGTGTGATGAACTAATGCAATGTCTATAGTATCATGTATGCAATTATATTTTTGTATGTCACAAGATATCATCAGGAGACGAAAGAGGAGAAATGACAAGATACAAGGAGATGGATGTTAGTGTGGAGACAAAATCCTTCAACATATTACTAAAGAACTAATAATTGTTGCTCTTAATCATCATTGGGAACATTATTGTGATGGCCAATAAACACCATGATATGGCATAGATCAATGGTGTGTAAGGTCATACCATCACATGAGATAAGAAGTCATAGACAAGGATGATCATAAATCATACTAAGAGCACAATTTCCCCAATATTTTTGTCACAACCGACCACAAAAATAAGAAAGACAAGCCATGAAATGTCATTGCTCCTCTAAACCCTAGTGCGAGCACATCCTCGAGGAACTAGCAACATGATTGTTTGAAAAAGACAAGAAAAGACAATCATCATGATATGTCATTGCTCCTCTAAATCCTGTTGCTAGGGCATCCTCCAGGAACTAGTAGCATGATGAAAAATCAAAGGAAAAAATGACAAGACAGTGTTTTCCAAGTGTGTCTGAATGTCAAGTGGTTTGATGTCAAGATGCCAAGTGTTTGATGTTGAGATGTTAGGTTTTGACAATGTCTAGATGACAAATGCCAAGTAGTGCCGAATTAAGGAAGGATAAATCCTTAATGATGTCAATGTCAAGAGGATCGATCTTCAAATGTTACGAGGATCCCTAAAAATGCCAAATGATAGTGATGATGCCTAGGAAGGACACATCATACGACATAAACAAATGACAAGGGTTGTTCTTCAGAAGGACACATCTGAAGAATAACCAAGAGTTGATAGTTTGACTTGTTTTAACTGAGTTTGACTGGTGTTGAAAGAATTGAATGCATGCTCATGTTGACATGCAAAATGCAATTGACATATTGATTAAATGATTGTCAAAGTTTGTTTGAGGAATTGTTTATTTTGGAATAATTTGTTTGACTTGAAGATATTCGACGTGTGTGCCAGTGCAATGTCATGAACCCTTATGGACTAACCTAGTGTGGCCTCGAGGGCTCATCAATTAATGGCCTTGAATATGCCATACACTAAGAGACCTTGTAGTTTGACATGACCAATGACTTTGTCTTGATTGATCAAAGATTGAGTCAGGATTTTATTTGGACAAACCTAAAAGGACTGACCTAATGTCTTGCAGGCTCGAAGATGAGCATTTCCAACGTAGAAAATGCATAGAGACAATGTAGTTTGACAATGACATGGACATAATGACATAACTGACTTGAAAAGTTATAACTATATTTTTGGATGTTTTTGTGTTTTTGACATATATTGATTTTTTTAGGACATTTGATGATTTTTTTGTTTTTTTAGGACATTTTATTATTATTATTTTTTTTCTTTTTTTCAAGACATTTTCGATTGACAAGACCATATGCAATACCAACTGCAGTCAGGTTTAGGACCAGCCAATTTTGAAGGATGTGCAAAAGGCCATGTTTGGGATGATAGGTGGATGGTATACTAGACCTGATGTCAAGCATTGTCAGCCATGGAAAGAAATGGCAAGGTTTTGTGATAGGATATCATGATGGTGCCAGAAAAGTGGGTGTTTATTGTGGACTAAGGTAGATGGAGTGAAAGTAGATGGCGAAGCAAAGACTGACTACACATAGCGCCTATTTGCCAAGTTTTCACCATGGTACTTATCCAAAGCGCTTGTTTACCAAGTTTTCACTATTGGATGAATTATTTCTCTTTATTATTTTTGTCATTTTTTTCATTTTTTGTGTGTCACCAAGATGCCTATTTGCCAGGCTTTCATCAAGGTGACAATTTTTTTATACTTTTCATTTTTTTGTATGTTTAGGGTTTTTAGCCAAGCTTTTTGATGTTATGCATAGAATTTTTGGAGATACAAACTGTTGAAAGGCTCTATCAATTATTCACCATCTGGAGTGGCTAGCTGGTACACTCCAAAAACTAAATGAGGTCATGATGATGTAAGGACCCAGCCAATTGGGTTCGAACTTGTCAGGTTTCTCTCTATTAGACTAATTCTTAGGATTTTGCATTAGGACCAAGCTGCCAATGTCAAACTTTAAAACCATGAATCTCTTATTATAATTGCGATAAAAGTGATTCTGATATGTCTGTAAATGATTTAAGGCATTTTTTCTGTGTTCCTCTAACATTTCTAGCTCATGCAGTCGTGATTGTCTATATTCTTCATCATCAACCAAACCCTTCAAGGAGACTTGTAAAGATGGAATTTCAACCTCGATGGGAAAGATGGCTTCAACTCCAAAGACCAAGGTGAATGGGGTGGCTCTTGTAGCAATGCAAATGCTGGTGCGGTAAGCCCACAAAGTAGGGTTAAGTTTTATGTGCCAGTCATGACCAGTGTCATTGATTGTCTTCTTAAGAATTTTGATAATTGTCTTATTCGACGCCTTAGCTTGATTGTTTCCTTGCTAGTAGTATGGCATGGAGAAATGGTGTTGGATATGGAAGCGTTCACAAAGCTCATAGACGTCTTGATTTTTGAAGGGACAACTGTTGTCTATGATGATGGATTGTGGGACACCATACTAGCAAATGATGTAGTTGAGAATGAATTTGGAAATCTACTTGTCGGTTATGTATGTGAGGGGGATGGCTTTGATCCACTTAGTGAAATAATCAGTGGTGGTGATAATGAACTTATGGCCATTGGAAGAGGTAGGATGGATTTTTCCCACAAGGTCGAGTCCCCATCATGCAAAGGGCCATGGAGAAGTAATCGACTAAAGTTCTTATGCTGGTGCATGAATCAAGTCACTATGTATTTGATATTGGTGACATGTTCTGACAAACTCAAGTGCATCTTTCTCCATTTTCAGCCAGTAATACCCAAGTCTCATGATCTTAGCTAAAGTAGGGCTACTCGAATGAGATCCGCATATACCCTCATGTACCTCACGTAAGGTTGTTTGTGCTTTGTCAGTGTTGATACATTGAAGAAGGGTATTGTCAAAGCTATGGCAGTATAAGGTGTCACTAATGATGGTGTATCAGGGTGGCTTTGCAGATAAAGGATTTTTGTTGGTTATTGGATAGGTTCGGGGGAAGGGTTTGGGACTGGAGATAGTCATAGATGTCTTGATACCATGGTGAGTTAGGACCAACAATCTCGCAAACCATTTTTGACTCTAGAATGTCATATGAAGGAACCAAAACTGTTCCACCAAGAACTTGAATTGCAACATATTGCTGGGAATGTCTAGGAGAGATCCAATTGTAGCCATTGTGTTCACTGCCTTGTTTTGTACCCTAGGAACTTGTTCAAAAGCAAGCATGTGGAAATATGACTAAAAGTTGTCAACCATTCGTTTGTAAGGTTTTAAATTTCATCTTTGGTGTCATATTCATCATTGACCTAATTTATGACCAATTGAAAATCTCCAAAGACTAAAAGTTTTTTGATTTTCCATTTTATGGCCATTCAGAGTCCTATGACAAGTTCCTCATATTCTAAAACATTATTGGTACATGGGAAAGCAATACAGAATGACTTCGAAATGGAATCTCCTTGTGGTGTGATAAACAGTATACCTACTCTTGAACTATGACTAGTATGAGACCCATCAAAGTAAAGTTTCCAAGGTGATTTAGGCTCTATATGAAATATGAACTCATCAAGGAAGCTTGCTACCAGTGGATGATCGCCTTGTACAAGTGCATCTGGGAGTTGATATGATATTACTTGTCCTTTGATGGCCTTTCATTTTGCATACTATATGTCATACTCATTCAGTATCATAACCCATTTTTCTAGGCGACTTGTCAATGCTGTGTGACTTAGGAGATACTTCAAGGGATCAATTTTTGCTACAAGTTGTGTCTTATGATTCAATATGTAATGTATTAGCTTTTGGACATCAAAGACAACTGCAAGAAAAGCTCGTTCAATAGGTGTGTAGTTGAGTTCATATCCAACCAATGTGCGCCTAATGTAGTATATTTCCCTTTCTTTTTTGTCATGATCATTTTGTGCAAGCAATGCCCCTAGTGCTAAAGTTGCAGAAATATATAGAATCAAAGATTTTCCTTCAATAGGTGGCATTAGGATAGATGGTGATAATAGATAGTCCTTTACTTTTTGGAAGGCCTCTTGACATTTATTAGTCCACACAAAAGGGATGCCTTTGTGCAAGAGATATTGAAATGGTTGGTACTTGTCTACTAGTTGTGCAATGAATTGTTAGATAGACTGTAATCTACCTTGCAATGTCCTTATAAACTCACTTATTCCTTTTGGGAGAGGCATGTCTAATATTGCTTTTACTTTGGAAGGATCAACTTCAATGCCTCTATGAGAAACTATATATTCCAAATTTTTTCCTAATGTCACTCCAAAGACACTTCTTAGGATTCAAGTGGACCTTGTACTCTTCCAGTCTTTTGAAAATTTTGTCTGGCACATTAAGGTGATCTTTGCGTGTCAAATATTTTGACAAAAGGTCATCAACATAATTTTCCATTACCGTGTGCATCATGTCATGAATTTTTTTTGTCATGGTTCTTTGATACATGGAACCTGTATTCTTAAGGCCAAAAGGCATGACATTCCAACAATATGTACCCCAAGGACATGTAAACATTGTTTTATGTTGATCTTCAGGGGCAATCTAAATCTGATTATAACCTGAGAAACCGTCCATGAGGGACAACATCTCATATCCAATTGTAAGGTCAACTATGATGTCTATGTTCGGTAATCGAAAGCCATCCTTAGAGCATGCTTTGTTCAAATTTTGAAAGTCTATATAGATGTGTATTTGACCATTTGGCTTAGTGATAGGTACAAGATTTGAAATCCATTCATTTTAATCTATTGATCTTATGAATCCTGCATCTAGCAATTTCTTGAGCTCCGCTTTGACTAACAAGGTGATTTGTGGATGCATCTTTCACAACTTTTGTTTTACTGGCTTGGCATCTGGAAGTAAGGGTAGATGATGTAATACTAATTTTGGATCAAGCCCAAGCATGTCGACATAAGACCATGCAAAGTTAATCTTATGCTCTAAGAATAATTTTTGGAATTTAGGTTTTTCTTCCTTTGTCAAAGATGCTTCAAAGAGAACAATTTTAGGATCTTTTGTTGTGGCTATGTTGACTTCCATGGTGTCCTCAATGAGCATTGCCAATTTTTCTTGTGTGATGGAGAGAAAGTCCAATCCTCCATTGTTGGGTGCCTCTAAGAGGTTTTCACCCTTGGATACATCCTTTATTTTTACTTTTGTGTCGTCAGAAGGTACCTTTCAGTTTTCACCTAATGACATGTCTTTTTTTGTTTTATTTTTGTTTTTATTTTTATGACTAGAGGATTGCACAATCTCCCCAAAATATGTTGCACAATCTAGGTCTATGGAAAATCCAACCTTTTGGTCCCCAATTAGTATGCCTTTGCGTAGTCCCATGAATTTTGCAATGGCTTCATCATTCTAAAATATGTCCATAACCGACGGGCCTTGTTGGTCCCAATCAATCAACCATGGGTAGACAAGGGAGATACCATCATCAGTATTGGAAAATGGTGGGGAGGATGTAGAAAGCATGCATACAGATTTAGAAAGGCTAAAGATAAAATTATCATATTCCAACTCCCATTCGCATTCTATCTAGTATTCTTCTTCACTTGATTCAAAAAAATCAGACTCATTGGAAAAATAGGGGACACATGGATTGAAATTGTGGTTGGTAGTGTCATGTGGCAAGTCAGATGATTTCAAATGATGGTCATTAAGGTCAGATGGCCAGATAAGTGTGTCAGGATGATGGTCAGATGACGGTGAGGTTTATTGCGAGGCCAAAAGAGTCTAGCCCATTCTTCTCTCTTCAATGGGACTTTGGGAGTATCTTTAGGAAGGTCAACTTTGAACATTTGTCTGAATCATTCATCAAAGGAAATTTCACTAGGTTCTAGAAAAATTTCATCAAGGAAATAGTTACTCAAGGATCTTTGGGAACCGAATTCTGATTCATGTGAGTTAGTTTCGATAAGGGAATCTTCAATAGTCTTGACACTTTCAGAATCATTCATGCTATCACCTAAAAGTACATTAGTCTGTTGATCATCAGTTTTGGGTAGCCCAAACCCTAACCAAAGAAGCTTTGGTTTTTGGGAAGGAATTATAGGTTCTCGCCTTCTAGTTTAGTTTTTACCAAGGCCACTAGTTCCGTCATAGGCTTGTGCCTTCACCATGTCATAGTGTTTACCATATATCTAGACTAGTAATGGGGATGGGTGTTCAGGGTCCTTAAAAATCCATGTTGATAAATCTTCAATGTTTTCTTTACTCATGTCGCCCCCTTTTATAAGAGTGCATGTTGGAGGAACTTTGAATTTTTTTTTAGGATCCATTATGAAACAAGGTCGACCATAAGTCTTTGGAGACTTGGGTATTTTAGTGATGTAGTAGGTTGTGTTCAATTTATATTCTCTGCAACCTTGGTCCTGGATCTTGATATTAGGATCAAATTTTGGGGTGGAAGGAGATTTTGTGATGGAAGACAAAGGAGTGGATGTGGATGGTTTGGAAAGTATGGACGAATCGATGTATTTAGAAGAAGAGGAGGTCGAAGCTTCTCAGTTAATTGGCACTTGATGTTCTGAAATACCCCTTAGATTGGTGAAATACTGGAAGGGATCAGGGTCTCCATGTATGGTGATTTCGATTGGGTTCACCAATGTAACTTAGGGAAAAACCTAGGTTAGCAGATGGGAGCTTAAATAAGATAACCCAAAGCAAAGAAATGAAGAACAAAAGAGTAAAAAATATGAAAACAAAGAAAGATCTCACCAAATGTCTTCAACCTCCATGATTAACCTCTATTGCACCTTCTCTATTTGCTGCAAGTAGATAATTACCCTTAGATTTGTGATGACCAACCTATGATTATGCCAATGTCCTAAGCAAATGTTGAAGTATTTGATCTAAAGAGCTACACAATGCAAGTATGCAACTATGAAGCAAGCCTAAAGTATGCAGAAAATAGCCTATGAAGTCAAGAAGACAAGATCTTGAAGTCAAGAGATGTAGATGTCCAAATGAGACCAAAATTGTCATTTTATAGAAAAGTCAATTTTGGATGATTGGCCAAGATTGAAGATTGACAAATGTCCTAAGATCAATGGTTAAAATTGAATGTGACAACCCACAATTAGGGTTAGGGAAACATTAGGGTAAATTTGAAACGAATGGTTAAGATTTGATTTTAGAAAATCAAATCAAAGGACAAGATTGCATGTGACAAGGAGATAAGAATGGCATGGATAAAGAAAAAGCTGGAAAATAAAATAGTATTAGAAATTATTTGATTTAAGAAGGAAAGTTATCATTTTGAATTAAAAATTAATTTAATTCAAAAAGGTGGGAGCATGTGATAGTAACTAATAAATTTCAAATTATTTACTAAGAGAAAAAATTAGAAAGTGGCACAATTTTAAATAATTTTATTTAAAATTAGGAGAATGCCAAGGTAGATAATAATTAAATAAATTAAAGAATTTATTTAATTATAAGAAGAAATTTAGAAATTAATGATGTATTTAAATAAATAAAATTTATTTATTTAAATAATTATGAGGAAATAATGGACAAAAGATAATTAAATAAATTTAAGAATTTATTTAATCATAGAAAAACATTAGACAATTAGCGATGAATTTAAATAATTTATTTATTTAAATAATCAAGAGGAATAAAAGACATGAATTAATTAAATAATTATGAATTATTTAATTAATAGTTGAAATTGACCGAAGTACATAATTAAATATTTTAATTATGTTGAGAAGAATATGGAGAAAATAGAATTTGCAGGCCTAGGTCAATTTTATGTGTCTACAATGTATATGTATATGTACATACATATATATGTATATACGTAGTTTTCTAAATATACTTGTTTATTTTTCTTATTAAGAACATATGAATAAAATTTTAATTGTTTTCAAAAATTATTTAATTTAAATTTGCTCAGACTTATAGCATAGATATATTAAATACATCTACCTAAAAGACGTTGAGAGATATCAGTCTTGAGGCACTTATGGTGAAATTGTTTTTGAGAATAGATAGGTGCCTAAAGACTGATATCTCTTGACGTCTTTTTGATAGATGTATTTAAGATATCTATGCTAGTCAATATTATATAAAAAGATATATCTACTATTTTATGTGATATTAAGATTATATAATAAACTGTATAAGTATATATATTATATATATATAATTATTAATAACTATTTTACTATAATTATTAATTTATTAACTTCATTACTTATTCATATAATATAATTTATTAAATATACTTATTATGAAGTTAATATATTTATAATTATAAAGATAAAATTATATATATATATATATATATATATATATATATATATAACCACATAACAAAGTATGGTATATTAAAAGTGTATTTTTTTCCATTTTTTTGTAAATAGATGGAATTTTAATCAGACTAAAACTCATGTGGGAGCTGGGCAAAGTGTGTCTAATATTTAAATATTTGTTTTTGTATTTTTTTCCTATACATTTAGTAAATAATTTCTTATTTTACCGTTCATTTTTGTTATGTCTTGAGTTGAAAGTTTTATTATGATATTAATATATTAATAATTATAAACAAAAAAATTATAATTATACATACATACATACATATATTATAGTTGTTTATAATAAATGCTTATATAATTTATATAATAGTGTTATCTATTATCACATAATGTAGTACACCATATTATATTTTATTTTATTAATATTATTAAATATATATATATATATATAATGATTATAGTTATTTCATTATATGATACTATTTAAAACAAAACTATAAATTAAATACATTACTATTATGTTTTATAATAATTTATAACATATACTATGTATTTAACAAAATAATTATAATATATATTTTACGAATTGCTTTAGATTTTTGAAGATATAATTATATTTAAATTTATGAATGGATGTTGTTAGAAGTTGATCTTTTAGCACATTTAAGGTGATGTTTAGAAGGGTGGTCACACAGTCAAAGATATTTTACCTGATCATAAAAAAGGCACCTGATTAAGTTCTTATTTACTTAGACTTGACTATGGAGGTTGAGTTCTTTGGTCTGCATTTAAAGTAGTTAAATAATCCTTACTACCCTTGTACATATCTCTTAAAATATTAGTGATGTGTTTGCCACCTTTGTATGCCTATTTCATGCACAAATATTTTTATGGAGACTCTTATAATTTTTTTATATTCCTTCATTATACTTCTAATTTCTCTCACTCATGTTTCTAGTTTGCATTGTTCTTTCCAAACAATTGAAGGTGGTGTTCTTGCACTTTGTCTTCAAATTGTTAATACTTTAGAAGGATGTATATTGTTAGCTCCACCACTCTGGTTTACCCTATTAAGCTTCAAAAAATATTTTTTTCTTACTACTTGTTAACTCATAACTATCTTATTTATGTATATCTATATGTTAATAATATGTTCTTTATTTTCTTCTTATTTTTTAAATCTGTTGCCAACTAGTTGTTAATTGTGCAAGTATATCAACCTCATATATAAAATATAAACATCTTTAACGATCAATTGAATTTTTTGTTTTATTTTTATTTTTTCTAGTTGTAGAGCACCAGCATAACCTTTCAAGCCCACCCTTTCCCCTCTTCTAGATCTTTTGTAAAACTTTATGAACACTACATAAATATATACATATTTCATAAAGTTATAGTGTGAACAAGACAAGTATTTCGCTAGAGTAACACACTTCCAAAGGTTCAATAAGGCTTATAGAAATTAGATAAAATTGGTAAATTCAAGTTCCTATAGGTGGTTGAAATATGCTTTTCTCGAACGGTTCATATACATTTAACATGGAAATATTTTCTAGTAAAATTTCCACTTTAAATATTTGTGTGGTGCCCAAGTTTGCTAAATCATAACAATTTAAAATACTTACATATCAGTGGTAACTGAAAACATCTTTTATGAAATTATTTGTAATCTTATTGCACACTTTTTAAAGTACAACTACCATAGAATTTAAAAATTATGAATACCATTTACACATTAGTGATAGTAGATTTCCACAATCCATGAATATTTTTTGCTAAATTTTTTTTTTGGATTATATTATGTCTGAATTTTTTGGATCAACGTTTCAAATCACACTTCGTGATTCATCATTAGGATAAGAGAGCAAAAGGAAAAATTAAAAGTTGCAAACCAAGTAAGAAATAAAAAGGGAGAGAGGAGGAGAAGAGGGAGGGGGGTTGGCACAAGAAACAAGGTGTCAAAATGGACCAAACTTGACAAATAAAACCAAAGAATTTGGTAGCAAACAAGAGAAACAAGAAAGAAACAAATAAAAATAACTAACCTAATAAAAGATAAAGAAAAGCTCAATAAATAACCAAGTGAAAAACTTAAAAAACATAAGAAGAGAAACTTAAAAAACAATAAAAAATTAATGTTCCTTCAAACCCCAACAATAAGAGAAATGAATATAAAAAAAACATAAAAAGAAACAAAAAATTATTGTTCTTTCATAAAATAGTTTTTATTGTTTCTATTTTAAGAATAGAAAACACAAACAAGAAATGAAGAAAAAGAAAGAAACAAGAAACACAAAGAAACCAAAGAATATATATATATATATATATATATATATATATATATATATATATATCAACAAAAATTTAAATTTAAATTCTATAATTAAAATATATATATAAGGGAAAAAAAAATATAAAAGTATAAAAGTTAAAAATAAATGTTTTTTATTTAATTATATAACGAAGAATAAACATATATACATATATATATGTATATATATATATATGTATATATATGTATATATATAAAAGCATTCAATTTAATTATATAGAAGAAAGAATATATATATATATATATATATATATATATATAAAACAAAGAAAATACAATTAAGAGCAAACAAATATAAGAGATATATACATATATTATAAAACAATAAGAGAAATTTTATAAAACAATAAAGAAAATATGCATAAATGTAAAATATAAATGTATTCTATATATATATATATATATATATATAATATTTTAAAAAACCCAAAAAACTAACAAAGAAATTAAAAATAGGAGTAAAAATTACATAAAAAGAATAGAAAAAGGGGGGAGGCGAGAAATGACAAGAAAGAAAAGGAAGGAACCACAAGAGAAAAGCGGGTGAGGGGGGAGAAACCAACAAGAGGGGGAAGGGAGAGAGAGAACACACAGGGGCGCTGGAAAGGGAGAGGACACAAGCTAAAGGTAGGAAGGTTGCGAACAAGTTCCTAGGTTGGAGAGCAATGGATGCCCGGAAAAACTAAGACTCCATCCCTCATGACGATTAAGGTTCTGAGGGTGATGGTTGATTTCAATGGCTTCCTTTAGCTTCCTCTTGAAGAAATTGTCTTCTTTGGATAAGATTTGGGCATTTTCAAGGCATATATGATACTTAGTGGAAGAGGAGTGGTCTACTAGGGCTGATTTAGAAGAACATTCATGTCGAATGTCAGCACTATGCTCTTACCTATTTTATCTTTTCTTATATGGGTTTTCACATGCCACATGTCAAAACAAAGCAATATAGAACTTTATATAACATAGTAACCCTCATAACTATCTACATAATTCCTATTAAATACACAACCAACTCTCTTTGTAATTTGTACAAATATATTATAGTTATTTTGTTAATTATATTGTATATGTTATAATAGGAAGTCTTAAATAAAATAAAATAAAATGTATAGTTTTGTTTTAAACAACATGAAATTTACATTTTTGGGGGTTTACATTGATAGATTGAATAGAAACAAATGTTTGATATTTCTCTTCAACCAAACCCTCTAGTTCTTTTGATCAAATTTGGGCGTATAACCTCTTGGTGTGGAAAATCTCTTGATACTATCTTTCCAACTAGAATTCTAATCAATCCAAATTTGTTGGAAGCCTCAAAATTACAAGCATGGTATTCCACTATGGGGATTGTCCAACCTTCCATTTCCCTATTGAACAAACACCTTCCTCCCCACAACTTTGAAAATCCAATTGATATTGCATCTATCACTAAAAGCAAGCTTTCTTGAGAAAAAAATGTCTATGGCAAAGCCACTATCCCAAAATTCCACTTCAACAACTTTTATTACCTTTCTTGCCCTCTATTGGTAGACAAAAAAAAATGTAATAATTTTTTTTACAAAAGGCCCCCAATGCTTTTTAATGCCCAAATTCTAAAGTGTTTTTCTAATCTCTTCATATGTGATTTTAGCTACATGTTAAAAATGGATTTGCAAAATAGAATAGGTGAATTTCTTAAAGTCACTACATTTGAAGGACCAGGAAATTTCTTGTTGGGTATTGTCATTAAATATTTTTAACTTCTATTAGTAAAGCCTAATGTTGCTAAACACATTTTAAGTAATGTTGTCAACAATTTTTGATTGATATCACCATCAAAATGGTGCAAGAGCACATGGGTGGATAAGAAATCAACACCAACCAAAAATATTGTTTGTTTGTTTATGTT
This sequence comes from Sequoia sempervirens, assembly GCA_007258455.2. Lineage (NCBI taxonomy): Eukaryota > Viridiplantae > Streptophyta > Pinopsida > Cupressales > Cupressaceae > Sequoia > Sequoia sempervirens. The sequence goes on from VDFB02026320.1 coordinate 100,917,005, forward strand.
TATTTGTTTTTGTTTTGGTTTCTCTTTCATTTTGTACCTGAACCTCTTAAATTCTACATTCTTACCATGACATTTGACAATGATGGAAGTAGATATATGTCTTGAAGAAATGTTGTCTCATAAATTGGTTGGTGTAAAACCAATCTCCACTATTTATTGCTAGCATTTTCATGGTCTGCAAAACGTGGATGCATGGACTGGTAACATGACTGAAGTAAATTGCAAGAAGACCAAAGGACAGACAAGAAATAAAAATTAAATGCAAAACCAAAATAACAAAGTCCCGCGCCTATGGAGTAATGGAACATATTAAAAAGAGGAATTTGAATAGATGGAAAAAGAGTTGAAAGGGTGTGGCTGAAGACAAGGATTTGGCTGCAATAGAAGTCGATTTCCTTGGGAGAGAGAATCAACTCCTGGAAGAGGGGATTCAAAACCTAGATTGAAGGTCCCTTGATTTTTCAAAAAAAATACACATTTAAAACCAATAGAAAATGGGCACCAGGTGAAGGATAGAAAAGCAGGCCGATAGAATAGAAGAGAGGGAGCCCATGAGTAAGAGAAAGATGCACGAATAAAGGAGGAATGCTGATATAGAAAGTAGCATAGAATCTCACAGAGGGGTGGTGGAGATATTTGAGGAGCAGTGCATATTAGAAGAGCAGCTCCATATTCAAGACATGCTAAGAATTGAAAACATAGAGTTACATGAGAATTCGGTAAGTGTGCAGACAAAGTGGTAGAGGAGGCATCCAAATTAAAGATAGATGAGTGCAAGTGAACAAACTTCAAATAGGTTGTTGCACAGAGTAATGGCTGCGTGGAGAGAAAAAGAGTGACATGAGAACTGGTTTAGAGGGTCACGCCATTTAACTTCAACATAAATACATAATAAATGAACAAGTTTAAAAATAATTCACTTTCAGATTGAACTTGCAAGCGGTAAGTTGGGATTGTTGTATTGAGTAAACTCAAACCTTTTTAGAATCTAAGCACTACTAAAATTGTAATATTTGGAAAATTAAATTGAATCATTTTCCAATATGTAAGAAAGTGAGAATTGCATGTTATTGGATGGTCATTGCGATGAAATTGTGTAATTTTAAAATATGTGCATTGGTAATAAGGAAAGAAGTTCATTGTAACTTTTGGATAAAGTGTTGTCCATAGAACTTGTGGAATTTGTGTGTTAAATTCAAGTTTGAGTAAAGATAGAGTTTGCTTCATTTCATTCTGCATCACAAAATGATTCTATTTTACAGGCAAGAAACACAAAGTATTGTTATTATACCCATTAATCTCATTTAACATTTGAATTTACCTTTTACTATCTACAGTAATATATCAATTTACATATCTTATGCGATATTTTGTACATTTAATGTCAACATTTGTAAACATGACTCCCTCAAATAAATATATATATTAATAAAATATTTTTATTCTTCCATGTGCAGGGTTTTATTTTTGCACCATATTATCTCCTATGATTCACTAGAATAATTGATCATGTTATTTCAAATTATGTTGTAGATTTATTTTGATTTAAACATAAAAAAAAATCTTGCACTTTATTGTTTTCCTTTATTTCCCATACTTCAAATTGATATTGCATTATTTTTCTCCTCAACCTTTTCATGGAAGTTTAGAATGAAATAATGCAATAAAAGCATTCTTGTCATAATCAAAGGCAATGTTTATGGTACCATGCAAATAAAGATAGTATTAACATAAGAATATGAGAAAACCATCACATCCTCCTTGAAGGAATCCCTACACATATCCTCTCTCCTTCCAATAACCCCTCCACTTACAAACACAACAACTCAAATGCAACCTATAGTTCAATCCAACACTTTTTCCCAAATCCACCCTTCTCCACCTTTTCCTACAAATTTTTGCACCACTAGAAATACCTTTTGTTCAAAGTTTGATAGCCTTTCAAACATGTCAACATGTCGAGTATGCATGGAATGATGTCCATGAATTAAAACTAGGAAATCACATAGAATATGTACTTGTTATAGATGCATATTCCAAAAAAATTCCCATCGCTTCTCAAAGTGGAACAACATGGACTTGGTGAGAAACTAGGTTTTTACAAAAACTAACTCAAATCGAGGAGATGCTAATAGAAAGGATTAGCCCTATCCTTGAAGTTACATATGCAAAGGAGGGCCAATTAAATACAATGGTCACACTATTTGTTTCCCTAAAGATATTTTTGTAATTGTAACTTACTTGCCAAGGCATATAAATGAACTAGAGAGTGAACAAAAAAATCAAGGATCAACAATATAGCTTCTATGTTAGTAGAGGATGTGTTCATGAGGAATTAAAAAATAAGAGATCTATAATGACCCTTACTATAAACTATTGGTGTAAATACGTGTTTTACCTATCTAGGTTCTATTTATATGTTAATTCCACTTTAAGGTCCTAGGAGGGAATCTTTCTAGTTAGTGTTAGTCGTCACTAGATATTATCTTTTCTTTTGGCACTTAATGCTTGTGTCCTAAGTCATTTAATAGTTATTGGGGCAGTTATCTCATTATACAAGATTGAGACACATGCCAAGATCTTGTCTAATCCTATCTCACACATTTCCTTTATAAGTAAGGCATCATTTGTACATCCTAGATAATTCAATTCAGTTGAGTAAGTCCAACATATCAAAGTAATATTCAACATTGCATATTGGTCATATCTTGCATCCATTATTGTAAATATGTTTTATTTCTTTTCCATGTTGTAGAAATTTTCTTTTGTTTTTGTAGGTGATCCTAGAGGCTTAAGGCCTTGAGTGACTCTAACATGGTATCAAAGCTTCAAAATTGCCAAACCCCTTCTCAGATCTGAGGGTGATTTGAGCTTGAAATTTTGCAATGTACGCATTGGGGAAAATTTGACCTCGCGCTTGAGTCCAAAAGGCCCAAAACCCACTATTTTCATTTAAAAAACTTCATAGTTGGGTGAAAATGTTTTTTGGGCGATTTTTAAGGGTTTGGCAAAAATTTACATAGTTGTAAGGATCTATACAGACCATACATTGCCATATTGTCTGGTTATGTCAGGTCTACAAGGTTTAGGGCATATTTTTCAGTATATTATGTCACATGCCATTTATTACATCATCCATTGTGCTTTTACTTTAGTTCATACTTCTACAACATCACATTGGTGGTTAAATCATACTCTAGCCTACATTGGTACGAAAAGTGTTTAATATCGCATAGTCTTTTGATTATTTAAAATCATTGTTTAATCTGCCATTGGTTTTTTATTTATTCATGACCATTTTGGTTTTGACATAGCCACTAGTCATGGCTTAGCAACCCAAGGGATCTGCCTAGAATTGGGTCATATGGTCTTGGTAGTGTGGGAACCCATTGCCCTCTAGTAGCAGTGGATTCTTCACCTAGGCACTGCCATGAGCAGTGTGAAAACACACACACGCACACACACACACACACATATATATTAAAAATCTCAGCAGTGTAGTGATATGGCCAACCAAGTGCTTAGTGCCTAGGAGCCAAGGTTTTTTCCCCCTAAGCTTGAATTGGGTAGTCTTTTTCAAAATACCATAAATTTCCACTAGGGTGTAGAAATTTTACAAATGAAATATTGACAAAAAGTTGGTTTTGAGCACTTCAAAATTTTCTTTAGGTGAGCTCTATTGCTAGTTGAATTCAAATTTTCTTTTTTGGACCTTCGAACTCATAAATTTTTGCCTCAATCTTTGATTTTCACAATTCTTGTGGTATTGGAAAGGTATTGAGGAGTCCTACATTTCTCTTTATGTACTTTTTCTAGATTCAACCGAAAGTATCTTCTATTCTTACTTGTGCAAATTTGAATTTTGGTAGATTATTTTCACATACTACAACCTAGAGAAGTTTTATCCTCTTTGCAATACTTCATTTTTAGTCTATATCATATTAGGAAAGGTTAATTTTAGTTTGAGGATCTCATTTTGAGATATTATGGTAATTTTTCCATCTTTGATACACCTTGGAATTATAAATATAGAGCACAATTCTAGAATTGTAACCAAACTACATATAAAGTGCCACATCATATTATTGGGGGAATTTTTGATTAATTGTTTGGGGGAGTCTCTTGGTGCATTGTTTTGATCCTTTTTTCTTGTGCTCTTCTTTTTCCATGGACCATTCTAAGGTTCATTTGCTAACATCATATAACTATTCAACATGGTATCAAAATGCATAAAGTGTTCATATATAATGAATGAATGTTACTCTCTATATTATTGAACATAATGTACTTGAACCTATAGATGTAGATAAAAAGATAAATTGGATGTATTTGTAAACTAGTTTCTCAATATTTATTGTTCTAAATTGAATCATGTAAGAATTCTCATGAAGCTTTGAGAAAATTAAAAAGAAATGTATGGTACTATAGATGAAGTAAGAGGTTATTAAATTGATAATGAGTTTATGAGCATTGATCCTAAGAACTTTGACAACATCCATGACTACATCACTAAGGTTAATGATCTAAGAGAGAAATGTAAAGCATGTGGATTTGATAAGAAGAACATTCAGTTCATATACAATAAATTGAACAAACTTGGTGTTGATTATATTGTTTTTTTTTATTTCATACTCTTAGTTTGAATATGGGATTTGCATATACTATACCTTCATTTGCATCATTTTCTTAGATGTTAATACATAAGAAACAAAATATTATATTGATGGTCCCATAAATTCATCTAAATGTTAGGTATTCTTGACTAGTCAAGTGAAAGAATACAAAATTACTAATAAGAAACTGTAATATTACAGAATTGCACCTAGGAGCAATTCCATATTTTTGCATTTATGCCTAGCATTTATGACATCCTAAGACATTAATGAAAAAATCCCATGGGTTAGAATTTCACAATTCTAACTCAATGTGGACAAATGGCTGAGCAACAGAAGCCTGGCAAAGCGTTTTCCGAGAATATAGGTATTGGACAAATGCACAATGCGCATACATTTGCACGATGGATGAATGCAAGACGCGCATATGTTTGCATAGTGTGCTAGTATCCTATCTGTTTCCTGAGTTCAAAATGTGGAATTTGGAAGGTTAACCCTTGTGACACGTGTCTTGGCAGTTACATTTTGAAAGTAACGACTCTTTTTCACCCTTGCAAGCATAAAAATATCTTTCTGCCTCTCATTTGAAGGTTGGAAGATTGGAAGACATCACACTAAGCTCTCATTTTGTTTTACTACAACTTTGAGACTCCTCCTTCGATAACAATGCATTCACAGGCAAAGCCATGTTAGACTGAGGTCCCCCTAGTAGCAGCATCTCTCAACCAAGCACTCAATTGTGCATCTGTGTGCTTCGAAGAGGGCCTTATCTTGTAGGTAACACTCTCTCTTCCTCTCTCACTTTATTTTTACATGAATTTTTCTACTTTATCATGGTGTGGGTTCTACTCCTAAGTGGGTATTGCTTTCACCACACACTTATCGTGGTGCAGGTTCTAATCTTGAGTGGGTATTACTTTCACCACATGCTTATTTACTACTTTAGCATTCCTTTCCAACTTGGTTGTTCATGGAGGTTGGAACACCAAAAATGGGGTTTGACTGAGGTAGGCTCCTATATAGCCACCCAACAAATTTCTTCTCGATCTTTTGTGTGCAGGTCACAGAAAGGAGCTTGGAGTGAAGACTCGAGTGTCTAGAAAAAAGGGTAAGCTTTCTCCAAAGATAGTAATTTTTCCTTTGGTATTTGGTTTTTTGGTGAGTTAAATAACCTCATTTAGATCACTCCTGAGTCTATAATTAGGATTTCCTTTTTTCCATTGAGCTCCTAAGTTTTATGTTTCTTAGGATGATAACGCATCGTGTTGGCATCCTAGAACAGTGCTGATGTCTTTTGGCTGAGAGCTTTCTCTTCTGGGACATGAAACCTCTGATTCGGCTCTCTCAAGATCTCTGACTATTTCCTTTGAAGTATAACTAGGTTTTGGTTCTTTGTCATTTTACTATTCCTGGGTGTATAAGGGCAGTTCATTCCTTGGTGATCTATTGAGAAAAGAGAGACCTATGTGTAGTGAATCCCTCTTATATCACATTTTTGGTGAACTCGACGTGAATGTCATAACTTTCTTTAAAATGTTACACATTTATAATAATGACTTTTCTGAGGAAGATTTTGATATGCTGGAGGATGCTCTAGATGATTTCTTAGAAGCACTCTCCCCTATCCACAAATCTTCCAAACAAGTCTCCTCTAGACAGGCCGAGGGATCGGTAAATGTGGTGGTAGTCTCAATAGCTCCTTCGAGCCTTAAGAAACATGTCATCTACGTAACCCTAGCTGACTCTTCCATTTATGGAATCTCATGTCGTAGTGATTCATCAGATTTGTACTCAAGGTTTGTAAAAACTATGGACTCTACATCTTATAACGATGTTGGACACACATATCCTACAAGGAGTAATAAAAAAGCTTGGATCAACAACATTCTGTGCATACTTCACAACCTGCAACTTTTCCACCTTCTCAACCAAACCTTCCTACAGTACCTAAGCCCATGATCAAAGCACAAGGCAATGATGATCTTGTCGACCAACTTTGTGTTACTCTAGCTAAGATCTCAATTTGGGATTTGCTTCAGACCACTCTAGTTTATCAAGAAATGCTTCAGGAAGCATTACAAAAGATTCTCTTGCCTACCTCCACTAGGCCTATGGATGTTAATTCATTGTTGGCACATATTTGTGTGGATTCGTCGAATATTACGTTCCACCCACAAGAACTCCCACCTTCAGATGTGCAGAAACAAGCAGAAGCTTTGATGATTATAGTCAATGTCAACAACATCGGTATTAGGAATAGCCTTGTTGACATCGGTTCAAATCTTAATGTTTCTGGTATGGAAATCCTACCTAAAATTAAAGTTGATTCATATTCTTTAGCAACTTCCTCATTGTACATTCATGGATTCAATAATGTTGGTCGCCAAGCTCTAGGTATGATAATATTTCCTTTGCAGCTAGGCCTCGTTACCTCACCCACATTGGTTTATGTGATGCCTAGTCCTTTACCATACAACCTTCTCTTAGAGAGACCTTGGATCCATGCTATGGGTGTGGGAACTTCTACCTTACATCTTTCCCTAATTTTTTTTGTAAATAACTAAGTGGTCATAGTCAAAGTAGACCTAGAAGGCGTTCGCCTTTGCGAACTGGCCACCACTAGTCATGCTTCAACTATGTCTACTCTCAAGAATTGTATTCCTTCCTTAACTGTCAATGCTATGTCATGCTCTTCATCGATACCCTCTATGGAAGTTGCTCCTAGGGTGAGTGCTGAAATTTAAGAACTGCCTAAAGCAGAGGATCCTGGATCTCCCACATCACCTTCTCAAACAAATGCTTTCCTTGGAGACAATTGGGGTTCCTTGAACTTTTATGAATTCTCTATTGTGGAATATAAGGTAGACCCCTCTTGCATGGACCTTCCATGTTCCCCTAACACAAAGGTGGATAATGGTCCCATGGAGGAGAAGAAGTGTGACCCTATTCAGGAGATCACTCCTTCCCGTGATGAGGAGAATGACCCACCTCCTACAAAAGAAATTAACATCTATGAACCCAACAAGGGGGGCAAAAGTACCCTCATAGAAGCGTTTGAAATCCATTGGTGGAACGAAGCTCTCTATGTGGATCCACTGCCCCCTAAAGTTTTGAAAGTTCGCTATGGGTTCGAATATGAACTCGCTTCTTGATATGGCTACGAGTAGAAGGGCCTAGGATGCATTGAGCAAGGAATTCAATTCCCCATCCATCTTAAACCATGATGACACAATTTGGGACTAGGATGTTCCATCAAACAATCTAAGAAAAAGCCTTGGTGGAGTGTTAATATGATTTTAGTCAAACCATTAAATCTTGTTCACCCTAAATTAATAGAGGAAAAAGAGCAAGCCGAGAAGGTTCCTCTCAATGTTTTCTCTTCAGGTGAAGCATTAGAAGAGTTTCTAGGTGCCTATTCCCCTTTACCTCCTTACCACCACAAAAGATGATTCTCATATCAATTTCATAACCAAGCGTATTTCGAGGAATTTGTCTTGAGTATTGATGAGGAGGACCCTCTATCCAACACTAGTGATGACATTACAATACCTCATTATGAAGACCACAATTCCCTCCTAAAAGGGGATACTGTTGAGATCTCTATGGATCCCGCATCCCCTGAAAAAGTGATCAAAATCAGGAATTGTCTCTCTTCGAAAGAAGCAGACAAACACTTTAATATCTGACGTTCTCCTCTTGACATATTCACTTGGACATATGAGGATATGCCCAGTATTGATGAATCTATAGTGGTTCATAATATTGTCTTATGTCTTGATGCCAAGCCGGTTAAGGAAAAAATCCAAAAGATCAATCCTAGAGTGGCATTAATGGTTAATACTGAGAAAGAGAAACTGCTAAAAGTAGGCTTTATCCATCCTATCGATTATTCCCCTTGGATCTCTAGTATAGTTGTTGTTAGTAAGCCTGATGTTCGTATTTGCATATGCATCAACTTTTGAGACCTTGACAACGCTTCTCTAAAGGTTGATTTCCTGCTACCTAATATAGATATGATTGTAGACTCAACTATAGGCCATGCATTGCTTTCTTTCATGGATGGCTTCTCGAGTTATAATCAAATTTTTATTAACCTAGACGATCAGTACAAGACAAGCTTCACTACCCTGTGGGGTACTTTCTGTTATGTGGTCATGCCCTTTGGGTTAAAGAATGTGGGAACTACTTACCGACAGGCGATGACCCTAATATTTCATGACTTCATTCACAAGATTCTAGAAGATTACGTCAATGACATATTGGAAAAATTGGAACCCGTCAGAACCATCCCAAGAACCTTTAACTCATTTTTGAAAGACTTTGGCTCTATAAAATGAAACTAAATCCCCTTAAGAGAGTCTTTGGCATGGACATTGGAAAGCTTCTAGGGTTCATAATGTCTCATTGTGGGATCGAAGTTGACACTAAAAATATCGATGCTATCGTTAACATGCCTCCACCGAAGAATATTACTAAGTAGCAAATTTTACAAGGGAAGATTCAGGAAATTTGTAGATTCATATCTCAATTGGTTAATTGTACCCTTCCTTTTACTCGCTTACTGAAAAAAAGATGTTTTCTTTATGTGGGATGAGGAATGTCAAAAATCCTTTAAGTTAATCAAATCCTATTTGGCCAATCCTCTTGTATTGATGCCGGCTATGTAAGATAGACCCTTTTTGTTTTATCTAGTTGCATCACCATATGCTCTGGCAACTCTTTTAGCTCAATATGATGACACGAGAAAGGAAAGGGCGGTCTACTACATTAGTCACAACTTGGTTGACTACGAACCCATTATTCCTCTATGGAAAGATAGTTCCTTGCTCTTGTCTTTGCTACACAGAAGTTGAGGCATTATCTTCTCCATGCTGAAATGCATGTCATAATAAAAATGAATCTTTTAAGACATCTATTTTCTAGCACTAATTTGGCAGGAAGGTTAGAAAAATGGGTTATGTTGCTTTCTGAGTTTGACATAAATTTTGTCACTTAGAAATAAATAAAGGGTCAAGTGGTTGTGGATCAGTTGGCAGACGCTCCCTAATATCTTTCCTTTCCTGGCTTGGATTTGTTTCCCAATGAAAACATTTTTGCAATCAATTATGACCCAAAATGGAAAATGTACTTCTATAGATCGAGGTGTCAAACTAGTTCTAAAGCAGGTGTGGTTCTAATATCCCTTGAAGGTAGACCAGTTCCTTTGTCCTTTCGATTAAATTTTCCTTGTACCAATAACATCACTAAGTATGAATCCCTTATAGCTAGCTTATGTGTCATGATAGCACTAAAGATCAAACACCTCCATATCCTAGGTGACTCTGAACTTATAGTGAATCAAATAACAGGAGCCTATTAGGCCAAACAAAGTAAGTTGTCTCGATACCAGGACCTTGCTTTGTCTTTGCTCAAAAGTTTTTTTTTTTCACAATAGACAATGTCCCTAAGAGAGAAAATAGGCATGTCAATGCCATGGCAAGTGTTGCTTCCTTGGTACCTTCTGAAGAAGATATGAAAGAATACCATTTCGTGGTCCAGGTCATGTGAACCCTTGCGGTTCCTAAAGAATTTGAAGCTGAGTCCCCTATGTGTTCCCATGTGGACTCTGGGGAATGGTTTGTTGATATCTATAACTATCTAAAGACTAGAAACTTCCTTGATGATATGACAAAAAATGATCGCATTCGTGTGAGGAAGCTTTCAATTTTCTACGTCATCCTATCAGACGTCCTTTATAGGAAGGCCTATAATGGCTTGCTTCTTAGATGTCTTACTAAAGAAAAAATCCCCTTGCCCTTAAGGAAGCCCAAGCAGGCTTCGGGGGTGGAAATTTTGGTGGTAAGTCCTTGGCGCAAAGATTGATACATATGGGATACTATTGGCAAACAATGGAGCAAGATTCCTTTGACTTTGTCAAAATGTGCCCTCAATGTCAACAACATAGTTGACTCATTAATGTGCCTTCCCAAGAGTTACAAAACCAAACTTCCCCTTAGTCGTTCGCTAAATGGGGGTTGGATATTATTGGAAAGATATCACCCCCCTCTTCTAAAGGACATGCTTTTATCATTACCACTACAGATTACTTCACAAAGTGGGTTGAGGCTATCCCGCTCTGATCCACGAATGTCAAAGCTATCTAAAGCTTCCTTATGAAAAACATCATTTCTCAATTTGGATTGCCCACTACACTTGTTTCTGACAATGGTACACCATTTAAGAACAAGGAAGTAAAGCAGTTCCTTGAGAAATTTCACATTCAACATAGATTTTCCATGCCATACTATCCATAGTCTAATAGTCAAGTGGAAGCATCAAACACAAAACTTGAACTTATTCTCCATAAAATAGTGAACAAACATGGTAATGTTTGGCACGTTCAACTAATATACGCTTTTTGGACCTATCACAAGAGTGTTTGTATGGCTACGAGAACAATGCCCTATAACCTCATGTATGGTGCCAAAGCTATTATGCCTTTGGAGATGGAAATTCTATCTCTATGAGTTTCCCTCAAGGGGCTAATTGATAATGAGACCTATTGAGTTAACCATTTGCATCAACTAGAGATGCTCAATGAGTGTTTTTTATGAGCCCTCAAACATCTTAAAGCTTATCACCAATGGTTTTCTAGAAATTACAATCAAAGTGTGCTTCCTAAAACCTTTAAAGTAGGAGATCTAATTATTTGTGAAAATCAAAGAAACGTAAATGCACTGCCCAACCAGAGAGGAAAGTTCAGCCCTAACCGGTTAGGCCCTTACATTGTGATTTCTTTATATGGCTCTAGCGCCTATGGATTAGCATCTATGGATGGAACGCCCTTAAAGGAACCCATTAATGTGATACATCTCCATCATTATTACGCGTAGTTTCCTATGTGTCACTTATGTGGTGCTCTCTCTATAAGGAAGAGTAGCAATGCTACATATGTTGACATTGTTCATTGACACATTACGAGAATATTTTGTGTTATGAACCACATGCATGTGTGTGTGTACATATCCATTAGATCATCATTGTATTTAATTAACATACAATCATGTGTGTTTATTAAATCATATTAGAATCTAATATAAAAATACATTTGCATGAGAATATAAAATCCATAGCATAAACATGTAAGAAATAAATAAAAAACATACACATCCAGTCAAACAATCCCATGAAACCAAAATCGATGTATCCATATATGTATATATATACACAATCTATGCATCCAATTTCATGTACATGTATTTGGCCACTACTACAAAAAATGAGTGACTGCTGAATATTTGTCTATACAGAAAGATCTACAAGTATGTATGAATGTATATGTATCTCACTACAAAAATGATATACACAAAAAATGATGATGATCCCCTAATCACTATGGTGCATGGCTCCTAGAGCCCTCTGGCTCTAGTGGATGCTCTGGAATCCATGGAAGGGGTTGAATAGTGGTCATGGAGTGCGAACGATGAGAGCATGATGCAGATAGACTTGTAGGTATCCCTATAATATCCCCCTGTAAGGAGGATATCATCAGATTTTCCTGCCACAACTGGTCCCACAATCATTGAACCTCTGCCAAGCTCACAGCTATCAGCTGCCCATCAAGGTCATTGAGATGGCTCTAAAGGGCATCACGTGCCTGCTTAGTGGCATCAGGCCTCCTCACTACCATGTCTCACTTGATGAGCACCATTCACAACTCCCTTGACAGTTGGTTGTGTTGCCCTCACATGGTCATCAACTCTGTAGTAAGCTAGATGATCTCCACACCCCACTCCTCATATGTTGTTAGTAAGTGTACAACTGGCTTGAACCTAGGGGCATGTTGCCCCACATACATTAGTCGATATGCCTCAAGAACTAATCCCTGAATTTGTAGAGCAAGGGCGACCTCTGATATACACTAAGCTATGAGTCTAGTCCATCCCTGTGCATCCTTTGCAACCACAAAAAAGGAAATGCATTAGTATCACATGGCATATATAAGATACATATATCAGAAAGCTAGAAGTACAAAACATGAAACAACAAATCACATAAACTTGGATCCCCTAGCTGCCATGTTGGGTCAGGGTGAGGGTCAGTGCTAAGACCCACACCACCTATCTCAGTGGAGCCTCTTGGCACTGCAAGCAATGCAACTGCAATGGAAGACGGTGGTGTTGAAGAGATGGGGGTAGCCAGTGGGGGATCTAACCTCCTCCATCGCCTTGGCCTCAGTGGCATTGCCTCCTCCTCCTAGGGTGTCACCTCCTCCTCATCCTCCCTGGCCTACTATCGACCTCTCCTCCTATCCTGTGGTGGCGGGGCTGGTAAGTCCCCCTATGGACCAGGATCCCCTCCCAGAGCACCCTCATCAAACACAGGGGTAGGATGATGCCTCTCCCACCACTGCGTGAAGTCCGCTACCACACCAACATATCCCCAATCGATATGGGCAGTAGATCATGGTTGGGATCATCATCATCAAATGGGACAATATCTATAATTGTGGGACGAAGGTGGTCCCCAACCCTCATCGCACTCCTATGCACCCTAGTATAGGTGGGTACATCCAGTGGTATAGTCTACGATCAACCTTGATGTCACATGGCTTGACTCTAGTAGTAGGGTACGATAACAAAATCCCTACATCCAATCAAAAATAAATCTCGTTGTAGGTTCCTCAAATACTTGTTGTCATCAACCCACTTGAAAAATTGATAAGGTCTCCATCAGACCCCATCTACCGTAAGGGTGTCGAACTGTAGCTACCAAAATTGTAGGTCTTCAAACCTCCACTAGCCCATCATGTCATACCAATGGGCGATGGGGACTTGATATGGTCATCACTGCAGGAAGCCGACCGACCGAGTGCACATGATGTGGGAAAAGGCCAACACTTGCAAAAGTGTACACATTGTCAAGCTATGGTAGAGGTGCGCAAGCATGCTGCGCCCCCAGGTGAAGATGGTTCTATGCTCCACCATCTCTCTAATAGTGTGGATGACGCCCCCATGTAGGTGTGAGCCTCACTCGTCAATCGTGATTCAGAAAGTGATAGTCATGACCATAACCCGGTGAATCAATGGTGTTGTGGTCCTCGCTTGGTCATACCAGTGTGTATAGATGTGGCCCATGTTGTTGTCACCATATATCATCCCTATGTAGTATTGGATGTCCTCTAATCGCTCCCATGTTGATTGTGTGTCATCCAAGACCACCCGTTGTCCACGGTTGGGTAGTCTGAGGATTCGATAGAAATTCTTGAGAGTAATGGTCATCTCTCCAACTGGTAGTTGGAATAATGATGTAGTGGCATCCCACCGCTCCATGAGGGACTTCAACATTCGCTCATGGGATCTCATCTCTAGCATGGTGAACACATGTTAGAGACTACCACACTCCAAGAGTGTGACCTCATCCTCGGATAGGCGGTTCCTCTACTTGCAAACTAGCCGAAATGCTCACCCTCCAAGATGATCTTGAATCTTCAGGTACTCCTACCAAAAAGTAAGAAAATTTTGAATTAGACTATCAACATTTTACATCAAAAATTGAAAAAAATTACTAAGACTTATGTGTGACACACAAACATCTACGCGCCACGCATACGTCCCTTACCACCATGGTCACCTCAGAGATGATAGCATGTCTCTGAGACAACAACGTGTATTGTAGATGACAACACTTATCATGGATGACAATGTATTTTTGAGATGCAGGTGCATGAAAAAGATGCCTGTGCACCTCGCCAATGAGAAAATCTTAAAAAATGCATGAAAATAATAAAAAATGAGTTTGTGGCCTACTAGGTCCAGCTCATGACCCTCAGTGATGTACTAGCGTAGCTGCTCTAGCCTTTGCTCCTCATACTCTCTCCTACTAGGAATTTTGCTAACTTTTCTCTCACAAAATTCAACAATTTTCTCACAGTGAATAATGAAAATGACCCTTCTAGGGGACCACCTAGGTATATATAGGCCCCCCCCCAGGGACCATTTTTTCTTAGGCTTTGTGGCCTCTTGGTTTCTCTTGAATTTTCCACACTGAGCTGGGGAAAACTCGGGAGGGGGCATAAGGTCGTCTCTTAATCATAATTTTCTTCTGAATTGATGACTCTTTTCTTGATCATTTCTCTCTTCGTGGTAGCTTTCTTTTGATTTTTCAAGACTGACCTAAAATTTGAGTTTTGCAGGTTAGGACCTTCAACAATTTTTGGTGACCACTCAAATGATGTTTGTTGAGCTCAGACACTTGGGGCACCTTCAGTTCCAGTAAGCTCGGCTACAGTAGCTACTATGGTCTCTTTCTGTTGACACGCAAATCCATAAAATTCAAAAATTTAGGTGAAATTTGTCTTTTCTACTTTAGTGAGGCTGATTTTTTCAAAATCAAGCCCACTAAAGTGGGGGAAAAATGTAATATTCTGAAATTGCACCTAGGAGAAATTCCATATTTTCACATTTGTGCCTAGCATTTATGACATACTAAGACATTAATGACAAAATCCCATGGGTCATAATTCCATGGCTATGACTCCATGTGGACAAGTGGCTAAGCAACAGAATCCTGGCAATGCATTTTTTGAGAATATAGGTATTGGAAAAATGTGTGGCACACAAATGTCTATGCGGTGCACTAGCGTCCTGTCTATTTCCCGAGTTCAAAATGCAGAATCTCGAAGGTTAACCCTTGTGACACGTGTCCTAGTGGTTACATTCCATCTTTTCCACCCTTGAGAGCATAAAAAATCTCTTTTTGCCTCTCAATTGAAGGTTGGAAGACTAGAAGACATCACAATAAGCTCTCATTTTGTTTTGCTACAACTTTGAGATTACTCCTTTGATAACAGTGCATTCACAAGCAAAGCCATGCTGGACTGAGGTCCCCCCAGCAGCAACAACTCTCAACCAAGCACTCAATGATGCATTCATGTGTTTTGGAGAGAGCCTTAGCCCATGGGTAATGCTCTCTCTTCCTTTCTCACTTTCCTTTTACATGCATTTATCTATATTCTCTCCTTTTGAGCCTTATACATGAGTGTACTTTGGAAGGGGTCTATTGCTTTAAGGGAGGAAACTTTCAATGATGCTTTTTGTGTACCTCATTTTAAAAAATAATATTCTTTCCATATATCAAGTTACACATTATGGAGATGGGACGATTGTGGAGTCCACTCTTGATTTATTCATCATTAGAGACTTGGAGACTAGAGAGATTCTTGCTACTGGGATGGTTGATCATTCATCTTGGTTGTAATCCCTTGCATGTTTTCTTCTGATGACGATATTGTTCCTTTAGTTGTTGATCACACTTCTAGTGTGAACCATGATTCAGAGGAGACATTTGGCTTCTTGAACTTGGGAGTTATCAAATTTAATCCCATCCTTGAGCCTTTTATTTCATCTCCTCCGTCTTCTATTGCATTTGATTATTCTCTTGTTGGGAAAGGTTTCACCTTTTATGATTTAATGTAGTAGGATCTGCATCATCTTCTAGGTACATCTACTTAGGATGCATACTTGGCAGAAATCAAGGTGGTTATTTTGTTGTGTCCCATATTTCAGATTTGGGAGACACCATTTATTGCATACACCTTCCCTTTGATGGGTATGCTCCTTCTTTAGTTGTTGCGAGGGAATACTCTATCCTCTCATTCATTCTCTACATGATCATTCTTCATAATTTCATGAGTGTGGATACCTTAGGACAACATTTCAAGGAGGCTTCTTTATCTTTAGTGGAGACATATTTTCCTTTGGAGTACATGTTCTACATCTATCTCTAGGAGATTCTAGATTGACATCTTCAAATATGTGTCCTAAAATGCTTGTTTGGAGTGTACCATATTTTGGAATTGACATGGAGAAACTTGAGTGTAGTTTAGAGACATCACATATCATTGTTCTTCCCATACATTACTTTCTAGAATGATAATACATCCTACATATCATCTTATTTCAGTTTCTTCCTAAGCTTAGGTAGGAATATTTTTTGGAAAGATTGGATCATATTTAGCATTCAATGTTGAGCTTCTACCACTGTAGGAGACTCACCATTGAGGGAGGGGCTGCATGCTCTTATGGGGGTATTTTTCCTTGTATGGGGTTTTGTCCCTCTCATGCATCATTGAGAGTATTTTTGCATTTCATCTCTCTTTTGGGGAGGAGTTTTGTCCCACTAAGTTTTCTCCTTTTCTCCTATTTTGAGAGATTTCATTGCATATTTAGAGGGGTACCTAACATGGCCTTGTATTTGGGACCCATCTTTACATAATAGTCAACTCCCTAAGTTGTACTTAAGAGGGGATGTTGGTGTAAATATGTGTTTTACCCATCTAGGTCCTATTTACATGTTAAGTAAACTTAGGTCCTAGGAGGAAATATTTCTAGTCAGTGTTAGTTGTCACTAGATCTTATCTTTTCTTTTGAAATTTAATGCTTGTTTCCTAAGTCATTTAATAGTTTTTGGGGGTTATCTCATTATACAAGATCAAGGCACATGTCAAGATCTTTTCTAATCCTATCTCACACTTTTCCTTTATTAGAAAGGCATCATTTGCACATCCTAGACAATTCATGTCAATTGAGTAAGTCCACTATATCATTGTAATCTTGATTATTGCATATTGGTCATATCTTGCATCCATTATTGCAGATTTGTGTTCTTTATTTTCTCTCTTGTAGAAGGTTGTTTTTGGTATTTGTAGGTGATCCTAGAGGCTTGAGTCGTTGAGTGACTTTAACACAAATATGCGTATAATTAAATGAGATGGAATATTCATGTTTACATGATTCCTTTACTAACATCTTTAACCTTCTATATGCAACAAATTCAAATTATGATCCCATAGATGTAGGTTTCATGCAAACAAATAATTTAGAGGATAAATTATTGAAAGAGAATGTGCAAACCACAACATCATTTGTGACAGAACTCCCACCTACATGTAGAGAGGTGGAAGAGTTCTTCTCTTAAATATAACTAGGGAAAGGATGACCAACTCCTCCTATTGAATGGCCACCCATTTCTTTGTCACCCATAAATAAATACACCATTGAAGGATTATTGTAATGACATTCCCCACTTTTTTTCCAAAAGGCGTAGTGATATTCAATCTACAACACATGAAATAAGTTAAGCTACATGAATATGATCTCCATCTTCTAATGTACCATGATAATAGGTCTGGCCATCATTCACATGTGTCATAAATTGTCACCCTTGACAATTTCACACTAGGTTTAGCTCCACCTTATTTGATTGGACCCAATCGTGCATATAATTTTACCATTTTGTAATAATCTTTATAAAATTAGAAGTTGAATTGGGAATACAAATTTAATGATTATTTACCAATTTGTATTGCCCCAAAATAGGTTTGGACAAGGGTTCCCATGCCCTTGTCTAGCCTATTTTGGCCACAATTCACATATGTTGGTGTTGGAATTTTAACATTTAGAAATTTAAAATCATTTTTCAGTCATAGATAATCAATTTGATAGAAATTAAAGAATTGCATATAAATACAATTCTTGTTCATCATTTGAAAGCCTAGCAATTTTGGAGTGAATTGAGTGAGAAATTAAGCATCCTAGAATTATTCAAGAGAAATATTTGCAAAGTTATATCACCATTATTTTAGTCAAGCATCATGTTAGCAATGCATCATATTTTCATGTGAGTTTGTTTATGTTTTATGTCTATTATTTTTGTGAGTGCTAACAATTTCAAGACCTCAAATCAAGCATCCAATTATCCTTGAAAGTGATGAGTACAATGACTTTAGTCCATAAAGGAATAAATATTTTAGTGGTACATTGCAACAATTGTCAATTTGTCACTTGTTTATCTTTTAGCCTCTTCCCAATAGAGGGTAAGCTCTCTTTTACAACATCATAACCATTTCCATGGTGGTAATACCAAAACGGGTTTTGACTTAGGCAAGCCCCTATACAACATAACCCTTTCCTCTCTTTCTTGTGTGCAGATTACAAATCTAAAAAAAAATTGGAGAGGATTGACGACCTAATTGTTCATTCAATAATTCAAGTCCTACAAGTCAACAAATTAGGGAAAGTGTATTTTATCAACGACAAATAAAGTTCTGTAACTATGTCCAAAAGAGAAGAAGTTAAAGGTTGGGACCAATAGAGATGAAATTTGATTTTGAGTATCTACACTTTGAGGACTAAGGTGACCACAACCCTCTCTATCCATTTCAAGCTCATATTTATACGTCACATTCCTTTGTCCTCTATCTAGTCTTCTCAATTCTATTTCTATCTTTCAATTTTATATTTTTTGAAAATCATAATGAAATGTAGGAAAAGTGGAACCTAGAGAATTCACCCTAGGATTTCAATGGTATGTGCTTTTCCACAACATTTAACTTTGAATTTGAGGTAGTGGGAGTTTCATGGATTTAGACAAGATATAGGGCTGAATTGTTAGTCAACCTACCCTTGAACAAACTTGGAATGGACTTAAGGATGAAATGTAATTATTTGACTAGCCTAGTGATGTAAATAACTATTTTGATGCAAAAACAACAGATTTGAAAAGTCATAGACAAAATCAGACTTCAGAAACAGACTAAGCAGAGTCATGTGCACATATGATTTGAATTTGGGGCTGAAAATGGAGGACTAAGTCACCCAAGGAAATAGGGTCTTGGTAGTTGGATTACATATCTGATTTCACAATCCTCTAGAGCCAAATTAGAGCTTGCTTTTCCTCTATGTCTTTCTATCAAATCTTTTTCGAGTTCTGAGATAAGTGAGTTTCTAGATGTTGTCAACACATAGGGTTTGATTGCAACAATGAATAAATGACCTTCAAACTTCTCTCAATCTTCTTTAGACCTAAAACCTACACTTTCAAAGAGAGAAGAAGGGTTGTGCCATATAGGGGCTTGCCTTAGTCAAACCCCATGTTATTGTTTCCACTTCCACAATGCAATGTCAATGAAAGAGAATATATCATTTTGAGGGATGATAAAATGAATGATGAATCAATAATGGACTACAAATAACCACCCAAAAATGGCTTTATTGAAGAACTAAATTCATATAAATCTCCTCAAGGCTTGATTTTCTTAGAGATCTACAAGGTTAGTCTTCACAAACAATACGATAACATAAACATGAACAAACTCACACACAATTTGACATGATTCTTTGATATTGAATTTCTACAATAAGTCTCTAAAATGCTACTCTTGACTTGTGTAATGTCTTGCTTGACTTCCTTGTTGCTAGATTATTTCCAAATGATGCAATGACTAGGTATTTATATACAATTATTCTAATTTTCTACAACTTGAATCTCAATAGCCAACATTTGATATTTGAAATTCAAATAATGAAATGCCACCTCCAAGATATTAAAATTTAGAGGAAAAATAGAGGTACCAAGTTGCCTAGGGAAACTAGGTTATGGCCCTATTATGTGGGATCTAAGGTGTTGGGGGTAAAATTTTAAATATTTGCATTGGCTTTCTATATGAAACTTGTTAGTAAATGATTAAATGGCCTATATAATGAATAATTTAGGAAATTATGTGTATAATTAGGTCCAATTTCTTAGGGTAGAGCAAAACATAGTGTGAAATTGTCAAGGGTGACAACTTACGATGCTACATTTAGCCCCCACTTTAGTTAGAGTATGAACTTATGCTCAAACTCTCACTAAAGTAGAAAATATTTCAAGAGGGGTCAAATTGTCCAAATTTTAAAAAGATAGGATGATAATGGATCTAGGGGGAGTGTACAAGCCCATAGGATCCAAGATCCCATGGAAAACCAACAAAGCACAAAGGAACACACATGTATGAAATGCAACAAGATAATAAAAAACATATATTCTGAAAACATGAAGCATACATGGCATGGCATAACATAAAAATGATGATGAAATAGAAAAAAAAAACACACACAAACACGAAGAAGATACATAAAAGACACACTAGAACATAAGGTTAGTACTAAAGGGATTCATGTTGGTAAGGAAAAGAGACCTCAGTCTTAAATTGGTCTCAAACACCAAATGCCATCCATCAAACAAATAATAGATAAGTGAATGATCTCAAGAGAACTACCAAGTTGTGTTATGTGAAATCACTCATGAGCCACATTGATCTACTAGGTAGCAAGTTGCATTATGCTAGGTGTCCATATATTATGATGGGTTCCACAAGGCTATCAAGTTGTGTTATGCTAGATGCTCATGAAACACATGGATCCATTGACAAACAAGTTGTGTTATGCTAGCTGGCTATGTTAAAGAGGGTTCCCATGAACCAAAAAGTTGTGTTATGCTGAATTCATAGACCAATTTTCCAAATATTTAATGTCTAAGGAGATGACCAAGCCTCACCTAAGAAGGTGCATAAAAATCCAAGGGGACAAAAAAATAATAATTGAGAAGGCTCATAAATGTCCAAGGTGATGAATGAAAAACTTGCCTAAGAAGGTGCATAAAACATCTAGGGGGATGAATTAAAAACTCACCTAAGAAAGTGCATGATATGTCCAAGGGAAAAACAATATAAAGCCAAACCTCAAGGGATGTTATAAGCAACACCACCTCAAAAGGTGTTTTCCAATGAATTGACAAAGGGGCATTGCTCAATACATAAAAGGTCACACCTTAGAGAATATCACACATGACATCACAACTAAGAGAGGAGAAGTAATGGAATAAAAGATCACACCTTAGGGAATGCTAGTTGTAGTATTACCACCAAAAGGAACATCATATGCCATTAACAGTCACACCACTAGAGGATATTGAGCCTAATATCACCGTAATGGAGACACTAACACAATGAATCTGAAATATCAATAAATTAACTAAACTATTAGGTTGATTAAGTACTTTGATTTCAATTATCTGTTAACTCTATAATTCAATTAAAAAGATGAAAAATCAGCAATTGAATATTTGATAACGAGACTCATAAAATATACCATGCAATGGAATAATCTATTTGGGTATTCTTGATAATGCCCCCGTTCCTTCCTAAGAAACTTACTGCATTATTCATTCCATGAACACAACAGCATAATCAATCCAAGAGGGAAAAAATATCCAACTACCTTTGAACTATCTGATTTGCCTCCAGTTCTCTTTGCACTCCTTAATATTTCCTTGATCTTGATATTTCAAACCATATTCATATCCTGAGAATGACATACCAAATGACATAGCAAAGCTCCCTGCTCCATAACAATCACAAAAAAAGGCTATATATTAATAATGTAATATCACAACTAGTATAAACAACAACATTCCTAAATGGTGAACTAATAAAATTCATACCAATAAACTAAATAGCACATAAAATAAACAATAAACAAAGATGAATTGTATTCCATGAACAAATACAATGAGTTAATAAATAGTTGGGCTTCCAAATATTTATTAGGCGAATCCATTGTTATAGAGCCACTAAAGATTGCTAACCATTGAGGATGGATGGAAAAAATTTGAACTTACAAGCTCTACATTTCTTGAAAATGACCGTTTATCTACAAACAAGAAATAGATTTGGTTGTTGATATTTTGAAATTTGAATTCAGGGAAAGAAAGGAAGAGGCCTTAGATAGTTGATAGGATCACCATGGTGGTTCCTTAAAAAGTACACCAATAGAGCTCCAATCACAATTTCCCACACACCACAACAAACTTTTCAATAAGAAATGCATCTATGTTATAGAGGTGAAGTAGCAGGAACAAACTTTTCCAATTGGAAGGTATTAGCCTAAATAAGGAGGAATTCCCTTTGAAATAAGATGGAAAATTATCAATTGAACAAGAATTTCATTAGAGGGAACACCTCTGGACGATATGACTTTATTGAACATGAGATTCTTTTCTAATTATCATTTTTTACATAAATCAAATTTAATAAAGTTCACAAAATGTTAAAATTGTTATTATTGAAATATGGATTATATTTTTTATAGTATTTTTTCATGTAATATTATTTTTTAACAATTTTA
The DNA here is from genome assembly GCA_007258455.2 of Sequoia sempervirens. NCBI lineage: Eukaryota > Viridiplantae > Streptophyta > Pinopsida > Cupressales > Cupressaceae > Sequoia > Sequoia sempervirens. The sequence goes on from VDFB02026320.1 coordinate 100,939,602, forward strand.
ATAGTTTAAAAAAATTAAATTAAAATTACACTTCATAAATTTAATTAAGAGTATAATCTAATAAATTTAATTTAAGCTTGTTGTCACATCTTTGCAAGATCATTTCATGATGGGCATTGGGTGTTCAATGATATAAAAGGATAACAAAAAAAATAATGGATAAGATGGATGGTGTCACTATGGGCACCATCCCTCTTATCCATTATTTTGTTTGCTATTCTTTTATATCATTATTTCGTTTGTTATCCCTTTTGGGCACCATTCATTTATGTAATGTGTATGGACCTAGTTAGGTGTCACCTGCAATATTGTGGGTAGAGCTCTAACACCCCTTTGCAGATTTTAATTCTTGAAGAACAATAGGAGATGGAAAAGGTATGAGCATCATGAGAAAAGTATGGGCATCTATCAAGCCTATGAATACAAAAAAAATTTGGGGAAAAAGAAGTGGTCGATGTTGACTTCCCAAGTAGATAGGTATTTTAAATATGGAAGCAGGGATGAGGTCACATGTTGGACATAGTACCTCCAAAGAAATGTATTCTTGTGAAATACCATGATGGTAGGATATGCGCAAATCAATTTGTTAAAAAGGCTTAGAAATATTCAAGAAAAAATTATTGATAGTTGTAAATCCAAATCCCACAATAGTTGCTAGCATTCTCCCTACTTGCATTGAGTGAGAGATTTTGAACAAGCTATGAATCACCCATTTCCAATGCCTCTCATTCTCAACCCTCTACCCTCAACCCAATACCCTCTACCCTCAACCATAATCCCTCAACCCTATATCCTCAACCCTTAAACCCTTAAACCCAAGTAAAATATCTACCTTAATCCCTCAACCCTCAACCCTTAATTCCTCAACCCTAATCCCTCAACCATTAAGCCTCAACACTCTACCCTCTACCCTCTACCCTTAACCCCCAAACCCTAAACCCTAAACCCCTATACCCTCTACCCTATACATTGGACCCTCAACCTAATCCCTCAACCCTATACCCTCAAACCTCTACCCTCAACCCTAAACCATCAACCCTCAACCCTTAAACCATAAACCCTTAAACCCTCTACCCTCTACCCTCAACCCAATACCCTCTACCCTAAACCCTTAAAAACCTCTACCCTCTACCCTATACATTAAACACTCAACACTCAATTCTCAACCTTCAACCATTAATCCCTCAACCATCAACCCTTACACCCTAAACCCTCAATCCCTATACCCTCTACCCTATACATTGGACCCTACACCCTAATCCTTCAACCATATACCCTCAAACCTATACCCTAAACCCTCTACCCTCAACCCTAAGCCCTTAAACCCTAAACCCTTAAACCTTATACCCTCTACCCTCAACCCAATACCCTCTACCCTCAATGCTAATCCCTCAACCCTATACCCTCAACCCAATACCCTAAACCATCAACCCTATAGGTCCTCAATCTTATACCCTTAATTCTTAACCCTCATCTATCAATGTACATTCCTCCTCTTCTTTCCTTCTCTCTATGTCACTTCTCCCTCCATCTCTCCCTCCATCCATCCCTCCCTCTCTACCCTAATCCCTCAATCTTATACCCTCAGCCCTTAAATCCTTAAAAACTCAACCATAAACCCTCAACCGTCAACCCTTAAACCCTAAACTCTTAAACCCTCTACCCTCTACCCTCAACCATAATCCCTCAACCCTATACCCTTAACCCTTAAACTCTCTACCTTAAACCCTCAACCCTTAATCCGTCAACCCTTAAACCCTACACCCTCAACCTTGAATCCCTAAAACCTTAACTATCAACCCTTAATCCCTCAACCCTCAACCCTTAAACCCTAATCCCTCAACCCTCAACCCTTAAACCCTAATCCCTCAACTCTTAAACCCTTAAACCCTTAACCCTCTACCCTCTACAATATACATTAAATCCTAATCCCTCAATTCTCAACCATCTACCCTATACATTGGATCCTCAACCATAATCCATCAACCATATACAATAAAACCTATATACTCAACCCTAAACCTAATCACTCAACCCTTAAACCCTTAAACCCTTAACCCTTAACCCCCCAACCCTTAAACACTTAAACC
>VDFB02026320.1:100941791-100978053 GCA_007258455.2 Sequoia sempervirens
CCCTCCTAATTCTCTCTCCCTCTCTCTCCCTCTTTCCCCTTCTTCCCCTTCCCTTCCCCCCCACTTTCTCTCTCTCTCAAGTCTCTCCCTCCTACCCCCTCTCCCTCTCTCAAGTCTCTCTCTCCCTCTCACTCACTGCTATGTCTCTCCACTCTAACCTTGGCCCTCTACCCTTAATCCTTAAATCCTTAAACCCTTAAACTCTCTACCCTCTTTGTCTCTCCCTTTCCCTCTACCCTCCACTCTCTCTCTCTCTCTCTCTTGCCCAACCTCCCCCTCCTAATTAATGTTAGGTCTATGTATGCACAAATCGGATATCTGATTTGAATCGGATATTTGATTTAAATTAGATATCCAATTTGTAGCACTAAAATCCTACCATTAGAGAGCATTATAAAATTGTTTTATTTAAAAAGAAAATCATATCAAATATCAGATTTAGTCAGATATCCGATTTGTGGGCCATACCAAAACCCCATATGGCCCATTTTTTGCATTCCAATAGACCCTACATTCTTCTTGTAGGCTTTGCAGGCGACAAAAACGTGGTTTCAGAAAGGAAGAGACAAAGACCAACTTTTTGGAGCATCTTGTTCTCAAATTTGTCATAAACAATGATTTTTCAGCATCTTTTATGAGGTATAATGGGGAGTAGTAGTCATTGGAAGCATAAACATAAGAGAAAGCTTACGAAAGAGAAAATTGAAGCATATAGACAAAAAGATAAAGAAGGTCATAGGAAGAGAAGACAAGGTATGTTAAATATTGGTGAATCTGAGCCCTATGGTCTTTCAAGTGAAGAGGAAATTGAATATTTACAAGGTGAAAATATTGAACATAATATTGAATGGGAATGAAAATGTTTAAATTGATACTCAAAATGTTCAAGCTGAAAATGTTGGAATTGAAGATGTTGAACATTATATTCAAATTGGGAATGAAAATATTGAAATTGATAATGAAAATGTTCAAGGTGAAAATGTTGGATTTGAAGATGTTGAATATGATACTGAAATTGGGAATGAAATTATTCAAATTGAAGGTGAAAATGTTGGAATTGAAGATGTTGAACATAATATTGAACTAAGTGTAAATTATGTTTCACCAGATTACATGAGAAATGAAGAACATTGTGTGGAAGAAAGACATATTCCAAACTCAAGACCTTCAAGAACCCCTAAATGGTCACTTGAAATTGATGAGAAAACTATAAACAATTTTGAAGGAAATAGGTCAACACGAACCATTCGGTTGTGGGCTAGAAGACTTTTCATACAATATTTTAACGATCAGACATTGATCGAGCAATGCCAAATTTTTGTACAATTGCTAAAGATGCATGAGATGAGACCTTTGCTTTCCAAATTGAAGATTCGTGTGAACAATAAGACTGAAAAAAATTCTATTATTGTCAAAAATATTTTTAATGCTCTCAAGTATATTGAGGAAAAAGATAAGAGAGTTGCTCAGAGAGTCATTACAACTACCCTAGTAGGCCATCAATTGAAAAAGGCTCGCTTTACGAGACAAACTTGTATTGATTTTGACATAAATCATAAAACTTTGGATAGAGCACTTGCAAGAAGAGAAAGAATAGATGATCCTCTTCAAAATGATACATGGGATTTTGTCGGGAGGCTTCCACGTGTTGATAAGAAGCTAACCGATAATGTAAAGTAGGTAATTTAGCAATTTTGGTATGATAACTCTAGAGTATCACCTAATGCAAAGGATGTTGTAAAGTTGAGAATTGGAAATCAAGACCGTACACCACATCCTAAACATTTCTTGGAATCAAGCCAAACAATGTTGTTCAAAAAATTTATTAAAACACATCCAAATATGGAAATCTCGCAAAGGAATTTTGAAGGTTTGAAGCCATTTTATTGTGTGCCTCTTAAAATTCATAATACTTGTTGTTGCAAATACCATGTAGAGTTTTCAATGTACCATGAACTATTATGCTATATCCATTCTACTTTGTATACTAATGAAATGTTGTAGGAGTGTGGTGCAATGCAACTTCCAAAATCATCAAGGGACTTGCTAGATCCTTTTTTATGTTCTAGAGATGATGGTTGTTTTTTCTATAGAAATGATTGTTTAAATGCAAAGTGCTCACAATGTGGTGGCTTTCCAAAGTTTTTTCAATGTTTTCATGAGGGTTTCGAACATGAATTTGGAAAGAAGCTTGTTGAGAAAAAGAGATATGAGATAGTCAAATATACTTTGTAGAGTGGAGTTGAAGGTTCTAGATGCGAGTTGGTTTCAAAAGAATGCAGTGTTACTAACTTTATTTCAAATTTTAAGGACAATATTTTCTACAAGTATGTAGGGAATAGTCATAGGTCTCAGTGGTTGGATCAACAATTCATAATGTGTAAGGACTCTTTTCTGATTGGCACTATTATATCAGTGGTTGATTTTGTAGAAAACTACACATTGCAACCACAAAACGAGATACAATCTTAGTATTACAATTCCATTCAGATTGCTATATTTGTCCACATAACATTTAGACATGCACTTGATAGTACAGAGGAGGATCGGAAAATAATTAGAGAGTATCATTTTTATATGAGTGATAATAGATCTCACTCATCCGATTATGTCCAACATTGTTTCAAGAATTTTTTTGAGTTCTTGCAAGAGCATGATATAGCACTGGGCCAACATCTCATTTGGTTAGATAACTACACAGGTTAATTCAAGAATGCTCGTATGTTTTATTGGTTGAGTAGAATGCATGTAAAGAGGGGTTTACCTCATATTTGGAGATTTTTTGAATTTGGTCATCGGAAAGTGGAGCATGATGGAGTAGGTGCATGTGTAAAGAGAGCTCTAGTTAAGGAGCAATTGATGATTTTAGGAGCAAAATTCAGTGATGCATGTTCTATTATTGATTGGTGTAGTTTAGCATTGTCACAGGGAGGGACACTTGATTCAAGAGTGCATAGATTCTTTTGGTTGGTTGAGGAGGGTATAGTGGGAGGCAGACTGGATTGTCATACAATCAAAGATTCTTCAAAGATGCATTCATTTTAAAGCTCAGATGCAAGCACATGGACCATTTGGACATGAGAGTTGGCTTGTTTTTGTTAGAGTTGTATTCAGTGCGAGTGGGATCAATGTGAGTCAAGTGAGTGGGTAGATACATGGGTTCCACAGTATCTAACTCCATTATCTCAAACAATATCCATGACAAATGACACAATGCAAAGTTTAGTTGATTACGATCAGCTTTCAGATCTACTACATCCAGGACATGTTTTTTCAGTTGTTGCACCATAGGGGAATGAAGAGAGATCGGACTATTGGTTGGATTGATGTGTGCAAGTAAAGCATAAGCTAACACAACCGATGGAAGATGATGATGGGTTCATGTATCCTACAGGTTCAGTTGTGGTTGCAAGAACTTGGTTGCAAACATATATGGTTAGAAAGAATGGCATACCTGCATTTGAAGACTATAAGAAACACAAATCCATTCTCATGTATTTGCACCTTGTTATAGAAACAAATGTTAAGTTGTTGAAGCATCATGCTAGAACAAAGACAAAACAACTATGGACACTTAGTAATGTTGATCATGAAGCATTATTGGATACTCTTAAGCAAAGAGATGACCCTTTAGGCACACTTGAATAACATTTTGAAGAATGGAAGGTACAATGCTTAGGTTCATTATGCTTGTAATACCCCCATGTTACTAACACTTGTATTATTATTTGTTACTCTTATGTGTGAGCTTGATTCTAGTTTCTAATGGTGATTAGTTCACCGTCTTGGTGTGTGAGGATGCCTCTTGTATCTGGGAATCTTATTTCCTTTTTGTTTACCGGCTTTCAGGAGTAAGCCGATTTTATGGGGGGGAGGATGTAATACCCCTCCTCTTAATTTTTGGATTTAGTATTTTTCTATGCGTTCGTTTGCTACTTGTGACTATGATGGTACTATTATTGTGTGACTTGGTTAGTTAGACTTTTGATGATGCTATTATTCCATTAGTAGACTGTTGGTGATTATGTTTATGCACTTGAGGAGTTGATTATTTCATTTGACATTGTGGTTGGTTAGATGTTAGTTCATTTTCAGAATTATATTATGATGCAGTGATTTATTTAGATATGTTATGAGATGAATTGTTAGTTTAAAAATGTTATTTTATCAGATAGATTATAATTGTTAGAATAGGTGTGATGAAGGACAATATGGCATCACTCCTTCGCGAGTGCCCTGTTATGTTGCAATTCCTTCTCACAATGCAATGCTTTGATTTAATGCTTTGAATTTATATATATATGTATGCACATGTACACGACTTCGTTTGTATGTAGGATTGCAGGTACAAGTCTCGATTCCACCTGCTTCGGCAGGACAGGGCGAGCACCAATAACCCAACGGTTAAATGTTGAAACAGAGGTGACGATGAAGTCCTCCCGTCCCATGATGTCAGGTCGTCTTGTTGATTTGGTATTGTTCATTTTTGTAATTGTCGTTATTTGTGGTTTGTGTTTTGTATTTTGTCGTCTTTTGATTAATGTGGTAGTTTATAAGCTATGATTATTTGATTGATGATGATATTTTATAAGTTGTGAATTAGTTAATTAAATGTGGATGATAATTGTGTTTTTTAATGTTGATTTATTTGTATGAAAATATTTAAATGTTTTATTTAATTTTTATAAAGTCATGTGTTTCAATTAAATAATAATTAAATATTAAATGTGTTTTAATTATTTTAATTAATTAGTTGGTGGTGGATAATTATTAGAATAATTTATTTAAATTAAATAAGTAATGTGATGTGCAAGTAGTGTTGCAAAAACAGAAATTAAAACAATAAAGAAAATAAAAGAATAAAAAGATGGTGTGAGCCAATAAGAATACAAATCTGAGTAAAAAGATGGCTTTTAAAGAATTGTTTTAATTTATTTTTCATTTTTTTGAGTTTTGTGAGAGATGGACAGTATATTTTTAATTTAATTAGGAAAAATGGGAAGTTTACACACACAGAGATAATTGTTACAGAAGTTGTGCAAGAGATGGGCTTTTTATTCTGAAATGTTAGAAAGGGTATTGAAATCTTCTGTTGTATTTGGAGGAGAGTTTTAGAGAGAGATTGTCACTCTGTTTCTGGTGAATGTTCTGGAGAGTCTTCTGAACAACAAAATAGGATTCAAGTTCGAAGGCAAAATTTTGTAGAAGATTTGGAAGCATGAACAAGGAGCTCTTCGAAGTCATCAGAATTAAACGAGCTCCATCAGATTTTCAAAGGAGCGCAGGACTCCAGGTTCTAGATGTTTCATCTCATTCTTCTTTCTGTTTCAAAAAGAAATTAGATAAAGGAATGAATATGTATGGTTGATTGTTTGAAAGAAGAAAAAGACATACATTAGAAATTTAATGATCCCTAATTAGCAAACTAATAGGAAAAGATTATTGTCATTGAGAAAACATTATTTAGTTTCTTTTATAATTTGATCATAGATACTATTGTTTGTTTTTATAAACACTTTTGATTTGAAAATATATATATAGATATTCTGATTAAAAATAATAATAATAATTTTAGTTGAATAATAAATTAGGTACAAAGAAACCTTTGTCTGGTTGGAGTTATTAGGTATATTCTTACAGATTAACATATGTATATACTAATAGATATATATATATATATTAATCATGTCATTGTTATTTTCATTTTCATACCTGGTTGTGGTAAGGTCAAAACTTTGCTCAAGGCCGAATCTCTGGCCGTACCTGTGCATGTCAGAAAAATTGAGATTATTAATTAAATATTAGATAGAGAGAGAGAAAATTTATTAATTATATTTTAAATCAAATCGTGAAATTGAATTTCGCAATGTGAAGAAAATAAAAATATAAAATATAAAATAAAGTTTGTATTTAAGGGTTAAGGGGGGGGACGGCTGGCCGTACCCGCCCCTCTCCCCTTGTGGCTACGGCTGGCCACAGCAGTCCATACAGACTGCTGCGCACAACATCCGTATGGGCTGCGGTGCTGCCGTAGCAGCAGCGAACCAAAGTTCACTTTAAATTAAATTTTTTTTTATATGTTTGTTTTAAATCAAATTTTATATATATATATATATATAATATATGTATATATATAATATATTAATTTGTATTTTTTTTAATATATATTTTAGTTTAGTTATTTTTTTTAATATATATCATCATGTGGCAAAAATAAAATAAGATAAAAAGAAAAAAATAAAAATAAAAATAAATAAAATAAAATAATAAAATAAAATAAAATAAAATAAAAAGGGATAAATATAGTTTCATTTATATAAATATTATTTTATGAGTAAACACGAAATTTATTATCTTGAGTAATTAATGAAAGTAAATTGGATAAGTTGTCAATAAGTTTATTGTTCTTTATTTTCAACTCTATGTCGAGTAAAATTGAGATATTATACGTAATTGGTTGAATCACCTTCTCGAGTTAAATAATCGTGTGATCTAGTTATTGTCTTCTATTTATTGTTATTGACCTTATCCTTGTTATGTGGGAACTCTGTTGTGTTTTGAACCCCATGTGGATTATTGTAAATCTTGGTCTTCTCCAGAGGCATGTCTCATATCCTTTGATGTTTATACTTGTATTTTTGTGATTAGAATATTACATGATTTTGAGTTTTATTATTTGGAATGGTTGTACATGGTTGTAGTCGTGGTTACGATTTATCGCGAGATGGATTTTCCTCGTATGTCTCATTTTGAGTTTTATGCTTTAAATGTTATCCTCATTTTGGTTATATTTTCGAAGTTGAAAATTATTGGAATTTTGTTGGAAGGGTTGAACAGCGTTGTAAGGTCTTTTTGGTTATGAGTGATGCGAGAGGATTAATGCCTCGTATGGTTCTTGTTTTGGTACTGGGATATTTTGTTATAGTTCAACCCTTGCTTGTTTTGAGATATGTTAAGGGTCATAGGGAGAGTGGCTCTTCATGGGTGCCTCGGAAGGAGGAAGTGCTCAGGGGAACCCACGTAAGAGTAGTTAAACAAGTGATAACCTAAAAATAGAATTTAGGGGGATGGGTAGTAAAACACACAAGATAATTAAAACTGGATTCCTCGTCTATGCATTAGGGCTACCGTAGACTAGTGATAGACTGAGTAGGCCGTGGTCGGAAAAGTCGTAGTCTTGTCTTCATGAGAGATTATCGGCTCCGCATTAGCTACCCTATGGTGTCGGCGCCTCAGTAGGAGGAAGGGCCAGGTGATCCATAGATGGGTGCCGGCGCCTCGGTTAGGAGGAAGGGCCAGGGGATCCCATGAGAGCTATGCGATGACACTCTCCACTAGACATCCTTATTCTTGTTTCTTGTCGCCTCTGGATGTTGTTATATTTATGTTGTTCTGATTCTAGGGCTAGGGGATCCATAGGTGGTTGTCGGCGCCTCAGTTGGAGGAAGTGCCAGGGGATCCCATGAGAGCTATGAGATGACCCTCCCTACTTGACACCCGTCTGAATTGTTCTTGTTGCCTTTGGAATGGTGTATTGAATGGTTGATTTAGAGTTATTATGGAATCGTGTTCTTTTTATTGGTTCTGATTTATTTGGAAATGTATTTTGGGTGTTGGTTTGGTTCTTCTGGATGTTATCTCCTTATGATGCTTTTTGAGTTCTTGTGAATGTGATTCATGATTGTTAATTGGTAGTATTTCATGTTATTGTGATGAGTCCCTTAGTTTTAACTCATTATGTGATTTGTGAACGTTGTTGGTTGTTCATTGTATACTTTGAGTTGTACTTGTTTTGGTATCATGTTGAGTCGGTTTGACATTCATGGTCGGGTTCACTTCCTCGTCACCTCTGAGCACGGGGGGTGAGTTACTTGTAATTCACATGGTTGGGTGGAACGTGCTCCGCACCCGTTGGGTTCCCCATCAGTGTCCTGTCTTCTCAGCATTTCCGGTTGGAGTTGTACCAGTGATCATTTGTACTTTATATTTCATTATTCTTGTATCAATCCCCAGGTTGGGAAATTCAATGTAATTCATTTATCAGAAGATTGTAATGTAATATCAAAACAATGATGTAATAGTTAGGATCATTTGTAATTCTATTAAGAGATTTATCATGGATGTAATTATGCGATGTTCATTATTCTCGCATCATGGTTATTAGATGTATCCTTATCCTTGGTTATCATTATAAATGATACTATTGTAATCTTTATTTTTATTTCTAGTTAGTTGTTGCGATGTAACCTCGCGTGCCCCAGAGAAATAAGTGTGTTAATGTTATGTAATATGCTATGTGGTTATGGTTTAATGTTATTGCATGTTTAATTTAATTATTTAAAAAAAAAAAAATTTACTCGTATTGTGTGTGTTCACTGGGGTTTGCACGGTGGGCATTACAATGCTTAAGTTCATTAAGTTCATTATGCATCATCAGTTAGTTCATTTATAATTTAATATATATTGGTTATTCTAAGTATCTTTTATATTGTGACAATATAGATTTCTCATTTGACAAATTTTGTGATATTTTTGGCACAATTGATCATGGACCTACTACAACAATAGCCAGCTTTGATCCTTTCGAAGAGGTATGCGACATATTACAATAATATAGATTGGTTATTCTAAGCATCTTTTATAGTTTGCATTACCATCTCATCATCAATTAGGTCATTTAGAATAATATAGATTGATTATTCTAAGAATTTTTTATAGTTTACATTACCAATTCATCATCATTCAGGTTGTTTAGATTAATATAGATTTGTTAGTCTAAGCATCTTTTCTATTGTGTGAATATAGATTTCGCATTTGACAACTTTTGTGATATTTTTGGCACGATTGATCATGGACCTACTATAACAATAGCCAACTTTGATCCTTTTAGAGAGGTATGCAACAGATTACAATAATATAGATTGGTTATTCTAATCATCTTTTATAGTTTGCATTACCATCTCATCATCAATTAGGTCATTTAGAATAATATAGATTGGTTATTCTAAGTATTTTTTATAGTTTGCATTACCAATTCATCATCATTCAAGTTGTTTAGATTAATATAGATATGTTAGTCTAAGCCTCTTTTTTGTTGTGACAATATAGATTTCTCATTTGACAACTTTTGTGATATTTTTGGCATGATTGATCATGGACCTGCTGCAACAATAGCCAACTTTGATCCTTTTGGAGAGGTATGCGGCAAATTACAGTAATATAGATTGGTTATTCTAAGTGTCTTTTATAGTTTGCATTACAATCTCATATTCAATTAGGTCATTTAGAATAATATAGATTGGTTATTCTAAGCATCTTTTATAGTTTTCATTACCAATTCATCATCATTTAGGTTGTTTAGATTAATATGGATTTGTTAGTCTAAGCATCTTATCTATTGTGACAATATAGATTTCTCATTTGACAACTTTTACGATATTTTTGGCACGATTGATCATGGACCTGCTACAACAATAGCCAACTCTGATCCAATCAAAGAGGTATGCGACAAATTACAATAATATATATTTTTTATTTTAAGTGTCTTTTATTCTAAGCATCTTTTCTATTGTATGTAGTTTAACTGCTACCTTGATGGTTTGTACAGGTGCTTGTCAGTCCAGAATGTGAACATACTACTCTTGTGGAAGATTGTGCCCTAAATACCTCCAATAGGAAAATTTTGTAAAATTTGAAATTTGAAATGTGAAACAATGTAAAAAGGTCATAACTGTGTATGGGCATAATTTATATCCAGGTGAATGCTTTGTTATTGTTATTGGGACAATTCTATAATAACTTATTGTAATTAATCGAGCTACAACTAGAGGTTTTCTTCTTGATTCTTTCCTACTAGTATACTCATTTGAACCATGTTTTGTAATATCTCCTATTTATATATAATAAATTACAGTGGCTTGCCACTTTTTCCAAAAAAAAATGTAAAAAGGTCATGTGAAGGTCATTTCCAATGTAATTGAGTCTTTGATCTAGCAAAGTGGAAACAAGGTATTTGGGTGTGCATAATGTTCAAGTTGATTGGGTAAGAGTTTTTTGATGCAAGATCTAGGAGGCTTTAAACAACACAATTACAATTAAAGATGACGTTGTTAGAACCTGCACAAGCCTGATCTAACCTTAAATCTTGCTACCCCCACATTTCATTGATGTTACCATGTTGTAACTCACCAACTCAACTACAGACGTATTTTGGTACAAAAGAGGACTATCTCTAGCATAAATGTACCCATTTGGATGTGTTGGAATAGTTTGTTTGGTCGTACGAGTTGTGGAATGAAAGTTGCACCACTTTGCAACTTTACACTACTTGCATCTAGCAACTTTTCCCTCCACTAAAAAAGTCATCACCACAGGAAAACGCCTTAGAGATAGAAAAAATCGAGAGAGGTTTTTGTAGATGGTCCCAACATAATCCCATAGCCTTAGACAAAGATTATGTAAGCCTCATGGTCTCTGAGAAATAATCCTTCAAAGATTGTTGCTTTTTAGCACTTTGGACTCTTAAGGGAAATCATCGGTCCAATGTAGCTCAGAGTGATTAAGCATATTTGGGTGAAAAATAGGACCATCCCTAGCATAAACGTATCCATAAAAATTGTTGGAATAGTCCATTTGGTCGTATGAGTTGTGGAATGAAAGTTGCACCACCTTGCAACTTTACACTGCTTGCATTTGGCAACTTTTCCCTCCACTGAAAATTCATCACCACGTAAAAATTCCTCCAAGATAGCAAAAACCCAGAGAGGTTTGTAGATGGTCCCAACATGATCCCATATCCTTGGATGGAGAGTTTGTAATCCTCATGGTTTCCAAGAAATAGCCCTTCAAAGATTGTTGTCTTTCAACACTTTGGACTCTTAAGGGAAATCGTCGGTCCAATGTAGCTCAGACTGATTCGGTGTATTTGGGTGCAAAAGAGGACCATACCTAGTGTAAACGTACCCATCTTGACATGTTGGAACATTCCATTTGGTCATACGAGTTGCGGAATGAAAGTTGCACCACTTTGCAACTTTACACTGCTTGCATCTAACAACTTTTCCATCCACTGAAAAGTCATCACCATAGGAAAACACCTTCAAGATAGAAAAAACTAAGAGATATTTTGTAGATGGTCCCAACATGATACCATAGCCTTAAACGAAGATTCTATAAGCCTCATGGTCTTCGAGAAATAGCCCTTCAAAGATTGTTGCCTTTTAACACTTTGGACTCTTAAGGGAAATCGTCGGTCCAATGTAACTTAGAGTGATTTAGAATATTTGGGTGAAAAAGAGGACCATTGCTAGCATAAATGTACCTATTTGGATGTGTTAGAACAATTCATTTGGTCGTACGAGTTGCGAAATGAAAGTTGCACCACTTTGCAACTTTTCCCTCCACTAAAAAGTCATCACCACAGGAAAATGCCTCTGAGATAGAAAAAATGAAGAGAGGTTTTTGTAGATGGTCCCAACATGATCCCATATCCTTGGATGAAGATTCTATAAGCCTCACAGTCTCCAAGAAATAGCCTTTCAAAGATTGCTGCCTTTTAGCACTTTGGACTCTTAAGGGAAATCGTTGGTCCAATGTAGCTCAGAGTGATTCGGCATATTTGGGTGCAAAAGATGACCATACCTAGCATAAACATACCCATCTAGACGTGTTGGAATAATCTGTTTGGTCGTATGAGTTGCAAAATGAAAGTTGCGCTACTTTGCAACTTTATGTACTGCTTGCATCTAGCAACTTTTCCCTCCACTGAAAAGTCATCACCACAGGAAAACGCCTCTGAGATAGCAAAAACCAAGAGAGGTTTTTGTAGATGGTCTCAACATGATCCCATAGCCTTGAATGGAGAGTCTGTAAGCATCACAGTCTCTGGTAAATATCCCTTCAAAGATTGCTTCCTTTTAGCACTTTGGACTCTTAAGGGAAACTAGTGGGCAACAGAGTTAACTTCTTCACAAACTTGGTTTGAAGTAATTTCATTATTTTTTGTACATTTAAGAGACGTTTTGATTGGAGGTCGGTCTATGAGCCCTATTCCAAGGGTTTGAGTGCATTTAAAATGGAGTTTGAAGCCTTCCACCCTAAAAGTGACCCCTAAATAACTTCAAACACCTTAACTACCTCATTCTTATTCATTTGTTTTGAAAATAAGCATTTTCATTCCAAGAGGCTAAGCTTTCATTTTTTCTTGTTGGATTGAAAGTGAACCGTGACACAACTTTCTTTTTTCAAAAATTGTTCACCACACTAATACATTTGACTGCAAAATCCGATGAAACTGTTTGACGAAATATGTAAAATTCAATGTTCGTCGGGTGCTTGTAAAATATGATGTGTAATTTCCAATTTTTTGAAAGTTTATCCCCGATGTTCATTGAAATTTTAATGAACCTGGGGTTCATCGAAATGTCAGCTATCATTTTTGTCAAATTTTTGACAAACATGCAAAATAAAAAAAAATCAAATTGTGGCCGACATAAAGAAAAGTAAGTTCGTGCCTGATTTATTGTGACAGTGTTTTTCTCTACTTGAGATAGTTTGTGGAGAACTAAGGACAATTTTCTTGGGAAAATCAAAAAAAAATCAAGAAGATATCGCCAGGTTGAGGGTAGTCATTGTCTTTTTGTAGAATTCAGTTGTGAAGTTAGATTTGTAGTTCCAGGTTTGAAAATAATATTTTAAAGCAACATCTCATTAAATTTCATTTTAGAGGTTAAGGGTTTTGAGAATTTCATGTCCAGATTTTGTTGTGTGGAATCACCATAAGATCACAACCAAGGAACAGATTCTTGTGACTATAATTATGTGATCCATAACTCTATTGGTCATGTGGCACAGTTGTGCTATAAAAATACAGGGATGCATTCATGTGTGACCCAAGTTTAATGTGGCTATGTTGTGATAGAAATGGAGGCACTCATATAATATAGTTAATTCAGGTTGTATAATGTAGGTGTCAATCATCATTGGGTTCATTTAGGTTGTCTCAAGTTTAACAGGTTAGGATGTAATTATAGCATGATCGAAGAGTGATTACCTCTTGCTGCAATAAAGAGCCTATAACTCTAGTTGATATGCAGAGTGGTTGTGTTATATCAATTATGTAGTGCATTCAAACACAACCCATGTTTAATGGGCTATTCTAGAGAGTGATCAAGATTTTCTAAACTTTATGAATGTTACTTGACATATATTTGCATAATCTCAAATTCCTTCAAAGGCTTTTGAAGTATCAATGTATTCTATATAGGGTTTAGAATGATTTCTTTTAATTAAAAAAATAAATAAATGATGCATTTCCTTGTAATTAGATAATGTGGAGATCTCCTAAATCTACCCCAACACAATATCCTCTTTGGCACTGTATTCATTACTCCAGCTACTAGGGTTTTGCATGTGACATCTTTAATATCTTCATGACCATGGATTTTAAATAGATCTCAGTCTTTTCTTTAATCCTTTTCATGGTAACCCTTGAGTTCCATAATCCACCTTCAATCTTTTTGAAGAACGATGTCTTAAGCTAGACTGCATAATATGCATATACAACAAGTTCTTCATACCTGCCATTGTTCCAAACCACCACTCACTTCCTTGCTTAAAATGTTGCCTCCATAAGCACAATAACATGTTTTAAAATCATGGTTTCTAGTGATTGACCATTAAGGTCACCACTTTCAGCATGAAGATACATTGATATTTTTCTCTTCAAACTCAAGGCATTATGGAAGATAACATTGTGAATTGTTTGTTGTGTACGATTCAATTTTCTTGCACATTTACTACTT
The DNA here is from genome assembly GCA_007258455.2 of Sequoia sempervirens. Taxonomy (NCBI): domain Eukaryota; kingdom Viridiplantae; phylum Streptophyta; class Pinopsida; order Cupressales; family Cupressaceae; genus Sequoia; species Sequoia sempervirens. Next base: position 100,955,594 of record VDFB02026320.1, read on the forward strand.
TGCTAACTTTATTTAAGACTGGGTATTGCACCCTCAACTGCAATCTCAAACAACTCACTCACTATCACCTGAAGATTCCTTTCATGAGCACCATTCTATAAAATCAAACTATGCCCTATAGACTGCCTACTTACTACAGGGGACTCATTGTTTCATGGTATTGTAGTTTTTAGGATCCTTCAACCTTATTGACACTACTTCACAATTCACAAGGTATTATTCACTGTTCTCTTATCTTTGATGAGTCTCAAAACACTGCTCAAACATGTAATCCACTACCTCCATTATACATTAATGGCTAAGAAGAAACATTGAACCTATGATTACCACTGTTATTTCATTTTGACAGTCATTCCCTAATTGCATTTTCCTTGTCTAACGCTACCAAAAGCATTTGAAAAACCCTTAAGGTCAGCAAGGGGGTAAGGAAACTCACTGTTAAAATCTCCACTTTACTATGCAAGGTTTGAGCTTTATTATCTTGTCACTACTCAACCTCTTTTTGAATGTCACATCTCAAGTGACTGTCATTCTTCTTACCATAGATTGCATCTACAAATGTCACTAAGCTACATAGTGTGCTTATTACTGGCTACAATCTTTGGATTGCAAGATTTTGTTATCACCTACAATGTCTCCATCTTTCTGGTATTGCAAACTCACTAATCTGCTATAGTTATTATTTATGTTTCTACGGAGGCCTAGGATTTGTACCCTAATCATGCTCTTACCAATGCTTTTGTTGTTTTTTATTAGGGCTCTCTCAATGTTGAGGGCCATAGGGATAAACTCATCATAAGAAGTGACACATTGCATCTTTAACTAAAAGGATAAATCCGTATTGACATTAGCAATGATGATTCTGACTTGTTGCTCCTTAGGAATGGGTCACTTGCTCTTACTAGCTCACTACCTCCATTGTTGTAGGAAGTTTGTGATCAAGTTCAATATTCTGATTTTAGGAGTCTTAACGGTTGGAAATCATAGTAAAATTAGAATTTAATAAGTTTTAGAATTATCATTTTAAAGTGTTTTTTGGGGTCATTAACTTCAGACTATCTTCTCTTTTGCAGGGGTGGTTGCATGCCAAATTTTTTTGGTGTAAAATATCATAATTATTAGATTATGTTACCTGTCTATGAATACAAATTATTGGAGTGTGAGTTTGATATTTTTTGAAGATCTAAATAGTCAAGCTTGGTAAAGAAAAATCATGTAAGATAATATTAGTCCAGAACAAAATGAAGAGACACTTGATAGATTGTGGGCTAGATTGAAAAGAAAGGGTGATGGGAAATGTTATTGTCCTTGCAATAATTGCAAGGGCTTAAAGATGAGATGACTTTTAATCACAACAATTGAGAAACATTGTAGGTAGCATGGTCATAATGAAGGGGTGCATGATTATCGTCCATTGGTAAGTTGTTCATTATATGTTTTTATATTGATTGAATTTGTAAATGTTTATATTGTTTTAAATTTATATATATAATCACTTGATCATGATCATGGTTTATTTGTGTCTATCATTATTATAAAGGCGTTGCCCTAGGGCAGATGATATGGATTATCACAGCCTGGAGAATGTGGTTTTGCAAGTGGATGAACATGGAAATATCGAAGATGAAGTTAATGATCCTGTGGAAGAAGATGATCATGTGCCAGAAAACATAGTTGAAGATGATGGTACAAATACATTGATCCATGACACATTTAGTGGCAGAGCTGATCATGATGATCAAGATGACTTTGATGATGTTCATGATTTACTTGTACTTGAGAAGGCATACGATCCCCTTTATGAAGGCTCCCAAACAACTCTTCTCTCTGTTGTATTGTTGCTATTGAACTTGAAGGTTATGAATGGTTTATCAAACATAGCAATCTCATGGATGTTAAGGTATGTCATATATGTCATCTTTTTTCATCTATTTTAATTGTTGTTAGTTCATCACTAGTAAATAAATAATGAAATATGTACCATTAATATTCTTTATATGAACAATTTTTTTTTATAGATTGATAGGTGAATTTTTGATACCACCATCAAATATTTTACCTCACTCATACCAAGATTTATGTGCCATTATGAAAGATATCATAATGGAGTATCAAGCAATAGATGCATGCCCCAATAATCATATTATATATCATAAATAACAGGAATTTGTAACAAAATGCCCAGAATGTCATATCAGTAGATATTGAATAGATCAACTAACAAAAAAGGGTGTCTCGCAAGGTTCTTCGTTATATTCCCATTATTCCACGTATGCAATGATTATTTAGGTGTGAAAGCTTAGCGTAATTTATGGATTACCATGCACAAAATAGAAGGGGAGATGACATTCTTCGAATGCCTGTGGATGGTTCTGCATTTAGGGACATGGAGGAAAAATGGCTACACTTTAAAGAGGAACCTTGTAATCTCAAACTTTCATTGGAAGCTGACGGTGTCAATCCATTTGGAGAGCTGAGATCTATTTACTCAGTGTGGCTTGTTTTTGTTATCAACAATAACATTCCTCCATGGATGTCAATAAAGAGGGAGCACATAATGTTCTCAATGATTATTCTAGGTATTTGTTTACATCAATTTTCTTTAATGTAGTAGCATCTCATTTGTCTTATTTGTTGCATAATGACTTATATTTTTTTCATTCAATAGTCATGTACATTAGTTTATATATATTGCAGTAAAATGGTTATAATAATTATGTAATGTTTATGTTCATTCAACTAGGTAAGTACCAAGTTAAAGATATGAATGTATATATCGAGCCTCTTATCGATGAGTTACTAAATTTATGGAATGGCATCACTATGTATGACGTCTCTAGACCAATAGGACAAAGACAATTTCAATTCCATGCAATGCTTGTATGGACAATTCATGATGCCCCAGGCTAACACATTTTGTGGTATGTTATAACATTTACTCACTTTAACAATATTTAATTTGATGAAGTAGATATCATGCATATTTTTAAAATAATCTATTCATTATATATAATTAAAAAATTGACATATTTAATCGAATATATATCATCTTGAGGTCTTCAAACAAAGTGGAAAATTTACATGTTCAATTTGTGGTCCAAAGATGAAATCTCATCGTTCAACAAGTTTAGGAAAGCAGGTGTTTGATGAGTATAGGCACTTCCTCCATAGAAATCATAAGTATCGAACTACTGAAAAACATCTTTTCAATGGGAAAGAGGAGACTACATCAAATACGAAGAATGTCACCTCGCCTATGGAAGTTGGAATATAATAGAATTAATTGTCAAGGTTATACATTGGATCAAATTGTTTATCTATCATATATGATATGTTTTGAATTTATATTTTTATATTGTGTTGTGTTTACTCATGTTGTAATTGACAATGATTTTCATTGTTAATTTGTTTAACTTATATGCTTCATGAAGGTTCAATTAATGACAAAGTTATCCTAGACAATTTAGTAGGTTGCCCTACTATGAGCAGCTACAAATTGTGCATTTGTTTGATACAATGCATATCAGAAAGAATATAACAGAAATATTATGGAAAATATTAGATGGAAGGCATGATAAAGAAAAATTTGTCAAAATTTGTAGTGACATTCAGGAAGCAAATCATGTAATGAAAAATTTCATTCAATTAAATAGTGATGGAGACCAAATTAATATAAGTCCCCTTCCTTGGTTATTAATAGAGTAGCAAAGCAATGCTATAAAATAAGTCATACAAAAAATTTGATTTCCCACAGGATTTGCTGTGAACATAAACAATATAATAACAAAGAAAGGAAAATTTAGGTCAGGGATGAAAACACATGATTGGCATACCTTCATTAAGGTAATTATTTTGGTATATTATATACACTTGTATAATGCATGTACTTTTTAGTTTATTGTGTTTACTACTTTTGGAAAAATAATGAAAAGATCATTTTATAATTGTTGCAGTACATTCTACCTCTATCTCTCCCAAACAACTTTGACAACAATGTCAAGCAAGTTATATATGATCTTGAAAAATATATGAGGTAAGTAGCGAGATTTATTCAATTCATTGTATACATCTTATAATTTCTATTTGTTTTACTTGTTATGTAATATACGTATATTTTTGTTAAATCTCGTTAATATATTTGTGCCTTGAATCACTTGTAGATGGCTATCATCTAAAGAAATCTATAAAGAAGATATAAATTATTGGAAGAGAAAAATTCCTCGTCTAATGTGTGAAATGAAAAAGTGTCTACCTTCAACATTTTTCAATGCACAAGAACACTACCTCATACACCAAGTTGAGGAGATTGAATTGTGTGGACCTGTACACACAAGGTCAATGTAGATGGTTGAGAGGCACTTGAAATTTTTGAATGCTTTGGTTAGATAAAGAGAACATCCTGAGGGTTCTATGGTGGAGGGATATATGGTATACCATACCATGATGTACATTAGTGAATATCTTCCTAAGTTTGCAGCAAAGATCCATGTAGATCGCATTTGGGATCCCAAATCTATTAACAAATTCGAAGGGGAGTACCTGTTGGGGAAAGGTAGATTGAGGAAAGTGAGAGGTAATTATAAGATGGTCATGGAGATTAATTTGAATACATTTTACATATGGTTTTTATGTATATTGTATTTATTTAATTTTTAATCTTCAATATACATCAATTATAAATTAAGGTCGTATATTGTGGTATTTAACTAATTATACATTGTTTGTGAATTTCATTTTTTTTGGTACAATTGGTCGAGAGTGGGATGCACTACATTTGTACGTCGCCAACAATCTTGATTGGATGATGGTATGGATTGAACGATGTCAACAATCTGGTCGCACATTAACATGGGAAGGTGTGGCTTCATTGGTTTAAAGAAGCTCATCGTAATGGAGATTCCAATGTTACACAAAGGGAAATTGATTTAGCATATGGTTTAAGAGATAAACAGGTATGTATAAATATATTAATCACCCATATTATTTAATTATTTTCAAGTATATTGATGTATATAAATCTTGAGATTGTTTTCTTTGCATACATTCGGTCAAGAATAAATATGTTTATCAACTGACGATATTGCAATAATTTTTACATGTTTGACATATTACAGGTGAAACACCACAAGGCTATGTGGTGCAATGGTCATAAATTTCGAATCAAAATGTTGGATGACATGAAGAAAACTTGTGATTCTAGTATTACTGCAGTCTTTTAGGTGACTAATGTTTCATCTAGAAGCGACATACATCTAGAAGTCTCAGAAAATTGATACTATGGGATTTTGGATGATATACTTGAGTGTGATTTTAAGTCCTTTAGATTAATTTTGTTCGTCATCCTATGGTACAGGCTATGATTGAATGAAAATGATCCTGAGAGAACTGTTATTGAACATGATAATGGATTTACCATCGTTAATACAAGGTTGATCGAGTGAGCTGGAAATGAGCCCTATGTTCTTCCAAGCCAATGTGAGCAGATATTTTACCTAGAGGTTCTAGGTAAAATGGGTTGGTCATTTGTTGTTAGACTTGATCCAAAAGGAATGTTGGTAAAGTATAATGTGGTGGAAGAAGAAGATACCGAAGAACTAGAAGATGATGTAGATGATGATCAGGATCAATGGTTAGTTGATGATGTCCTTGACAAAGATGTTGAAGAGGAGGAACTAGATCATGATGATGTAGGAGTTAATGTTCATGAAGATGATATCCATGTGGATGATGACATTATCGAAATTGATATCGATGACGATGCTAATGATATGACCAATCCTTACAATGTTGAATCTAGGTCGGATGATACAGACAAAGAGTTGGATGAAGAAAAAGATCAATGACATTGAAATGTATAAGTTATGCGATTATATTATCTATTTGATATTAATTTCTTGATAGAATTATATTTTACTTATGTGGTTACATAATTAATTCATGATGTTTTTAATTTTTATGCCATTACATACTTAATTTAATGATGTACTTTTTAATGTTTGAAAGGTCAAAAAATTAAAACATTTCAATAGTGATGTTAACAACCTTGAAATTAGTGTGTTTTATGTTTCATGTGATCATAAAAGATTAAAAGTCGATTTTACAAGTGGTTGTTCGGTGTTTACAGCGTGTATATTTGGTTCTTTTACAATATAGCGAGGTTTGTCTTCTAATCTACCCATGATTGCCAATTCTAATCAAAGGTGGCTCGAGACTGGACCAAGCGTGGGGACTTTAAAAGCCTTGTACACTTCGGGCTTTGCAAGACCCGGGAGGGTGATCCCTTAATGTGGTTACAACCTCTACACCATTATTATAAACAACATTAACAATAGCAAATGATCTCACTTAATAGCTCAACACGATAAGATAATATCAACTAGAATTGATTGTTCATAGACAATATCAACTATTTGGAGCGTGAGATAACTAAACACAATCCATTGTATAAGATAGTCAATGATTTGCAATTTTTAGCAAGCTCTAGGCAAAGACAAAAAATACTAAACTACATTAATAATTACAACTTAGATCAATGCCATATATCCATTGTAGGAGTCAAATTCATAAGCATCTATGGTTTATAATAGATTTAATACATCACATATAAGATCCGACAATATTGCATTACAATTTCATTAGTATGCATTCTAACCCATGACTACTTATCAAATCCTTATATAACACATATCCGCCTATAATCCATTCAATAATTTTGATTAATTCCTTGAATTAAAGCTAAAATAGAATCATACACACCAAAATAGTGAGATGGATAAAACAACCCTTAGTTATTTCATTCAAAGTTCAGATATGCATGTACAATGGAGAGACATGAGCTTGAATTTTTATTTCAACTCAAATGCTAGTACTGTTATACAACATTAAATCTCTATGAACTCAAAACCTAAATTGCATTTCTCTAAAACCATCAGATATGCAGAACATATCTACTTATAATCCCATTCAAGCATTTTAATTAATTCCTTGAATTAAAGTTAAAATAGAATCATACACACTACAACAGTGAGCTAAATGAAACAACCCTTAGTTATTTTATTCAAAGTTCAGATATGCACATATAATGGAGAGAGACGAGCTTGAAATTACCATTTCAATTCAAATGCTAATACTATTATGCAACATTAAATCCTCATGAACTTAAAACCTATTATAGAGTGACTAAGAACCTAAATTTCATTTCTCTCTAGAACAATTGATCTTTACAATCAGCTCTGCAACTTCTCCTAGACTCGATCAAAATTATCTAACTTGCTAACCCATACTTGTGGCCTTGAAATCCTTCTTATAGAAAAATGAAGGAGCGAACAAGCTTCAGGCCAAAAAGTACACACGTCACCAGCCGATTAGAGCACCTGATGATATTCCAAAAATCATTGCAAATGCAATCATCCTAGAGCATATTCATGTTCATGTTGACTGAGCAAAGTTGATGCGATTCAAAAACCACAAGAAACCCATACCGAGAAAGTCATCAATACAAAACTGGTACCGTTGTAACCGCAACATCAAATTTGCCACCTGTCTGTAGTCCACTCTCTTTTACTCATCATCATTCAAATACTTAGCTACCCACTTCTGGTATTCTTCATCGGTAGGCAAGTATGTGCAGGATCATCGTGCAAAAAATAGGCCCTTAAGTGGCAAAAAATTCAGAAAAATCAGTGTTAGGCAACTTGACATAAATATTTGAACAAGTTATCTATATTATTTCAAAAATATGTAAGAATAGAATTTGTATAAAATTGAATGTAGTTTCTAAAATACTAGGTTTATTTAAAAATAAATAAAATCTATTTGGTGAAAATTTGAAATTTCAATGTAGTAGTACTTAAATTCAGGAAAAATAAGAAGTAGGTGTCTGTGACCACCCTAACCATAATAAAATGATAATATTTTTGTAAAATTTATATATAAGTAGAGGACTCATGTCTGGATGTGATGCATATATTTTTAATTTTTTTCAAGTAAATAATTAATTATGAATTTTTAATTACAACTTTTAGAAAATGTAAACTTCGTCTACGACCACCTTAACTTGGTCAAAATTCATGAAATTTAATTTTTCTTTTTAATCCTATAGTATGTGAAACATAGAATGTGATGCATGTTTTAGATTCAAAAATATGATACCGTTTGAAAGTTATAGATGTTTTCAATCAGCCTATCGTCGGTTTAGTCATAATTCTAATAGAAAATGAATAATAATTATTTATTAAATTCAAATTAAATCATAATTTATATTTTTGGAAAGCTAAGAATCTCCTCTAAAAACCCTTTTTTGTTTCATTAATTTTGGGTGAAAAAAAGTTGTCAGCCACATACCCCCATAATATTGCCACTTTTTGGCGCACCATGATCCTGCACATACCTAGGCCAGTTAAAATTAATCACCTCATTTGCCTTTGTACTATAAGGCATATACTTTACCACTACTTGATTCGAATATCTTTCAAAAGACTCCAAAAATGAGTTGGTACCAATAATCTTATCCATACAACTCACCAACAAATCATGATCTGAGTCATCACAAATTAATTTAATTTGATTATTGATGACCTTATTTGCTTGATCCTGCCATTGTTGGAGTGTTATGATTTTCCCTTGCTCATCAATTATATTAGGTAACAATGTGTTATCCCAATCATTGAAATTATTTACCAACTCTTTAATCTTCCTACTCAAATCATCTGGTAGGGTTTGCAAACCTTGTAATGATTTTACTAACAGATGAGTAGGCTTCAATGATTGGGGCCTATTATTTATATCAAACCTCGAGGCTTTATTCATGATATCCAGATCATTGGCCCTAGGGATCCAATTTTTAATTATTTTTACCACTACCTCTTGATCCCTATCAATATTCTTTATTGCTTCCAACAACAAAGAATATAAAGAATGTACAGATTGCAATTTACTATCTACCCCTTCATTTAAGTGCTCCAAAATAGTAGTAACAATCTCCTTTTCCTTTGAAAGAAATTCCTCCTCTGTTATCCTTAATGATGTTTGTAATTCATCAATTTTTTGTATGAGCTGCCTCTTCGTTGGATCAACAGAGCACTTAGTTTCTTTATCAATTTGTTCTAGAGGGGTGAGAGCAGGATTCTGAATGGGAGACCCTGGTGTGGAAAAATTTGGAGAAGTAGGAGGCACTGACCCTACTGTGGGGGGTAATGTACTGGTTCTTGGAGCATTTGATGTTTCCCCAATCTATCTATATCTGAACCTTTCCACTTTAGTTTGCAATTCAACATTCCTTTGTTGCATTTTACTATATTCTTCAATCAAAATGTTATACTTCTCCATTAGGCTCTTCCTTTCAGCCTCCTCCCTTTCAACAGTCCTTTGGAAAAATTTGGCCACATTTATAGTTAAATTAGTGGCCTTGGTGGTTGAAGTCTCTGAAGCTCTCTTTATTATTAATCCTCCTCTAAAATTTGGATTAATATCAGCAATATCTGGTTTTCTCCCCTGTGGAGCCAATGCCCAAATTGCTAAGGTCTCATATTCGTCACTGAAGGTAGAGTTTTGCAATGCTGCCTTAACCTCTTCCTCAGAATCTTGAAAAGGATTCTTGGACTTCATAATAGCATTAAAAGCTACTGCATCTACAATATCCCACTCAGGAAAAATCAATACACCAGCTTGACTCACCAGTTGTCTTCCTTATTCAGGAGTGATGTTCTTGAACTCTTCCATCAATTCAACTTTTCCTTCTTCATCATTCTCCTGGTCTGACCTATCAGGCCTTAGTTCCCTTCTCTCCCTACATTTATCTTGATACTCTTCAAATTTCATTCTCCATGCCAATTGCAATAATATAGGAGTTTTCACAAATGTATTGCCATCTAAAAACTCCCTGCATGCTTCCATTCTTGCATCTTGCACACTTTTACCTTTCATATCTAAATCAGACAAAACCAATTTAGCTAACCTAGGAGGGGAAAGCATACCAACTTGTATGTCCTGATCAGTAACAATAATTTCATCTGTCAGATCCTCATGTGGGTGATCAGTTCTCTGCCTCTTAGGGCTTGGCACATATGGTAGTGATGGAGGACTACCTTTTGGTGATGAATTTAAATCAATTATCTTTACTGCCCCAGGTACTTTGAATTTTGGACTTGGTCATGGAGGCGCCTTCATTATTTGCTTCCCCTTCCTATCTACTTCATCCTCATCATTGCTACTATCATTTTTCCTTCTATAGATGGATCGCTTTTCTGTAGGCTGGTATACTGACCTTGTTTCAATTGGCCCAACACTTTGTTTTTGCATACCCAGACTTAGACTTAAATTTATCTTTTTAGTTCTCAAGGTGTCCATAATCTCCTTGAAGTTCTTCATTAGAAAATCAATTTTCTTATGGTATGGACTAAACTCCAACAGTGGATCATACTTTGGATCTATTTCATGCACAACATCCAGTAGCTTACTATAAGCTATCCATTTCCCCCTATTCAACTCCTGCTTATTTAGATCAAATTCATTTCTAATCAGGTCCTTAGGGAAGTTGAACTCATGTGCAAATTTTCCTTCTTTTATTATTTGTCTTAAAAGAGCAAAGAAACCCTCAGGATCATGTTGTTGCCTTGGACCACATCTCAAATGGTAATCAGCAAAAAATTTATCAAAATGTGTCCAACCTCCCTTTGAAAATACAAAGTCAAACACCACTATATAATCAAGGAAGAATGTTCCTTTCCCCCTTCTAGTGAGGTTGTCATCATGAATACAACTTATCTACCACATAACTTTTGCAAAGCCTACTCTTGGTGGCACATTGTATGGCAGTATGTGAGGGGCTCCCTGAAATCCACATACTCTCAAGACAGTGCTGACTGAGTATGGGATAATGTCACCCTAGTTATTGTAAACCCTCAACTCTGGCTTCCTCCCCTTTGGCCTGAGGAAATCATGCAATTCCTCAGGGATCCTAGGTACATTCACCATCAATCTAGCCCTTAATCTAGAAGCAAAATAATTATCAAATTGCACATAACTAGTGCTTTCCTTATTACAGGATAAATTTGTAGCTCATATCTGTACTGACAACTTTTCTCCATGAACTGATTGCCTTAATTTCATCTTCTCAGAAAAGAAATCAGCATTCCTAAACAAAAACATATGCATCAACATAGAATACCAAAAGAATTGAGTACCAATATCATTTTTTTGCAGCTTCGATAGCCCTTCATGTATCCTCTCATCCAAGAAAGAAGCAAAGTCATATGTCATAGAGAGGATAGGGTGTTGTATTTGCACCCCCATGAACATGTACGCAATAGGCATTACTGCACCAAGACTAAAACCCAAATTCTGACACAATTAATAGAAAGTGGCTAGGAAAGGCTTTGCAAAACAATTCAATCTAAAAGGTTCCTGGTCACTAGGGCTGATATGAAATTGTGAACCTCCTGCCCTGACCAGATGAGGTGGAAGTAGCTTAGCCCTAAAAAGAAATTTCAACTTTGCATACTCTTACTTCATTTCCTCAAGATTGATAAGAACCAAGTCTTCACTCGGCTCACTCAAATAAAAAATATGTTGGATATCTTCTCTATTAATTTCTAGTAGCACCCCTCCATCATTATCCCTAATTACCTATGTAATAGGGTCATACCTCACGACCACTACCCTAAGTAAGTCCACATCAGGGAATACATTTGGTACAACCAGCTTCCCCATGTAATACATCCATCCATTTGAAAAAGGGTGAGGAAAATTCCTCTGTCCATACCACAATCTGAACATTTCTAAGCCGGTGAGAGGAACCCTAGCATTGAAAATGTTGGAATAATTACACACTAACCCCTCCCCTAGGATTTTTCCTTGCATCAACACTACACATTTCCTTCTATCATTCATTGATAATAGAAATTGATCTAGGAAATCATCGTACAAGTTTCTTTTCAAATATTCAATGTGATGAGAGTGCTGCTTGGTTGGTGCCATCTTGGACAAACTAGGGCTTTGTTACAATGTTACACTTCAATTGGCTAGGAATAAGCAGAGATAGGAAACTATAGAGTAAAAAACTACAATTCCTCACAATTTATGATTAAACTATAGCCTTAACAAGAGATTTCAATAAGCTCAATGACAAGTATAGAAAACCCCTTTCCAAAATTTAGGTGTAGAATGACTGGGAGGCACAAAAAATAAACTTATGGATCTTTTCACATAAACTCCAAATTTTGGCTGCAACGGCTCGCAATTTCACCTTTAGCTTTGAAACTATTTTCATGAAATAATTGGATAATTTGTGATATAAATGAGGTAGGAAAATTGATTTTATGTTGATCAAATCTCGCCAGTAAATGCCTCATCTGCCATTAAAGCTCATTCATGGGCTGCATGAACGGCTCCAACCACAGTTGATACAGATTTAAATTTGAACCATTGATCCTCTAGTTTGATCAAATCATTCACGACCACCTTCAAAACAGGCTGACATAATCACCAACATAAAAATAAGGGGCCCACCATGCCATACGCCACAAATGAAAACCACGTGGCGGTTGCTCGTGATTCCTGCAATCCCTCAATTTACCATTGCAGGAAGGCGGGCAACCATTGATCCTTCTCATGTCAGAGATCTTGCTACTTCAAAAATGGTCGTCGTCCTTTCTGTTAAATGTCGAGCAGCTTTTCCCTCAAAATTATAACATGTGCATTGAAATAAAGCATGTGCATCTCACAAGAACTTTAGTAATTTTTCCCTTAACACATTTAGAACTGGCTAATGCTTCCTTCACTCTTTAGACCTCATCGGATGAGACACATGGAAAGTGCCCGTGATATCGCGATCCCATAATTCCTGATCACGGGATGGCAGGCACCGTTGATATGTAGGAAATAGATCAACGACAACGCTAATTCAACCCTCTACAAAATAAAATCATCAATGACCACATTCAAAAAAAGCTAACAAAATTTCCAACACGGCTATAAGGGGCCCACCTTACCATACACTACGAAGGAAGTCCACATGGTAGTTGCTCGCGACATAGCAATCCTAAAAATTTTGATCGTACGACGGTGGGCAACCGTTGATCCTGAGCATCAATGATCTTGTTCCTTTAACACAGTCACTAGCCATGTTGTTAACCTTGACGGCTTTCTCAACAAGATTATAACTTATTCGTAATTTAGGTAATGTGCATCTCGAGAACACTTTAGTAATCCACCCCTTAATACATTTAAAACCGTTTAGTGTTTCATTTACTCTTTAGGCTTTCATCGGATGAGGCAGGTGGCACCCCTTGATTTCACAATCAACCCAAGCACCATCACGGGATGGTGAGGGCGGCTCGAGATCAAATGGTAGTTGGTCACGATATAAGAATTTGATCCCGGATAGAACACATAAGCGCTTGGGTGATTTTACGATCCTTCAATTCCAGATCAAAGTTAAAGGCAGCGTTGATATTTCACGAAATAGATCAGCGACGGCACTAAATCAACCCTTTCAAAATAAAACATTCATTAAAAGGAGAAGTGGGCATTACTAGGCGAGACTGACAAATAAAAAATTATATTTATAGAAGAAAAATAAAATAAATTTATAATTTTTTTGTAATTTCACTTTTAACTTTAAATGTATGTTCCTCATTAAGTTGTATTTTTTTACAATCAAATTTTTATTTTAGAAGTTTGTTTATAAATATAAAGATGCATTAAAAATATATTAGATATATTTTTCTTTATATTATATAGCATTCATAACATTAAATTAACATAGAATAATTTCACAATATCACTTAACCAATCAAGAAAAATTTAATCATTACTATGCAACATTATTCTCACATCAAAATAACAAATAAACATTTAAAACATTTATATTTTTATATTATAACATTCATACTTAAACCTTTTATATACACAATGTCAGTTAATTATAAAAACATAAAATTATTTATAAGCAACTTATTTTTTAACAATTTAATATAATTAAGAAAAATTTAATAAAATTATAGATAAATTTATGAAATATTGATTTACTTATCAAGAAAAAATCAATGATAAATTTACTTATTATAGATAAATTTACTTACCAATGTATTTTAACCATCAAGAAAAAATTAATCATTAGTGATTGCAACATTATTGGCACATCTTTTAAACTGATAAATAAACATTGAAAACACATTTATTTTTTATATTATAACATTCATAACTAAAACTTTTTTATACACAATGTCAGGTTAATTATAGAAATACATAAAATTATTTATAAGCAACTTAAATTCTTTAACAACATATAATAGAGTTTAGATTTGTTATATCTCTCATATATCAACATAGGTAAATTTAAAAATATTTTAAATTATATAAAATGATTGAATTTATAGAAGATTATTTTTATTAAAGTCATAGAATTTAACCCCAATACTAACACTAATTACGCCGAGAGGCGTAACCTACAGTGATAGCACCGGTGGAGCGTGACCGTGTTAAAAAAAATCTTAACTTATAAAAAAAAGCCGACAACTAAAGAGATGAAATATTATATGTTTCTGTCATAACTTTTCAAACTAATATAAATAGGAAGTAAATAGTGGGAATTAAGAAGAGATTATTGCTGGCGAATAGTGCAAATAAATAGAGAGGTGGAGATAAATACCGTGAGTGAAAAAAAGTAAGTTATTTCTATTTTCATTTTGTCTAAAAACATTTGTATGCATTATAATACTTTTTTAGATTAATTTTTTAGATGTTTTTTCAATTATAAATAAGAAAGTAATTTAATATAAAATTTAAATGTATGATTAATTTTTTTAGGTTAAAAAGTAATTTCATTATAAACATTTTAATGCTTATATTATAATATTTGTTTTATTATAAGTAAGTAAATAAGTTTTTAATAAAATATCTATTGTAAGAAAGTAAATATTTTTTTAGTTTTATTCATTTTAGGGTAAAAAAGTAATTCTATTATAATGCTTCTTCAATTACAAATAAGAAAGTAATTTAATATAAAATAAAGTAAATATTTTTTTAGTTTTATTCTTTTTAGGGTAAAAAAGTAATTCTATTATAATGCTTCTTAATTACAAATAAGAAAGTAATTTAATATAAAATATAAATGTATTATTAATTGTTTTTAGTTTTATTAAAATGTTTTAAAAATGTTTTTAATGCTTACATTATAATATTTTTTTATAAGAAAGTAAATAATTTTTTAATAAAATATCTATTATGTGATAATGTTGATATTTAACACATACAATTTATATCACATACAAAAATAAGCAAATAGTGCAATGGATTAATAGATTTGATTTGTAATTGAAGGGTTATGGGTTCAACTCTCATTGTAGGTTTAAAAATTAATATATTTTTTAATTAATTAATTTATTACTAATTTTATTGAAAAAGTTATTAATTAACAAAATTGTAATCATAAAAAAATAAAATAAACATGTGTGTTTTGTTTATAATCGTAAGGTTGTGAGTTCAACTACCATTTGGATTCAAAAGTTAATATATTTTTCAATTAAAAGTGAATATTACTATGAAATGGTATGTGTAGAAAATAAACAAATATCACTACTTTAAAACTAATAATATCCAAGGCAATATGTAATTATTCTTTTTTTAACAATGTCCTTTTATATTGTATTTGGTTGGTAAAATTATTTATATACCTATGAACCATTAAGTATCTTTACAAATGCTTAACAATTTTATAGATTTATTAATTTTTATTAAAATTTGCAGGATGCCTCGTTGTCCAAGGACAATTTTTCAAAATGAAGAGCAACGAAGAGAGCATCAAAGAGAATATGCTCGAAATTATATGAGACAACGACGTGAACAAATGGCTAATGCACAAAGAGAGGAAGCAAGGAGTTTTACAACTGAAGAGTAACAAACAGAACAAAGGAGAGAATATGCTCAGAACTATATGAGACAACGACATGAACAAATGAATGATGTACAAAGAAAAGAAGAAAGGATTCGTCAAAACCAAATTGATAGAGAAAGAAGCCTTAAACATAGGGTAGATATGACAACAGAAGAGATTGAAGCAGAAATGAGACAACATGCAGATAAAATGATAACACGTTGTTCACAAATTCAAAGAGCTATGCATTTTGATCAATTGAATGAAATAGAAAGACAACAAATACAAGTGCGCAATCATGAATCAGTTAAAGACATCATCAATCACATGGGAATGTTGAGGTTAGTTTTGAAGGGGTGAATTCTATTACAATAGATCGTGTGCTACAAACACCAAATGATAGAATTCAAAATGTAATGAATATTGATAATAGAAGAGATCAAGAAGTAATTAATAATAATACAACTACTGAGATTGATTTGAAAAGTCTACAAATGATATTTCGACATGGACTAGATAAACTTTCTACACCAAGTATGTGTTATATTTGTGAAGAGAGTTATCCTGCAATGAAGGTTGTACATGTACCTAAGGGCCCTATTTGCAATTGATATCGGCAAGAGAGGAATGAACATCGATTTTCAGCATTAAAAAATATGGATCCTTGTCTACAACCATCAAAATTTGCAAATTTAACGCAAATAGAGGAAATGTTGATAGCAAATGTCAACCCAAGACTTCAAGTAACACATGCAACTGGAGGGAAATACAAATATATTAAGATAGATAAGCTAGTTATAATCTAACCATGACCTCAACCCTAAAACTAACATTAATTAACTTCAAACCAAACTCTAATTTTATATCCAACCCTAAACATAACTATGATTTTAAAACTAACATTAATAAAATCGTAATTGATCCATAACCCTAACCCTAATACTGAGCCCTGCCCCAATTGAACCATAACACTAACCCCAAGCTTTATTATAGAACCTTAATCTTTACCAAAACCCTAATCCTAATTCAACCCTATACCTAATTTTAATTAAATTCTAACCCTAATTTAACCTTTTAAACTAACAAATAAACATTGAAAACAATTTTATTTTGTATATTATAACTTAAACCTTTTATACGCAATGTCAAGTTAATTATAACACAAAATTATTTATAAGCAACTTAAATTTTTTAACAATCTAATAAAATATAATTTAAATTTAACTATAAATGGTATAGAGTTTAGATTTTCTATATCTCTCATATATCAACATAGGTAAATTTGAAAATATTTTAAATTATATAATTTCAAAGAAAAATTGAATAAATTTATAGAAGATTATTTTTATTAAAGTGATAGAATCTAATCCCAATACTAACATTAATTATAAGTCTAACCATAACCCCAACCCTAAAACTAACACTAATTAACTTCAAACCTAACTCTGGTACATATCCAGCCCTAAACACTTAACTATGAGTTCTAAAACTAATTAGTAGAGCCCTAATTGAGACCCAACAAGCCTAGCCTAATGCCCCAACCCTTGCCTTTGATTGGACCTAACACTAACCCCAAGCTCTATCATAAAACCTTAATCTTTACCCCCAACCCCAAGCCCTAATCCTAATTGAATCCTATACCTAATTTTAATTAAAGTCTAACCCTATTTGAACCTTAAACTTAATTGAACCCATGTTTAGGGTTAGGGTTCAATTAAGGTTAGGGTTGAATTATGGTTATGATTAGGGTCAAAATTAAAATAAGATTATGGTTGGAGTTTAATTAAGGTTGCTATTCACTTACGGTTAAGGTTCAATTAGTATTCAATTTTGGTTAGGGATCAATTAGGGTTATAATTCAATAAGGGTTTAATTAAGGTTAGGGTTAAGGTTAGTCTTAAATTAGGGCTAGGATTGGAGTTAGGGTTCAATTAAGGTAAAAGTTATTGTCTATTTTAGGGTTAGGGTTCAATTAGAGTTCTCTAGGGTTATGATACAATTAGGGTTACGTTTCAACAATACCTAGGGTTACGATTACAGTTCAATTAGTGTTAGAGTTAGGGTTATAATATGAGTTCAATCAGGTTAGGGTCAAGGTTTAATTAGTGTTAGAGTTAGGGTTGCAATAATAAAATTTTCCATAATGATATGGAAAGACATTCAATTGGATTCATATACAAATGCACAAATAAGAATTGGTAATTAAGAATTCTCTAGAACTAAAGTTATAACAACAAATATAATCCTTAGCTTAATCATTTGTTCTTTGTTAGGGTTGGGATAAGAATTTAACTGGGCCAACTGAGACTTAGGAAATAAAACCCTGCAGAGGAAATAAAGTATTAAAATCAAAGTTGGGTTTTAATTTTAATCTAGTAATGTAAGCATAAGCCATTAACTCCAGTGGTCATGTCTCCGACAACTTAGCCAAATCCTTTCATTAAATACTAACTATGCAATGTGTAGGTTTTCCAGATTCGAAGATATGGGGAATATCTTGATCATACCCCGCAAACTCGTAGACCTAAGGTGTCACCCTGTTATTTGGCACAAGGTCAGCAAAAGGAAGATGTGTGTCCTATATGGAATGTGGGGCCCAATATCCACTATTGAGCTCATAACCCATGGTTTTAGATCAATAACCAAGATCAAAAGCTAATGTATATCTTTGTTGTTCCCTACTAGCTCGCAGGAGGAAGATGAAGGTTGGTTAAAATCTGTGAGGTCAGTGAGATTGCAATGCATAGCTCCAGTCGTTCAGTTTGCAAAGTGCATAGAACCTGTCGACATGGTAGTTGGTTTCTAAGATGGATTAATATTATTGGTCATGAGGAAGGTGAACGATGCTTCGTTGGATGTCAAACCGAGTTAGCCTGAGATAAACCGTTTGATCTGCCAACTCTTCAAGAGATCAGTGAACAGTATTCAAAGTTGAAAAATGGCACATGGTGGTCATTCTATCGTACAACTGGTGAAGAATTAATGAATTATTCCTTGCTTGTGTAGTCACGTCAATCTCAATCTGTGTGAAGATGTTGTTGTTGGAAATCATGAAGTTTGATCTTTGGATTCTCATGTAGCTCTGGTTAAACAGTGACAATACATACGCCACCAAATTGCCATGTTTGCACATGCATTTTTACTAAGCATTGATGAAGGTTGCCATTGCCTCGCACAACAAATACAAGAGGAATTAACTGCTAATAGTGTCATTCTTGTAGCAGTTAGAGCACTTTGTGGGCTGAGTCTAATCAAGTTTGAGTGCTTGTCTGAGAAGAGAAAATGAGTAAGTCAGTAAGGAGGTCTATTCGTTTGAGCTCACAAAAGCTCAGTCCTACTATTCAGGAAGGTGCTTTGGTTGACAAGCCCAGGATTGTGCCCACTAGATGTAGTAGAAGGTTGCAATTCTTGGACGTTGCTGCTCAGCTAGTAGATGAAAAAGGCAAGCAGTCGGTGTGCTCTATTACTAGTGTCAGTAGGAAAATAAGGTATGGGCATGGCTCCTCTGGATGCCAACACTCGTCCATTGACCTTACGAGCAACACTTCTAATGATGTAACTGAGACCGACTCTGACTATTGTCGGTATTTACCTCGCTTCAATCACGGTCTTCCCTCTGATGAGGAAGTGATATTTGTGGTGCAATTGGCTATTAAAACCCCAAGCAGATGCACTAGAACCATATTGGGCAAGGACAAGAAAGAACAGGAGGTTGAGGGTCTACCATATTGGGCAACGACTAGAAGCAGGCGTGTATATCGGGGTCTGAGTGTTAGTAAGCACAAGTGGCGGGTAAATAAGAAGTTGTTGTGGTGCCTTCGTGCCAATTTGGTTTCTTGGTTTTTTTTGCGTGGATAGCGACAAGGGGATTTTGATGACAATTTGTGTTCCCTTTTCTTTTAGCTTTCCCCAGTTCATGCGCCACTATGTTTTGTAGATTCAACGTGTGGGAAGTTTTGAAATGAAAGTCAAATGCAATGGAGATTTTTTTCAAATGAAAATTTGTGGTGAAATTACATTTGAGCCCGAAGCTTGTTGCTCCCTTGTCATATAAAAGGGAATTTAAGGCTCATTTGTAGGGAGAGAATTGATGAAAGATCTAGCTAGGTTTTGAGTTGAATATATGGGTAGAAAGATAGTTTTGAGTTAAATATATGGGTAGAAAGATATCTATCCTCTGATGAGGAAGTGATATATGTGGTGCCATTGGCTATTAAAACCCCAAGCGGATGAACTAGAACCGTATTGGGCAAGGACAAGAAAGAAGAGGAGGCTGAGGGTCTACCGTATTGGGCAACAACTAGAAACGAGCGTGTATATTGGGGTCTAAGTGCTGGTAAGGGCAAGGTGGCAGGTAAATAAGAAGTTGTTGTGGTACCTTAGTGGAAATTTGGTTGCCTAGTTTTTTGCGTGGATACAAAGGGGAATGTGATGACAATTTGTGTTCCCTTTTCTTTTACCTTTCCCTAGTTCATGCACTATATATGTTTTGCAGATTCAACGTGTGGGAAGTTTTGGAATGAAAGTCAAATGCAATGGGGATTTTGTTCAAATGAAAAATTGTGGTGAAATTACATTTGAGCTCGAAGCTTGTTTCTCCCTTGTCATATAAAAGGGAATTCAAGGCTCATTTGTAGGGAGAGAATTGATGAAAGCTCTAGCTAGGTTTTGAGTTGAGTATATGGGTAGAAAGATATCTGTCCTCTGATGAGGAAGTGATATCTATGGTGCCATTGGCTGTTAAAACCCCAAGTGGACGGAATAGAATAGATAGCTTGTTTTGAGTTTTGGATGAATATATGCAAATTATCTTAAATTGTATGCAGATATGACTTATAAGCATGAATAAACGTATAATTCTAATATATTTTCTCTCCTTATGTGGATTTGAGTGAATTTTGAATGAAATGTTAATGATGTTTTCATTCTTCATTTGAGAATTTTTTCAATTGTGTGTCTATGTTTTGGGTAGAATTCAATTTTAAAATTTTGAAGTTTCATATTTATATGTGTGAGATTGATCTAATATTCCAAAAAATGAATGTTAAAATATCATGAAAAAAATGGGCATAGAATGAATGTAGAAATAAAATTATATTTGCATATATTCATAAAATAAGATCTAATAAACAAAAAATATATGGAATTAAAAATAAAGGAAAAATAATTCAACCCAAATTTAGATAAGAGAGATAATTAGATTATATGATAACTTTAAGGCTAGGGTTAGGGTTTGATTAGGATTAGTGTTCACTTATGGTTATGATTAGAGTTATGAATCTACAATTAGGGTTCAATTAGGGTTATGATTATAGTTATGAATCGACAATTAGGGTTCAACTAATGTTCACTTAGGGTTTCTTTCTTGGGAGAATTTTATTGAATGGTAAGTGTATTTTATAAAATTAATATGTCAAGAATTAATTTTAGATAATACTACATGTGGTTTCATATGGTATTAAATTGTAGATTAAAATTGATAATAGATTCCCTTCCTTCTTTTGCATTGTAATCTACCATAATATATAGCCTTAAAATCCTATTCATATTTTGAGCTTTTCTAAACTATACAACACGACATCCAACAAAAAAAATTGTTATGCATTTTTTCCAAGCACAAATCCTTAGAATTCTTAACGTGTTACTTAGGTTAATTGTTTATTGCAAGAAATAAATACACACTAATATATATTGGTTTGAGGAAAATATTAAAATATTTATATAGAGAGAAATTTAAATGCAAGGTTCAAGAGTACATACCTTTGCTTTTGTTAATGTTGATGAAGATACAATCCTTGATGAAATTACTTAAATTTGATGACATGATATAAAAAAATGGAATATCTTTGCTCTATGTGGCACTTGAAATTTTATACAAAACTATAGCTAACTCTACATCAAATTTGTGACTTTGGACCTATTTTGCATCAATAAATATGAGCTTTGACACATGCCTCCTAATCTAGCATACAATATGTACTTAAATGCTCAAAATAGTTAGGAGTAGTGTTGAGATTGGTGGATCTTTGGGAAGGTCCAATGCTTCACCTTTGTATCTCTCCCTATAGATAGAGGTAGAGATGAATATAGAATGAGAGAGGAAAAGGGATAAAAATAGATAGAGATATAGAGAGATAGGGAAAATAAATATATAGAGATGGAGATATATATATATATAGAGAGAGAGAGAGATGTGAGATAGAGATATAGGGAGATATAGAAAGATAAGTAGAGAGAAAGACAAATAGAGATGGAGAGGGAGATAGAAATAGGGGGAGATAGAGAGAGAGAAAGAGAGAGGAAGATATAGATAAATGGGAAGAGAAAGACATAGATATAGAGATATATGGGATGATAAAGGGAAAAATAGGTTGAGATATGAATATAGATAGGGGTATAGGGAGGGAGCAAGAGATCAGGGAGAGATGGGGAGAGATAGAGAGAGGGAGGGAGAAAGGGAGAGAGATATGTAGAGGAGGGAGAGATAGAAGATAGGGAAGAGGGAGATATATGTAGAGAGGGGGAGAGAGGGAGAGCAAGAGGGGAGGCTAATTTTTTAGTTTAAATTCTATAAAATATTCAATAA
>VDFB02026320.1:100978153-101045091 GCA_007258455.2 Sequoia sempervirens
TTTTACATATCTTTCATCCCCCTCAGTCTCCATTTGAGTCCTACCTTAAGCACATTTTCCTCATTTTATGATATTTTTACCCATATTTTGGTCGTGTGACCCCATAGAATCCATCGAGTCATGCATTTTTTATGTTGTTGTCCATATCTGCATAGGTCCATCTAGGTCTCCCCGACCCATGTTGCCTATGTGTTAACATATGTTTGTAGCAGGTGATCAGCAAGACTTGTTCATTGTTACAGCGATCGAAATTCACCTGTAGGTTTCTATCGGCATGACTTTCACGTGGTTTCAGCGACCGAGGAGGAACCTTTCAACAGGAGTTTGGTCATCGGGATAGTGTCTCATCGATTTTGAATTGTCTCCCCGACTAATGCATGTGGAGGTTCATCAGCGAGAGCTTGGCGATATCGTAATGTGATCTCAGCGAATTTGTTATGTCTTGTTGACATGGGGTTTTTGTCAGCATGTTCTCAAGGAGAGTCTTACCGAACAACACATGGATGGTTTCTTCGGCCAAACATATTGCTTTTGGTGTGAGGTCATAGCGAATATACATTGTCACACTGACCAGTGATGGGAGGATGCATATTAGTAAGAGTTGAGGCTTTTGAAGTAATGTCTTGGTGAGTGACCTTTGGTCTCGTTGATAACACAATGAGGACTTTGTCAGGATGAAAATTGGACTATCTCAGCAACACACAAGATGGATAAAGTCTTTTGGTAAAACAAAGTGCACTCTGTATGACGTCTCCCCAATGTCGGTATGTTACGGTGACCCACATAAGATAAAATAATACATTGGTGAGAGAACCAATTTGTCACAGTGACTCATGATGAATGAAGATTTTCAGTAAAGAAAAGTCTAATCTGTGAGATGTCTCTCTGATATCTCAAGGTTATAGTGAAACGGATGAAGCAAGGAAGCACGTTTCGGTAAGAAAATTTCTTATGTCTCAGCGACTGGGAGATGGCATTCGGGGTGACTCTCAGTATAATGAAGCATTATCTACATGATGTTTCCCTGACTCCATGAGGTCACAGGGAAACACATTGGGACAGGAGGATTTTCTTTGGTTTCAGAATAACAAATAGAATGCTACAGTGACATGTAAGAGGCAAAAGGACGCATATTGATGAAACATAATGAGATCAAAACTAGGAAATAATGCGCCCGCGTTATAATGCGCTCACGTTATAACGTGAGCGCGTTATAATGTGAGCACGTTATATTTTTCTTTAGGAATCCCCGAGCCTTAGCATTGGTAGTTGCCTTGGAATACCAACTAAAAGGCTTGGAGGGCATTCCCAATGACCAGAGACATGTTTTTGCAAATTCTACAAATTTTTCACATAATCGGGTTCGTGCTCACCATTAGTATTGCATCTGGTTCAATATCGACAAAAGCAAACACATGCGTAATGTTAGGTTCTCTCTTAGCTATCCAACGATGTAATTTTTTTCACTTTTTAACAATGTTAAGCCTTTCATCCATAATTTTTTTTGTTTGTATGTCTCTTTTTCACCAAAAAGCAATGTTTGTTTTTTTTCATTATAAATTAACCATTCATCAAAATTTCAAATAAATTACATTTTTAGAAACTAGACTCTATTCTACATTTAAAAAAAGAAAAAATCAATTACCTTCAAAAAATTTTAGGGGAGCACGGCCAAAATTATGCTTTTCAAGAAGTGTCCACTTAGAAAATTAATAAAAATTCAAATATTCATTAAAAAATTATCAGAAAAATCATGCATCAACTAGATACTGTTAGCTAACTTTTGACCATTGTGATTTTAAAATACTAAAAAAATTTCACTGCGGTGTACAAGAGTTCAGAGATAAGAGTTGCTATGTTATGTTTTCTAACAAAAATAGCACCAATTTGTGTACGTCCCTCTTTTGAACCCCTTAATCTCAACCATTTTCAAAATAAATTAGTAGTTTAGAAAGTAGACTCAGAGCACTTTGATCCTTGTTTTTGTTCCATCTCAAAATTTTGAGTGTAACTATCCTCAATTTCATGTCCAAGGACAGTATTTCCTAATTTCAGAAAAAAAGTGGCCACGTAAGCCCCCTTTTTGGGAACCATCTTGGTGCACTTACCCACCTCAAAAGGTGTTTTCCAACAAATTGACAAAGGGGCATTGCTCAATACATAAAGCATCACACCTTAGAGAATATCGCACATGACATCGCAACTAAGAGAGGAGAAGTCATGGAATAAAAGATCACACCTTCGGGAATGGTAGTTGTAGTATTACTACCAAAGGGAACATCATATGCCATTAAAAGTCACGCCACTAGAGGATATTGAGCCTAATATCACCACAATAGAGACACTAACACAATGAATTTGAAATCTCAATAAATTAACTAAACTATTAGGTTGATTAAGTACTTTGATTTCAATCATATGTTAACTCTATACTTCAATTAAAAAGATGAAAAATCAGCAATGGAATATTTGATAACTAGACTCATAAAATATACCATGCAATGAAATAATCTATCTGGGTATTCTTGATAATGTCCCCTATCCCTTCCTAAGAAATTTACTATATTATTCATTCCATGAATACAACAAGAGAATCAATCCAAGAGGGAAAAAATTCCAACTACCTTTGAGCTATCCGATTTACCTCCAACTCTCTTTGCGTTCCTTAATATTTTCCTTGATCTTGATATTTTAAACCATATGCATATCCTCAGAATGACATAGCAAAGCTCCCTACGCCATAACAATATATATATATATATATATATATCACAACTAGCATAAACAACAACATTCCTAAATAGTGTTTAAAACCTTTAAATTTTTTTTAATAAAATTCATACCAGTAAACTGAATAGCACATAAAATAAACAGTAAACAAAGATGAATTGTATTCCAAGACCAAATACAATGAGTTAATAAATAACTGGGCTTCCAAATATTTATGAGGCAAATCCATTGTTATCGAACCATTAAAGATTGCTAACCATTGAGGATGGATGGAAAAAATTTAAACTTACAAGTTCTACATTTCTTGAAAATGACCTTTTATCCACAAACAAGAAAGAAATTTGGTTGTTGATATTTTCAAATTTGAATTCAGGGAAAGAAAGGAAGAGACCTTAGATAGTTTATAGGAACGCAATGGGAGTTCCTTAATAAGTACACCAATAGAGCTCTAATCACAATCGCCCACACACCACAACAAACTTTTCAATTGGAAGGTATTAGCTTAAATAAGGAGGAATTCCCTTCGAAATAAGATGGAAAATTATCAATTGAACAAGACTTTCATTAGATGGAACACCTCTAGACGATATGGTTTTATTGAACATGACATTCTTTTCTAATTATCATTTTTTTCATAAATCAAATTTAATAAGGTACACGAAATGTTAAAATTGTTATTATTGAAATATGGATATATTTTTTATAATATTTTTAAATGTAATATTATTTTTTAACAATTAAATAATAGTTTAAGAAAATTAAATTAAAATTACATTTCATAAATGTAATTAAGAGTATAATCTAATAAATTTAATTTAAGCATGTTTTCACATCTTTGTAAGATCATTTCATGTTGGGCATTGGGTGTTCAATGATATAAAAGGATAACAAACAAAATAATGGATAAGATGGATGGTGTCACTATGGGCACCATCCGTCTTATCCATTATTTTTTTTGTAATTCTTTTATATCATTATTTCATTTGTTATCCCTTTTGGGCACCATTCATTTATGTAGTGTGTATGGACCTAGTTAGGTGTCACCTGCAATATTGTGGGTAGAGCTACAACACCCCTTTGCAGATTTTAATTCTTGAAGAACAATAGGAGATGGCAAAGGTATGAGCATCATGAGAGAAGTATGGGCATATATCAAGCCTATGAATACAACAAAATTTTGGGGAAAAGGAAGTGGTCGATGTTGATTTCCCAAGTAGATAGGTGGGTATGTGCATGATCATAATGGAAAAAACATGCCCTTAAGTGGCAAAAAATAAAATAAAATTAGAGTTAGGGAACTTGATGTAAAAAATTGAATAAGTTATCTATATTATTTCAAAAATATGTAAGAATAAAATTTGTAGCAAGTTGAATGTAGTTTCTAAACTACTAGGTTTGTTTAAAAAAAAAAATCTATTTGGTGAAAATTTGAAATTTCAATGGAGTAGTACTTAAATTTCAGGGAAAAAATAAGAAGTAGGTGTTTGTCTGACCACCCTAACCACAATAAAATGATAATATTTCTTTATAAGATTTTAGATATAAGTAGAGGACTCATGTCCCGATGTGATGCATAATTTTTTGTAATTTGTTTCTAAGTAAATAATTAATTATGAATTTTTTATTACAAATTTTAAAAAATATAAAAACCTCATATGTCTGACCACCTTAACTTGTTCAAAACTTTATGAAATTCAATTTTTATTTTTTTAATCCTATAGTATGTGAAGCATAGAATGTGATGCATGTTTTGGATTCAAAAAATGTAATACTATTTGAAAGCTATAGATGCTTTTCAATTAGTTTATCAATCAGGACTTTAGTTGTAATTTGAATAGAAAATGAATAATAATTACTTATTAGATTCAAAGTAAAGCATAATTTATATTGGTGGAAAGATGAGAATCTCCTTTAAAAACCCTTTCCATTTCATCAATTTTGGGTAAAAAAAATTTGTCAGCCACATACCCATCATATTGCCACTTTTTGGCCCATCGTGATCCTGCACATACCTAGGTATTTTAAATATGGAAGCAAGGATGAGGTAAAATGTTGGACATAATACCTCCAAATAAATGTATTTTTGTGAAATACCATGATGGTAGGATATGTGCAAATTAATTTGTTAAAAAGGAAATATTCAAGAAAACATTATTGGTAGTTGTAAATCCAAATCCCACAACAGTTGCTAGCATTCTCCCTACTTGCATTGAGTGAGATATTTTGAACAAGCTATGAATCACCCATTTCCAATGCCTCTCATTCTCAACCCTCTACCCTCTACCCTCAACCATAATCCATCAACCCTTAAACCCTTAAACCCTTAAACCCAAGTAAAATCTCTACCTTAATCCCTCAACCCTCAACCCTTAATCCCTCAACCGTAATCCCTCAACCATTAAACCTCACTCTACCCTCTACCCTCTACCCTTAACCCTCAAACCCTAAACCCTAAACCCCTATACCCTCTACCCTATACATTGGACCCTCAACCTAATCCCTCAACCCTATACCCTCAAACCTCTATCCTCAACCCTAAACCCTCAACCCTCAACCCTATACTCTCAACCCTTAAACCCTTAAACCACAATAAAATCTCTACCCTAATCCCCCAACCCTCAACCCTTAAAACCTTTACCATATACCCTCTACCCTCTACCCTATACATTAAACACTCAACACTCAATTCTCAACCCTCAACCCTTAATCCCTCAACCATCAAACCTTACACCCTAAACCCTCTACCCTATACATTGGACCCTAAACCCTAATCCTTCAACCATATACCCTCAAACCTATACCCTAAACCCTCTACCCTCAACCCTAATCCCTTAAACCCTAAACCCTCAACCCTCAACCCTATACTCTCAACCCTTAAACCCTTAAACCACAATAAACTCTCTACCCTAATCCCCTAACCGTCAACCCTTAAAACCTTTACCATATACCCTCTACCCTCTACCCTATACATTAAACACTTAACACTCAATTCTCAACCCTCAACCCTTAATCCCTCAACCATCAAACCTTACACCCTAAACCCTCTACCCTATACATTGGACCCTAAACCCTAATCCTTCAACCATATACCCTCAAACCTATACCCTAAATCCTCTACCCTCAACCCTAATCCCTTAAACCCTAAACCCTTAAACCTTCTACCCTCTACCCTCAACCCTAATCCCTCAACCCAATACCCTAAACATCAACCCTATAGGTCCTCAATCCTATACCCTTAATTCTCAACCCTCTACCCTATGCATTGGATCCTCAACCCTCATCTATCAATGTCCTTCCTCCTCTTCTTTCCTTCTCTCTATCTCACTTCTCCCTCCATCTCTCCCTCTCTCTCTACCCTAATCCCTCAATCTTATACCCTTAGCCCTTAAATCCTTAAACACTCAAAACTAAACCCTAAACCCTCAACCCTTAAACCCTCAACCCTTAAACCCTTAAACCCTTAAACCCTCAACACTAAATCCCTAAATGCTTAACTATCAACCCTTAATCCCTCAACCCTAATCCCTCAACCCTGAACCCTTAAACCCTAATCCCTGAACCCTCAACCCTTAAACCCTAATCCCTCAACCCTTAAACCCTTAAACCCTCAACCCTCAACCCTCTACAATATACATTAAATCATGAACCCTCAATTCTCAACCATCTACCCTATACATTGGATCTTCAACCATAATCCATCAACCATATGCCATAAAACCTATATACTTAATCCTATACCCTCAACCCTCAACCCTAAACCTAATCACTCAACTCTTAAACCCTTAAACCCTCAACCCTTAATCCCTCAACCCTTAGCACTTAAACCCTCAACCCTCAACCCTATACATTGGAACCTCAACCTTAATCCCTCAATGCTATACCCTCAACCCCTATCCCTCTCTCTCCCTCCCTCTCTGTTGCCCTCTCTAATTGTCTCTATATACCCTCTCCCTCTTTCTACATACCTCTCACTCAATAAATTTGTACCTCTCTATCTCACTCGCTCTATCTTTATCTCTCTATATATCTCCCTCCCACTACCTCTCCATCACTCTCTCTCTCCCACTCCCTCTCTCTCCATATCTCTCAAGTCTCTCCCTCCCACACCATATCTCTCTTAGGTTCCCCCCTTTGGCACCATACCTAGTTAACTCCTCCCTCTCTCTTAGGTCACTCCCTCTCACACCTTCTATCTCTCTCACTCCCTCTCTCTCCCACTCCCTCTCTATACCTATATTTGAAGTCTCTCCCTCTCAACCCCTCACACTCTCAAGAATCTCCCTCTAGAACCCTACCTACATAACTCTCTCTTTCTCTCCCTCTCTCTCTCCCCCTCCTCTCTCTCTCTCTCAGGTCTCTCCCACCCCCTTATCTCTCTCCCTCTCTCCCTCTATCCTTCCCACCCTACCTAGCTAAGTCCCTCTCACTCCAACCCCTTCTCTCCCACTCCCTCTCTTTTAGGTCTCTCCCTTACAACCCATCTCCCTCTCTCTGGTCTCTCTCTCACTACCTCTCTCTTTCTTAGGTCTCTCCCTCCCTCTCTCCCTCTCACCCTACCTAGAAAACTATCTCTCTCTCTTAAAATTATCCCTCCCTCTAAAGACATATAAACATACATACATATAAGCAAACATACATACATACAAACATACATACATACTTACATGCATACAAGCATACATACATATGTACAAATATAAATACAAGAATACATGTACATATGTACATACATACATACATATATGCATACATTCATACATACATACATACATACATGTCATACAAGCATAGATACACATAAACATACAAATATATATACATACATTCAATAGAGTAGCATTTAACATGAGCACATTATAATACACTCGCGTCATGTATTGCTAGACATTTCTTGGGTACAAACGTAAAAAACATGTCAAAACTAAGAAATAATGCACTCGAGTTATAACACACTCATGTTATTTCTTGCTTTGGGAATCCCCAAGCCTTGGGCTTGGTGTCTTCCTTGGAATACCAAACCAAAGGCTTGGAGTGTCTTCCCAACATCCAAAGATGTGTTTTTGCAAGTTATACAATATTTCACATAATTATAGTGTTTGTGCTAAGTGATGGGGGTGAAATATGTCTTTTTTCACCTTTTATTTGTCTTTAAACTCTATTATTTCATACTATTTTCTACTACTCTTGTCACCATTTGTTAATGAACTAAATATATTTTATAAAATATAAAGGAAAGATAAAAACCTATGAATATATCAAAATCCTTTGATTGTTTATTAATTATCTTCGTGATTTTGGTGGTAGGGAATGTTTAATGGACGCAACATGGACAAGGGCATCAATGGATTGAAGTTAAGATTGGTTGAGGGTCATTTGTCATTTTGGTTAAACTAGTGCTAAGTTGTATTTATCTATTTCAAGTTGTTTTTCAATTTTGAAATGATGGCAAAAGACTATAAGCTATTTTCAATATTATTTTAAGGTTGTTGGCCACAAGTTGAAACAACCAAAGAATCTCATATGTTGTTATCCAACAATAGTTATAATTTTAATTAGTCTATAGTATCTATAAAATGTAAGCCAAGACTTAGTTTATATAGATGATAATAATATATTGATACATACTTTTGTTTGTGACTTAAAATACTATGATGCTATCTGAATGTGTGTTGATTAGCATGGATTAACTTGTGTTTGTAAGCTTCATCACCTAATAATCAAAGAAGGGGGGGCTTACTTCCTTGATTACCCGATGATCACTATTGTAGGATTGCATTATGTGGTAATAAATTTTTTAGCTTTAAATTCATTTTTTGTGATTGAATTGGTTTGCAATTTATTGTTAAATTCATACAAGTTTAATTTAGTGTGTTGTATTCTGTAAACATTGATCGGTGTGACTATCAATATGTGTGAGTAAAGTTTGATGTGCTCCACTTAAATTCTATCTTTTGATTACATTATATTCTTAGTGTGGAATGATTAATACTATTTACCATTTATTGTTAATCTATTTATGTTGCAAACCGTTTTGATATAGGTTCCTGACACAAAACTAACAGGAGTTTGAGAGCCAAATTTCAGAATAAACATAGACTAAGTAGCACTACATCCATCCACACTTAGCTTACTAGTTTCAACCCTTAGGAAAACAACCCCAATATCTTTCACAAGTTCATGGCCCTTAGATTGACAATTAAGGAATAGAATGAGGAAACCTCCAAAAAATTCCCAAAGATTGAGTTAAATACACCTATCGATAAGATAGAATTACAAGGATCTATTTTTCCCTTAAATTTCACCCATATTTTAATCCAATCATTTTGACACCATTTTTGAGGAAAGGTATTAGATGTTTGAAATCATAGCTAGTTGAGTTAGGACCAATATGTCAAGAGGAAAGCCTAAACAATTGTTGACCTTGTTAAGGTTAATACTCCTAATTTGTGTTGTTATAAGTCATTTAGGTGCATGAATTGTAGTAAGGATAGTAGAGGGATATTTATTATAAAAGAAAAGGGAAGTAGTTCACAACTCAAAAAACTTAAAAAAAATCAAAACCATTCATCGAGGGTTCACTACTTGAAGAATTGAAAAACAAGGGTATGTGCAGGATCATGATGGGCCAAAAAGTGGCAATATGATGGGTATGTGGCTGACGACTATTTTTTTACCCAAAATTGATGAAATGAAAAGGGTTTTTAAAGGAGATTCTCAGCTTTCCACCGATATAAATTATGCTTTATTTTGAATTTAATAAGTAATTATTATTCATTTTCTATTCAAATTATGACTAAAGTCTTGATTGATAGGCTGATTGAAAAACATCTATAGCTTTCAAATAGTATCACATTTTTGAATCCAAAACATGCACCACATTCTATGCTTCGTATACTATAGGATTAAAAAAAGAAAAATTGAATTTCATGAATTCTTAACCAAGTTAAGGTGGTCAGACATTTTTATATTTTTTAAAAAATTGTAATAAAAAAATCATAATTAATTATTTACTTGGAAAAAAATTACAAAAATATGCATCACATCGAGGCATGAGTCCTCTACTTATATCTAAAATATTATAAAAGATATTATCATTTTATTGTGGTTAGGGTGGTTAGACAAACAACTACTTATTTTTTCCTTGAAATTTAAATACCAATACATTGAAATTTCAAATTTTCACCAAATAGATTTTTTTTTTTTTAAACTTAGTAGTTTAGAAAATACATTCAATTTGCTACAGATTCTATTCTTACATATTTTTGAAATAATATAGATAACTTATTCAAATTTTTACATAAAGTTGCCTAACTCTGATTTTTCTGAATTTTTTGCCACTTAAGGGCCTATTTTTTCCATGATGATCCTGCACATACCCACAAGTCAAAGCCATCCATTGAGGAAAGTCATTCATGACAAGAAAAATGGAAAGATAAGTTATAACCATTAGTTGTACCACCATTACCTGAGAAAGAGTTACCCGAACCAGATATCAAAAAAAAATTTATTGAATCCACCATTGTTGAGAACCCTTCTGGTATCCATCTAGATTCTTCTAAAGAAGTAAAATAAAGGGTTGCAAAGTTATTTCGAGAATATTAAGAACTACTTGAGCTAGTCCATCCCTAGGAAACCAAAAACCCTTCAAAACTTACTTTACCCCTTGGGCATTAGACATCATGGCTAATCTCAACAACAATAATGAAAATAGAAAAAACAACCATAATAACAATGAGAGAGCATTGGCCAATAGTAATCCAGTCACCTTTGATTTTCCAATTTCACATCCTCAAGAAGATGCCCCTATGAAAAACATCCCTCATGCTTTTCTTGTCTTTTGTGGTCTTTCTATTGAGGATCCTCATATGTTATTATTTGAGTTTGATGTGTTGTGTCACAACTATGATTATCAGAGTGATGCACATAAGATCAAATTGTTCCAAGCCACATTAAAGGATGCAACACTGCATTGGTTCATGAACATCAAGAATATCAAAACATGAGAAGTCATGAAGGAATTATTTTTCACCAAATACCAGGAGTATTGTAAAACAAAAGAGGTTTGGGATGAAATCTTCCATATGACACAAAAAGAAGACATGAGTCTGTGGAAGATGACCTTGAACACTTCATGTTCACTTTTACATGATCACGACAACCAAGGCTAACTCCTGATATCATTAAAATTTTATTTCTTAGGGGAATGAGGGATGATACTATAGATGCCTTAAATTTAATAGGTAAATGTAATGTCTCTAAATTGAGCGTTGACGATATTTGTGACATTTGCAAGAATTACTTGAGGTCTCAACATTTGAGGAGGAATTATCTAAGTGATCCTTATGCTCTAGGTAATGCAACAGGTATAACGAAGTGTGAAATAGGTAATTTACTTGAGGATCTTAAAATTAATTTATTAAATCATATGGGTAAATACATAGAAACTTAATATACTTGTAGGAAGCAAGAGGAAGCCGAAAAGGCCTTGGTTGTGTTTTGTCTGACTTGTTGCAAGAGACATAATATGAAATATTCTAAGGAACCTATGATTTTATTACATGGCCCCTAGGTGACCTTTTCCACCTTGAGTAATGTGCCCTGGCATGATGAATGACTATCTTGCTATGGGACCATTAGAGCCAATCTAATTCTTTTTCCAATCAAACTAGGTGGTATGAGGGTTGAAAAAAACCTCTTCCATGCCCTTAATGGATGCCACATTACCTATATGCTTCACAACTTTGGAAATATGCATGGAGGCCACAACCACCACAACCTTCACAATACCAACAACCATATCCATCACAATCATAATTTCCACATCCTCCCATGATCAACCCATATCAATAGCCACAACAATTTATTCCACCTATACCATCATCGTCTACCCAACTAGCCAATCCAACACAACCATGGAAGCCCACACCAATGCTAGCCCAACTAAACCAAAATCCCAATAATAAGGCAACACAAACCGCATATAATAATGAGGCAATAGGTTACTCTACTTATCCTATAAATATAGTAGAATTAGATGGAGTTCAATTAAGATTGAGGAAGGCTCTTCAAGGGCCCACCATCACTGAAATCCATGAGGAACCTAAATCAGATCCAATAAAAGAACCTCCCTTCCTTGATCGATTTCAATCCGAACCACTACAAAAGGAAGTCTCTCAACTTGTATTTGATTTTTTCAATGTTACACAATGCTATCATCAAGATTCCTTTGTTGTAGGCTATCAAGGACATTCTCATCTATATAAAAATTGTTCAGGATCTATGTACTTGGAAGCAAAAGAGGAAGCAAGATCTGAAGACTGTCCAAGTTTTTGGAAAGCTAGCAAACCTCATGCTCAGGAACGTAACTATTCCTAGTACTAGGATCTAGGGAGTCTTGTCATCAAGGTATTTATTGGTAAAGTTAGCATTCCTAACACATGTTGATTTGGGTGATACAATTAATGTTAATATGACAAATGAAACAAAGGAAAGATTGTCACTAGAGGGACTTAGAAAAGTACTCCCACAGTTCTTCAAATGGTAGACCAATCTTTTGTCAAACCAGAGGGTATGACTGAAGATGTAGTCCTTTCTATTGATTCATGGGAATACCCAACTGAATTTATGGTTTTGCAGCCAAATATTAAGCTAGGGGATACCCCTTTATTTTGGGATGACCTTGGTTAGCAGCTGTAGATGTATTCATTAATTTTTTATCAAGAAACATGGTCATCTCTAATTGTGAGCATACAACACAATTGACTTTATATCTACCAACACAACCCCTGTTGGAAACGAACGAGCTAGTGTGGGTAGATAGTGACTTGGATGAGTCATTACCAATCTTAACAATTGATCAAGCATTAGAGATTGAGGAACATACTGAAGATAACATTCTTGTTAATTTTCTTCAGAATAGATATGCATCTAATGAAATATTTGAAAGCATGGTTCTTCATTTAGGTATAAATTCTCCTTGTCCTTTTGAAACTTTTCCACTAGTAGGTAGCTCATGATATGTTCAACATTTCATAACATTGCATTAGTTCCTACCTCATAATTATTTGTACATTTCATTCTTTTCTAGAAATCCTAGAAATACCCAACCCACTTCACAAGTACTAGCCATTAATTCACTTGCACAATCAGAAGCCATGGAAATCTGACCTAATCATACACTTACTATTAATCCACATCTAACTACTAAAAAAATCCAAGGTCTCATTGCCATGCTTAGAACTAATAAATATGCATTCACTTGGGATTACCAATATATGTGTGGCATTCATCCTAACACTTGCACCCACCATATTTATATTGAAGAAGGTAGTCATCTAGTTAGGTAACCACAATGATGGCTCAACCTTGTCTTGTGTGAAATAGTTAAAGAGGAGTTATAGAAACTCTTAAATGTTGGGTTTATATATCCTATTTTAGATAGTCAGTGGGTTTCTCCTCTAGTTGTGGTTCCTAAGAAAAATGGTAAGTGGAAAATTGTGTTGATTATAGAGAACTTAATAAAGCTACTAAAAAGGATCACTTTCCATTGTCGTTTATTGATCAAGTGTTGGACACTCGTGCAGGTAAAAAAATATTTTCTTTTCTAGATGGGTTCAGTGGCTACAACTAGATTCACATAGCACCTGAGGACCAAGAAAAGACTACCTTCACTTGTCCTTGGGGCACTTTTTCCTATAACATTTTTTTGTTTGGTTTATGCAATTCCCTTGCCACTTTTCAAAGGGCAGTTTTGAGCATTTTTGTGGATCTTATAAATGATTGTGTTGAGGTGTATATGGATGATTTTACTATCCACGGTAATACTTATGAAGAGGATAAAAAAATTAGAAAAGGTACTTAGACATTGTATAGACACTAATTTATCATTGAGTCATGGAAAGTGCCATATGCTTATTGCAGAGGGGATAGTACTTGGTCATTATATTTCTTCCAAGGGTATTTAAGTCAATCCCAAAAAGATACAAATCATTCAAGATTTTACTATACCCACTAGCCAAAAGGATGTGCATAGCTTTCTAGGCCATCTAGGGTATTATAGGAGGTTTAACTAGAATTTTAGTAAGATTTCCTCCCACTTGTTTGCTTTGTTAGCAAAAGATGTCATTTTCTCTTAGACACCAGAATGTCAAGAATTATTTGAAACCATTAAGAACAAGTTGGTAACCACACTAGTACTCAGAGGTCTAAATTGGGAAATACCTTTTCATGTTCACACTAATGCCTTAGATTGTTCCATAGGAGCTATCCTTGAACAAAAATAAGATAACCTAAATTCTACTCCATCTACTACATCAAAAAAAATTCACAAGAGTTGAGGTAAACTATATAGTAACTAAAAAGGAGTTTCTAGCTTTTGTTTATGCAATCAATAATTTTTGTCATTATATTACTAGATATAAAGTGTTCTCATACTAATCATTCTGCAATTTGATTCTTAATGAATAACCCTATTATAATCGGTAGAGTTATTAGATGGCTACTTTTGCTTCAAGAATTTGACATCAATATACTTGATAAACCTGGTCAAGAGAATGTTGTTGCATAATTTTTGTTCAAGTTACAATAGCAAGATGTTGAACTAGTTCCATTTGATGATGCCTTTCTAGATAAGCATCTCTTTGATATATCAACAAAAATTCTATGGTACATTGACATGGTGAATTACTTGGTTACTTGCAAGTTCTCACCTCATTTCTCTCTGAGGGAATGCCAAAATTTGGTAGGACTCAGTAGTGACTACACATGGATAAATATATTGCTCTTCTGATGTGGCCTTGAAAACATAATGCTTCAGTGTGTGTCTGAGTACAATGTCTTTGACATACATCACACATGCCAAACAAAACCTTGTGGAGGAAATTTTGTTGCTCAGAGGACTACCTAAAAGGTCTTAACTATAGGATACTATTGTCCTACACTCCATAAGGACTATAAGCATTATGTTCAACACTATGATAAATGTCAACATATGGGCCACCCCATGCACTTAGATGAAATGAACCTACATCCTCAGTTGTCCATTAAGCCCTTTGAAAAATGGGGACTTGAAATCTTTTGTTGGACCTGTCAACCTGTCATCTCATAATAATGAATACATCCTTTTGTGCATAGTTTATGTATCCAAGTGAGTTGAAGATGTTTCTTTGAAGCATGTGAGGGACACCAAGGTAATTGACTTTCTCTATTCTAAATTTTTATCCATTTTGGTGTTCTGTGAGAGAGTCACAGATCAAGGTCCACAGTTCACATTTGACCTCATTTTTGTTTGGGTTCATGAATATGAGATTCAAAATCACAAGTCTTCACCTTATCATTCTCAAGCTAACGACTAGGTTGAAGTCACCAATAGAGAACTTGAGAATATTATTACCAAGAAATTTTCCCTCCATAAACAATATTGGGCCGCATGACTTCCTAAAGTTGTGTGGGCCTATCGCACAACATGGAAAACCACCACTTGTTTGACACCTTACAAACTTGTCTATGGTAAGAGAGTTGTTCTTCCTATTGAGTTTGAGGTAAAAAATCTTCACACCACACTCTAGCTGAGTATGAAATTGATTGATGCATAGAAAGAACTGATTACACAACTTCAATCATTGGATGAACTTCGTCAACAAGCACACTTCCACACAGATATTGTATAGAAATAATGTACTCTTTGGTATGATTGTTTCATTCAACAATGGTAATTCCAACCATGTGATTGGGAACTCTTGTATGACTCTTGTTTCTAGGTTTTTAAGGGAAAGTTCCACTCTTTGTAGCTCAGGCCCTACAAAATTGAGATGGTCTATGACAACGAGGCAGTCAAGCTTCGCACGATGGACTCCAACCACATGGATTTAGTTGTTAATGGTCAATGGTTGAAGTTGTATAAGTGGCCTATTTCTAGGGAGGAATTTGTCTTGAATTTACCAAAGGAACTCCATCTACTTGAAAGGGTTCTTGTGGCCTCTTCTAGTACCTTTTAGGTACTCTTCAAAATATATTTGATTATGATAAAAAAGAGAGAAAAAGAAAAAAATGCAATAAAAGATCCAACAATGAAAACCTTTTGGTGTTGTTGGCTAGTTAATATTTGAAAAATAGACTCCAACATATATTAACTATAAAATAAACTTAGCAAGTGAAAATGAAATTGTTTGATGCCTCTAGGTAGTAGAAAATTGAAAACCAACAATGTCGATGATCTATTGTCGAAAAAAAAAAAAAAATAGAAGAAACTACAACAAAATAAACATGCACAACCTCACCTTCTTGTCACTTTTGTGTCAGGAACTACTTTTCAATTTGAGCTACAGTTGTTTGCTAATGGTGTGGGATGCCCAATTTTTTATCTCAGTTACTTTGGGTTTCATTTCACAGCCATTGCCATTTTTTGGTGCCTATGACCTCAGGGTGTGCTACCTTCTGCAAGTTTCCTCTGCGACTTGGTTCTTGTCTTCTTTTGGCTAGGAGCCTCCATCACTTGGTTCTGTCTACTTTCGTCACCCTGACCATAATCAACTTTCATGGTTTTCTCGCATGCTCTTGTCAGCTACTTTCTAAGGTATCATGCATTTTCGGTTATCTCTTCACTGTGCTCATTTCTACATGTGGAAAATCACTAGTTGTACTTCACATCAGTTGTAGTTTTGATGATGTGTTTTCTAATATATTGACTTATCATCAACTTGTGGTACCTTCATTCCCAACGATGATACTACTAGGCTAGAAGTTCTACATCAACCTTGGCACTACCTTCTTTTGGCTCCATTCTCCATGCTTCCACATCACCACTTTGTATCATCAATGGTCATCAGTATTGGTATATCTTAGGTTTTTTTCTTTTCTGGTTAATTTATTTAATACTCTTCATTTCATTTAATGATTGGTGATGTCACCGATGGATGGGTCACATGCTTAGTTGGGGGGCTTTTTTCATGTCATAGGCCATGTCATGTTCCTTCTATATGCAAACTATCACATCATATCTTTTCTATATCCTTCAAACTATTTCATAATCTATTATCACCCGACCTTGCTTATTTAATAGGCCATCATTACTTGTCATTCATCGGTGTAACCATAATCTTCCATAATAATATCAGTATGAACCACTCTTTTTAACATTACAACCCACCTTCTAAATTTAATTACCAGTAACCTCTTAGCATTTAAGTTACAGTCGATATATGTGTACTATTCCCAAAACCCATTCTCAGTGAAGGTTTTTACATTTATTAGTAATTTTTATTTGCATAGTTCTTTTGGTTGCAAAAAATTCCTGGTAGCATCATGGCAGGAGAACATTGTCATCATTTTGAGCCTCCAACTATGGAAGAATTGAGGACACTAGAGGCTATCGAGGCCTATAATATTTTCTAAAAAGTAGGATGGTATGTGTATTTTAAGAGGTTAAGGGGACTGCATGATGAGAATATTGCACAAGAATTTGCAATGACTTGCCATAAGAAGGAAGTAAAGGTTTTTGGTTTAACCATTCCTTTCTCATTAGAAGTCGTGGTTGATGTTTCTAGGTTTCCACTCTTAGGGGAGAAATATTTTCCTGATCATTCCAATCATGTGATAGACCTCAAAAATTTGAGGAAGAAGTTTCTGGAAAGAGGGGAGTCTATTGAAATAGTCACTAGACAAGGTACAAAGCTAGTCTCACTTCTGCTGCCTTGGAATGATGTAGCAAATTTTATCCAGTACATAACTTGTGAAGGTAGGTATGTATATGTTTATGCTAAAAAAATTTGAATTATGAATCATTTGAGATAGGGTATGCTTGTGAATATTCCATTCTTTTTTTATTCCTTCGTAAATAAAATGCAAAAAACTAGTTCAAAAAGGACATGAAAATTCATTTTCTCATCATGGCCTCATGAAACTGAACTAGTTGTGAGAATTGAAAATACTTTCTCCTCCATAGGATTGGGATTCACTTATTGGTGATGATACTTCAAAAAAATCCACTAAGGAAGGTTCTCTTGTCACTAAGAACCCACCTAGTCCTTCTAAAAATGAGGAGTCTGTAGGCACAAAATCAAATAAGGCTAGAAACAATGAAAATTCTTCAAATGAGCATAGTGAAGACTCGAGGATGAAAGAAGCCTCTAGTGATTCTTCTAGTCCTTTGAAGAAGAGGGTTTCGAAGAAGGGTACCAACCAAACCCTAG
Organism: Sequoia sempervirens; assembly: GCA_007258455.2. Classification (NCBI taxonomy): domain Eukaryota; kingdom Viridiplantae; phylum Streptophyta; class Pinopsida; order Cupressales; family Cupressaceae; genus Sequoia; species Sequoia sempervirens. Next base: position 100,996,072 of record VDFB02026320.1, read on the forward strand.
CCTAATGTAGCAAACCGGTCAAAAGTCTTCATTTTACCCCTTTGAGTGGAAAATCTATCAAGACTAGCACACCAACTTGCAAAATTAGGGGTAAGCAAAAAATGCATAGCAAGACATGTCTTTATTTGAAATCTCCCCTAGCTCTTCAAAGAAATAGGTCTCAATTGCTTCTAGTGATAAAGATAAATCATCAACTAAAAATAAATCACCAGCTCAAGAGAAATCACCAACTGCTACAATAGAAATGTTAGAGAATTTGGAAAATGTAGCTAGCAATGTTTTGGGTTCTAAACAACCAAATGAAGTGGAAAATTGCACAATCCTAGCTGCCATATATCACAGAACTAGAAGGTTAAGAAATGCTCCTAGAGAGCTATGAAGGAGTAACAAAAGGAAGACAATAGAAGCAATTGTGACTACTGATAAAAATGAAACTAGATGTGAGCAAGAAACCCAACTCCCTCAGTCTAGTCCTCTAGCTTTACAGGGGGTGTTGATAGCTACTGAGGAAAGAAAACTAATGGAACCCCTAAATGAACCTACACAGGGTATGGAAGAAGGATTTGTGTCACATTGGGAGGATGTTCGTGATGACACTAACATTCAAAATTTCCAAACCGAATTGATGGATGAAAACACTTTCAACTTAGCACATTGGACCATTGAATTGTCACCCCAAATGGAAGAAAATGAGTTGAATATGCTAGTTGGAAATGAACAGGAACATATAGAAACCACCCCCACTAGAAGTCAAGAGGCGGGGGAAGAAGATCCTTTGTTAACAATTGAGGAAATTCGTAACCGAAGAAACTTGGTAACTAAGTTGATAGAGGAAAATCCTCTGTCAAAAAATGAAGAGATACAAGGTTCAAAAAATTTAGTAGCCAAATTAAGGGAGGAAAACCAAGCATTGCATATTTCATTGGCTAAGGTGACTAAGGAGAACGAATCCCTTCAAAGACATGTTCAGGACACATGCTCTCTTGATTACTCACACACAGAAGAGATTCAGAAACTCAAGGCAACACTTGAACATAAAAATGCCTCTAGTACATCTCCCATGACCATTCCAAAGCATGAGAAGCAAATGCAAGAATTATACTAGTCATGGGTTAAAGAAGTCACTGACACAATACAAAAATTAGCTCCTTTTTCTCTTGTTTTGTGCTTCACATTCTTTTACATGAGGGCATGCAAAACCCTAAGCTAGGGGGAAATGATGGGGGTGAAATATATCTTTTTTTTACCTTTAAACTATGTCATTTCATAGTATTTTCTATTACTCCTGTCACCATTTGTTAATGAACTAAAGATATTTTATAAAATACAAAGGAAAGATAAAAACCTATGAATATATCAAAATCCTTTGATCGTTTATTGATTATCTCCGTAATTTTGGTAGTAGGGGATGCTTAATGGATGACGCATGGAAAAGGGAAATGGTGGAGTGAAGTTAAGACTATTTGAGGGTTATTTGTCATTTTAGTTAAACTAGTGCTGAGTTGTATTTATCTATTTCAAGTTGTTCCATTTTGAAATGATGGAAAAAGAATAAGCTATTTTTTATTATCTTTTAAGGTTTTTGGCCACAGGCCAAAACAACCAAAGACTCTTATATGTTTTCTAATCCAATAGTAGTTATAAGTTTAATCGATCTATAGTATCTATAAATATGCATGCCAAGACTTAGTTTATATAGATGATAATAATATATTGATACATACTTATGTTTGTGACTTAAAATAGTGTGGTGTTATCTGAATGTGCATTGATTAGCATGGAGTAGCTTGTGTTCGTAAGCTTCATCACCCGATAATCGAAGAAGGTAGGGCCCACTTCCTTGGTTACCTGGTGATCACTATAATAGGATTGCATTGTGTGGTAATAAACATTTTAGCTTTACATTCATTTTTTTGTAATTGAATTGGTTTGCAATTTACTGTTAAATGCATACACATTTAGTTCAGTGTGTTGTATTTTGTAAACATTGATTGGTGTGACTATCAATATGTCTGAGTAAAGGGTATGTGCAGAATCATGATGGGCCAAAAAGTGGCGATATGATAGGTATGTGTAGGGTATGTGGCTGATGACTTTTTTTTACCCAAAATTGATGAAACGTAAAGGGTTTTTAAAGGACATTCTTAGATTTCCACCAATATATATTATGCTTTACTTTGAATTTAATAAATTATTATTATTCATTTTCTATTAGAATTACGATTAAAGTCTCGATTGAAGGCTAATTGAAAAACATCTATAGCTTTCAAACAGTATCACATTTTTTGAATCCAAAACATGAGTCACATTCTATGCTTTGCATACTAAAGGATTAAAAAAAAATGAATTTCATGAAGTTTTGACCAAGTTAAGGTGGTCAGATGTTCGAATTTTTATATTTTTTAAAAGTTGTAATAAAAAATTCATAATTAATTATTTATTTGGAAAAAAATTACAAAAAAATATGCATCACATTGGGACATGGGTCCTCTACTTATATCTAAAATCTTATAATGTAAAATATTATCATTTTATTGTGGTTAGGGTGTTTAGACAGACACCTACTTCTTATTTTTTCCCTAAAATTTAAGTACTACTACATTGAAATTTCAAATTTTCACCAAATAGATTTAAAAAAAAAAAATAAACCTAGTAGTTTAGAAACTACATTCAATTTGCTAGAGATTCTATTCTTACATATTTTTGAAATAATATAGATAACTTATTCAAATTTTCACATCAAGTTTCCTAACTCTGATTTTTTAATTTTTTTTGCCACTTAAGGGCCTATTTTTTCCATGACGATCCTACACATACGGTCCTAAATTTTGATGCATTCCATTTCAATTTTTTCTTTTGATTACATTTTGTTCTTAGTGTGGAATGATGAATAATATTTACTATTTACTATTAATCTATTTATGTTGTAGGTTGTTTTGATATAGGTTCCTGCCATAGAACCGATAGGAGGTTTGAGAGCCAAATTTCATAATAAACGTAGACTAAGTAGCACTGCATCCATCCACATAGCTCACTAGGTTCATCCCTTAGGAAAAAACTCCAATATCTTTCACAAGTTCATGACCCTTGAATTGAAAATTAAGGAATAAACTGAGGAAAACCTCCAAAAAGTTCCCAAAGATTGAGTTAAATACGCCTATCGATAAGATAGAATTACAAGGATAGTTTTCCCTTAAATTTCACCCACATTTTAATCCAATCACTAAGCATCAAGTTTTCACGTGCTTCAATGTTGAACAAATTGAACACCTAGGTAATGTTAGGCTCTCTCTTAGCTATCTAATGATGTAATTTTTTCACATTTTGACAATGTTAAACCTTTGATCTATAGTTTCCTTTGTTTATGTGTCTATTTTTTGGAAAAAACTAGTGTTTGGTGTTTTTTTATTATTATAAATTAACCGTTCATCAAAATTTTAATTAAATTACATTTTTAGAAACTAGACTCCATTCTAGGCATTTAAAAAAAATCAATTAGTTTCCAAAATTTATAGGGGTAGCATAGCCAAAATTATGTTTTTCAAGATGTGTCCACTTTGAAAATTAGTAAAAAATCAAATATTTATTAAAAATTTATCATAAAAATTGAGCATAAACTACATATTGTTAGCTAATTTCTCTTTGAAGCGATTTTAAAAATACTTAAAAAAGGTTAACCATCTAGGGAGCCACAAAAGTTGCTATGTTATATTTTTTTGACAAAAAAAACACTAGTTTCTATGGTCCCCTCTTTTGAACCCCTTAATCTCAACCATTTTTTTTTTTAAATAGTAGTTTAGAAAGTAGACTCAAAGCACTACAATCCTTATTTTTGTTGCATTTAAAATTTTTTGAGTGTAACTATCCTCAATTTCATGTCCAAGATTAGTATTCCCTGATTTTAGAAAAAAGTGGCCACTTAAGCCCCCTTTTTGGTCCCCCATCGTTTTGCACGTACCCCATATGATGAACCTATTTTTATCTTACTGTGTGATAATAAAAGTGATATCAAGATTTCAAAGAACTCGATGATGCATTCAAGAACAAAACATATCTCTACCCACTACCACTCCCTAAGAGAGAAGCTTGCAAAGAATGATGTGAAGTTGGAGTATATGCCTACAAAGGATTGAGTTGTGGATATTTCCACCAAGGCTCTTCCTAAATATAATTTTTAGTATCTTCGACAAAAGTTAGGGGTTATTGTCCCTCCTTTCAAATAGATGTATAAGTTGGTGCATCTGTCGAGGTGAGCATTTGAGATACATTCTTGGTCCTAGACTGATGTTGAAGGCTACCTCTCAAGGGGAGTAGGTAGTAGTGTTCTTGGTGCAGTCAAGTGGGACATATCTTGTGTTTTTTCAAGTAGAGGGAGATGTGAAGAATGAGTAATATAGAATGTACTATAGTAGAGCAGTAGAAAGAGAGCAGCTCCCTACTGGTGTTGCCTAAAGAGATGTATGAAAGTGGTGTCAAAGTGATGCATGTAGATGTCAAAGGGGGAGAGAAAAAAAATTATGCAAATGTTGTCAAAAGGGAAAGATGTTTCCCTTTTCCATTGATGTCAAAGGAGGAGAGAGATGAAATCTAAAAAACATAAGGAAAGAATGGATGTCAAAGGGGGAGATTAATGGTTGAAGAACTCCTTAGATATTGGGAGAGATTTCAGAGAGTGTTGTTTGAAGAATAGAGATAAAAGGAGAGAGTGAAGTGTACCCCAGCAAGGGGGAGTGTTGCTTAATGCCTGTAATAGCTTTTTTTGTTGATGATTTTTCAGACCTAGTGTTGCCATCAATAGAAAAGGAGGATATTGTTGCAAATATCTTGTTGTTATCATTGATGTCAACTTTTGGTCATTGATGTCAACCTCCAATATGGATAGGAAGATTTTTATAGTGTTGTCATTGATGACAATAGTGTGTTACAATATTTTGTCATTACTGTTGTCACTGATGTCAACCTCTAGTGTGGTGTTGAGAATATAGTGTAGATGTGGAGATTGTTGGTATTGTATATGGGTATGTGCAGGATCATCATGGAAAAAACTGGCCCTTAAGTGGCAAAAATTAGAAAATCAGCATAGGCAACTTGATCGAAAAATTTGAATAAGTTATCTATATTATTTTGAAAATATGTAAGAATAGAATCTATAAAAATTGAATGTAGTTTTAAACTACTAGGTTTATTTAAAAATAAATAAAATCCTATTTGGTGAAAATTTGAAATTTTAATGCAGTAGTACTTAAATTTCAGGGAAAAAATAAGAAGTAGGTGTCTATCTGACCACCCTAACCATAATAGAATGATAATATTTTTTTATATTTTATATATAAGTAGAGGACTCATGGCCGGATGTGATGCATATTTTTTTGTAATTTTTTCCAAGTAAATAATTAGTATGGATTTTTATTACAAATTTTAAAAATATAAAACTCGTATGTCGACCAATCTTAACTTGGTCAAAACTTCATGAAATTTAATTTTTTTTTTTATCCTATAGTATGTGAAGCATAGAATGTGACGCATATTTCAAATTCAAAAAATGTGATACCGTTTGAACGTTATAGATGTTTTTCAATCAGCTTATTGATCAGGACTTTAGTTGTAATTCTAATAGAAAATAAATAATAATTATTTATTAAATTCAAATTAAAGTATAATTTATATTGGTGGAATGCTGAGAATCTCCTCTGAAAACCCTTTTTGTTTCATCAATTTTGAGTATAAAAAAAGTCATCAGCCACATACCCTACAAATACCCATAATATTGCCACTTTTTGGCACATCATGATCCTACACATACCGATATGCTATAGTCATGATGAGAAGGTGTTGTAGCATTTTTTTAGTGTTGATGATGCAACTACTTCACTTGGTTTTTGAGTTTTTTTGAGAAAATATGAATAAAGGAGTGTGCAGTGTAACAAAGGTGTGTTTAGTGTTGTGCTCCACATTTCTTCATGGTTGAATATATGCTTGTGTAGTTTGGATATGATGATCAGAGGTGTTCAAAGGTTCTATATCCAGAGTTTTAGGTTCTATATCATTCTAATATGAAACATATGTTTGACAGTGCATCTATCTTTGTAGAAGGTTGTTTGGGAGAAATGAGATTGCTCTACATTTCTCCATAGTGAGATTTCTTTTCTTGTGGATTTGGAACCATGCTTAAATTGTTTGTATTGATGTTCCCTTGAATTTTTTGGTGTTGATTTTCTCTGCAAGTTCAGTTCTTGTGTTGAAGTTTAGTGGTAGTGTGTTTGGTTGCACAAAATGATGGTGTTATGAGTTTTAAGTGGTTGTGGCATAGTTAATTAATATTTTGATGATGTTGGGATATTATAAGATGTTGTGTGGATATTGTGCAGTCCACACATTATTTTTTGAAATTGGAGAAGAATGTATGTGGTCGCTTGTAGTGTTAGTCGAGGTTGGCTAACCTAGCATGCTATTGTTATTTGTGGAGGTACCTCATGGATTGTGGATTTGTTGAGTGGCATGGTGATGTAGACTTTGGTCCTAGTTAACCCTTGGAATGGTCTACTTTTACTTCTTTCCACTGCAGAAGTGTTTGGTGCCGACCTATCTTGGTGATGCATGTTTGAGGTGCATACATTTGATTAAGTCGACCTAATTGAAATTATTTAGGCTATGAATGGTATAAATGAAAGGTGAATTATTGGAGATGTGTGTGGGTTTGTGTGGCAAGTGGATGATTTGAATGTGATCAAGTGTGGTTATTTGAGTGCAAACTTTAATTCCTATGACTTCAAATGTAGTGAGAAGAAGGTGTCAACATTTTCAATGTGCCTAAATTTGCTAGAGGCAATGAAATGAAGGTTGTAGATGGTACAAAGTTGCAGTGGTTGATTTTCCTATTTATCTTAGATAGTGAATCTATTTGTAACAATTTCTTCTATTCTTCTTTCTTCTTGGAAAAGATCCTTTCTTATTTTTCTAGGTAGTGATCCCTTAGCAGTGATCCTAATTGTATTTAGTTTTATTATTCATAGATATATGAGCTAAACCTCACTGTGGTTTTTCCATACTTAGAGTTTTCTACGTAAATTTGGTGTTCTCTTATGTATGGTTGTGTTTGCATTGTTGTCAAATAATTTCAAAATCTGTGAAATTCATAAGTTCACAGGAGAAAGAACTTGGGAATTTAGTTAGGGGCTACAAATTTCCGAGGGCCACGAGGTAGCTTGATGGAGCTCCACTTGATTCAAGATTTATTTCTTCAATGAAGGTCTTCACAAAGATGTATATATATATTTTAATTAGCATGTTTTGTTATGTAATCCTTAAGGGGGGTCCCTTGGTAAAGTGAATAAGAGCTTTTAGGGGATACATTTATAAGAACAATGTAATAGGGGGGAGTGTTGGTGAACATTTGTGTATTACATTGTAACTGTCAATTGGTTGTCAATAAATATTGGTTATTAGTTACTCAAATTCCTTACTCCTTCCTTTACCTCTCATCCTTTATATTGTATCCACACTTAATGGTAAATCATCAAATCAATAACATTTAGATTTTTCCCTACAATTTGAAAGAACTACATATAAGTAAATCTAAATGTTTAGAAATTCATCCCTAGTCATTCAATCAGTTGAGTCATCTGTAGATTTTGGATATATCATTCTACTCAAGACTCTCAAGACTTCCTGATGGATTTGGTTAGCTCAAGTCTCTCTTTTTTTTGAACATGTCTTTATTCTCTAATAATGTGGAGATGGTTTTTGATGATTTTGATTAGCTCAAGTCTCTCACATATCTAAAAATGTTGGGTTTCTCTAATTTGGAGATGGCTTCTGATGATTTTGGGCAGCTATCCTCTGTATGTGCAATGAATGCATCAAATCACTTTTGATTAGATGGTAAGGCAATTGACAAGCTTCTTGAGATGAAGATCTTATTGTTCTTGATTATCAAGAGAAACAACATGTTGATAAAGAGGTGTAGAAAAGTAAAGCCAAGATACCCTTTGATAGTACCCTATTACTTATATGTCATGTTTAATGCATTATTTCATGAAGAGAGAAAAAATTAGACTGAATTTTCCCTCAATTGACTAGCTGAGAATGCTAGGAAATTCAAACCTTTTTTTGCCTATAATAACACTCTTCTTTGGAGTAGACAATATCTTGTTGTATAGTTGTGTTTTTTGTGGCCTTGCTAGAAACCCATATTAAGTTTTACAATTAAGGCAATAGAATGGAGCTTACTCTAGTCCTCATCAACTGAAGATACTCTGAGGAAATCATCATTGTACTCTGCAAACTACCTTGTTACTGATTTGAAGTATTAAGCTCAAGGAAGGATCTAGAAAGTAGACCTTAGAAGGACTAACTAGAGCCTTGTGAAATTCATTATGCTAAGATCTATAGAAATTATAGTAGATTTCAACTAATTGTATCTAGTTCGTAACTTATTTAATTGATTTTGAAGCCATATTTTTGGTTCAAAATATGTCGACTTAAATTTATGTAGTTCTTCCAGTGCTAGATTTATGTGTAAAGTTGGTTTCTTGTCATTGTGTAGTAAATCAAAAAATTGAGGATTAAGTATTGGGAAACTGATTATCCTAGCATGAATTAGAGAATTGACTTGGAATAGCATCTCATAAGGTAGATTAACACCCTCCAAAGTACTAATATTCGACACCATTTTTGGTAAGGGTGAAAATGAATTGCCACTTTCTAAAGTAAGTTCCTCTTCCATTGATTTGTGTAAAGGCATGATTTCAATGATTTTAGCAAGTTCTACATTATTAGAATGTTTTAAATATGGGTTGCCAATTTCCACAAAGTCAATGAAATTCATATTTTCATGGGGTTTTATTATTACCATTGAACCTAAATATTAAGAATTGGAAGGAAAGGACATTCCCAAGCTCAAGAAAATATGAATATGTATTTACAAGTTTAAAGTGTTTATAATAATTTAATTTTTAAATTCCATGTTATTATAATTTATTTTTAAAGGAAGCGATAATCTAGTAGTTGAGCATCTTAATTTCACATCTCTCATAATCATACTGTAGACATGCAAAATTAACATTATGCATTCAATTAGGTCCATTCATCAAGTAAACCAGGTTTCACATTCATCCACTCATCAATTTAATTAAGTTCACCTTCATCCATTCATCAGGTAAACTCACTAATTTCAATCTCCTAAGGCCATTTATTTAAAATTAAATAAACTTTATCATCTACCTTTTAATTAAATAAATCAAACATTCATTTAATTAAATCCAAATGCATATTCCATCATTTTTTGAATTAAATAAATCAAATATTTAAGTCATAAAAGTTGAAATCATCCTAATCATCATTAAGCTAATCTAATTCTAATTAGCCTAACCTAACCACCCATCACATCCTCTAGATAATCCCACTTGCACAAATAAATCAATTTATTGATTTATTAAATCTAACATTTTCCATCAACATGGCATCTTTGAGGAATATTCCCTCAAGTTTGAATTAAAAAACAAGTGGACATGTACATCCAACAATGCAATTAATGACCTCTTACATGTCCCTTGCAAAGATCAAAATAAGCATTAACTCTCAAATTCAAATTTGAAATTTCCCCCTCTTGGGCACATTTCCCAAATCTTGCACATCCCTCAACCTATGACATGATGACAAGTGGCCTCTTTTCATTGGTCTATTTTTAGTCCCACATTCATCCATTTGGCCAATCTCTCATCAAGAAAATCTATAAATGAAAGACTTCATTCTTGATAAAATCCTCCACAATTTCATCCACAAATCCTATGCAAAGTCACTCTCCTCATTTGAGAACTGAGTTTGCCCATCTTGCTCCATCATCATCATTGGCATTATATCATTTAGCTTATCTTAGCAAGGGTTGGGAAAGAGCTATTTTCCACAGTAGCACCAATCCAATATGGAATAAGTGTGCATCATGTCTCTTTCATGCTTCTAAGTAATTTAGTTTGTTATCTTGCTTGAAGAGGTATCATGCATTATTTCATAGGAGTATTTTGATAAGTTTGCATATCACTAATCCATATTTGAGATTTTAATAGTATTTGCAAATTTTGAAGAGTGCTCACACATACATGATAATTTTGAATCGTTTTCAGTTTTTTACAATATCTTATTTGGCAAGGCTTTTGTTGATAATTAAGGTTTCAATTCCACATCATCAACTATGATGTCACATTAACATATTTTTCTTGTTTAGGTGTCCAAAAAGATCCGTAGATTGGTAGATTATGATTACTTATGATCAACATTAACTTCTTTAAAATCACAACTACTAATACTATATTACTAAAAATATTGAATAATAAATTGACAAATACTATCACAATTATTAAAACATACTCAACTATACAATCCACTCCCTAATTTAAATTTCTTAAATATATATTACTATAAATTTTAAAAAAATCTACAACCTCAGCCATGAACCAAAAATCTACATTGGATTGCCTCTTTCAAAATCTATATGCTTAAGAAACAAACATTAGAACACATGGCAGGCTAACAATACCAAAGTTAAAAAAAAATCAACCACCCCAGCTTAAATATTATATATCAACACATCAAATTTTATGAAACTTGTGTGTATAATATATTGTAAAATAAAGCTAACTAGCTATGGCACCTTGTGCAATGGGTACGCCGAAGAAGTGTGGAAGGTCAATTAGGAAAAAAATGGTTTATTTTTTTCACACATTTGTATAGTAAATGAGAACAATTGGCAAGTCATTTAGAAATTGATCATTTATTTTTAATTATAGAATAATATTATTATATTTATTTTTAAAATTTTATGTATTAACTATTATATTATTATATAAATATGTATTATTTATGTCATTATTATATTAATCTATTACATTTATTATTAATTTATTAACTATTATATTGTTATATAATATAGCATTATATATTATAAACCAAATTATTTATTAAATAAAACTAATTAATTATGTGGTAATGTTAAAACCTAAATGTGCTCATTATTAGGGTTGTAATTTATGCTACTTTATACTTAACTATGTAGAATAAAGGATGCCAAAATTTTTAAACCTAATATATATGTATTTGATAATTTTGTTAAAAAATAAGATATATAATAAATAATATAATTATATTATTTATAATTTATTTTTAATTATATTAAATATACATTAAATATTAATTACACTAATTTATACTTCCCTATGTAGGGTAAAGGATGTCTAATTTTAAAGCCTAAATGTACTCATTATTAGGATCTTGGCCATAATTTTTCATTTTATTTGAAAACCTAAATGTGCTCATTATTAGGATCTAAGCTGTAATTTTCATTTTAATTAAATATCATATATTACAAAATATTCTACATCAAACTTAAAATCTAAATATATTTATTTATTTATACACATGTATTAACTCATTTATTACCATGATCTCAACTCAATATAATTCTAGTGTGATTTGTTGATATTGTTTAATTAATTAACTTACACTAAGATTAGTTATACCACATGTAGAAAAAGATAAAAAATAACTTTAGTTTTGTTTTGCTCATGAATTTTAAAACAATAATAGCAAAACCACTTCAATATATACTATATTCCCTAGGAATGAAAGTTGAGAAATTTGCGTTGCTCATTCCACATATTCACATGGGGATAGGGGATACTCTAAAACCCTCATCAAAGCCTTATTTTCAGGCTGCAGCTCGCCAAATTGGAGATGGAGGAGGGGTAGGGAAAGCAGCAAAAAGGCGGGGAACAGCCGAAAAAATGGCGAAAAATGATGAACGCTGAGATTCAGCCGGAAAAATGGTAGCGCCGGGGAAAAACAATCGGAAAACGGCGAAAAATAGCCGAAAAATGGCGAAAAATGATGGACGGTTGAGATTTGTTTCACTGTAGGCCACGGCCTCTTGTTACGTTTCAACCGTTGAAGGAGAAAATGAACTTAAAAAGTTCATATAGGGACACGCCTTCGACGTAATGAATGGTCGCAATGAAGTGTAGGAAGAGAGCCATAGAATTATGCTTCTCTTCCGTATAATAAATTCTAATTAGACGGATGCCTTCTTTCTTAAACCGTTTATTTCATAAAACTGTAAAGATTTCAAAGAGTGTATATAAAATTTACTGCAGTTATAAGAACATAGAAATGTAAAACAATTTCTATTAGACTTTACAAAAATCAGTTCTATTTAATGGCCATTAATACCCTAATTGCCGAAGGTTAAGAACACTTAGTTTTGCCGACATACGCTAAGAAATTTGTGTGGGTTCTGAAGCTCCACACTATTATCATCTAATTACAAAGCTATTTGCACCTCATGATGCCCAGCTTTAATGAAGGCTTGTAACGGACCAGCAGAGCATAGTGAAACCCTATATGGAAATACAACCTCCAATACAAGTAGCCCAAAGCGGAACACATTGGCTTATGAATTAAATGAGCCAGAGAAGAAGATTCAAACACATTTAAATTAAAGTTTCCTATTGTTTTAGAAAATTTTTGTAGATGTTCACATAGTCTGTAAAGTTTTGAAAACAGAACAGTAACTGTGTGGTAACAGAAAGGCTAACTGTAGTTTATCACAAACGAAAAGAAACTGACAGTATCTTAAGAGGTGGAGGCGGCGCCACGTGCCAGATAAGACAGTCAAACTTAGATTGCGCAGCACTATACAACACTTGCACACGGGCTCCATATGTGGTTTTGAGGAAAACAGAACATAAATGAAATATTTACAAAGACAAATGAATGGAACAACAACAACAATTCTTTATTATTAGAATTAGACAATATTGCTACAGATTTGACTTATTGTTTTGACACTTTTATAAGCCGGGGCAGCGAGGAGTGGAAGGAGGGGGAATAAAAGCATGCGTTCCCCTGGTTTTCCTTCTATTTTGTGCTGCAACACACCAGGCTATATTAAAAAAACCCCAAAAGGAGGTGTGATACATGTAATTTAAGGGCCACTGCGGCTTTGCCCTTCATCATCAAGTATTAAGAATTTAGAGTCTCAATGGCATAAATTCGTCCATTCTCGTGTACAAACCAGTGGCAGAAGTCATCAAAGTGGGAATGAACATTTTATTGGGCAAATAAACGGACGTGTTGCATCTGACGAAAGTGTTTCTGAGCAGCTACGAATGATGCCACTTCCTTTGGCTGTGAACTTTCTTTGCTCTTGACACTACTGAAGAGAAATTTTATACCTGGAATCCTAAACAGACCACTTTTGCTCCGATTTCGGGACTTCTTATCACAACTTTTGGGCGAACCAGAGGCATGGTGAACTTGCTTACTGAAACCCATCTTGTGTGAAGAAATTCTTGATTGATCAGATGCTCAAGCTCTGTGTTGCAAAGTTTGTCAAATAATCGGTGGTAGTGGTTGGTATGAGGTGTTAGGCAAGGATGTGAGGTATTTATAAGCTTTACTACAATTTCTTTTCTTGGTGTGCAAGTCAAGTTATTATTTTTTAGCACATGTGACCTTATTTCCTCCCCCCCTCAGAGAATTTGACTCGGCTGAATTTCATCTGCGACTTTCAGTTTCTGAGGACGTGTAAATTGACTTGACCGTATGCCAATTTCAATCAACGGCACGTGGGGTCAGAATGGGCAAGCCAGAGTAATCCATTATCAATTGTTTTTGAGCGCCCAACTAAAATTCCTAACAACTATGTTTGTGAGCGCACATGTGGAAAATAAAACGTGGAACAAAAAGATGCGGGCCGTTGTCGTTCATGTTAACAGTTAATCGGGAAGCTTCTTTGGCTTTCTCTTCTAACTCCTTTATTTAAAAGTTATGTTTAATTTAGAAAAAAACAATGGTCATTTTAAGTGTTAGCAAATGATAAAGGGGGTGACGACCTATGATGTAAATTTGATGGTTGTAGAGGTGTATTTATGTATTTTTGTTGAAATATATAATTAAAAATGTAAGAGAATTGCATCTTATGAATAATTGTTAAATTTTTATATAAGATGAATATATAATTTACATATGATTATATTTATAATAAGATATGTTTTTTTAATTTGAAAGATAGATTTGAATATATAACTATAATAACTATGTATTTGAACTATTAAAATTAAGATTTGATGATGATTCTTTAGTAATGTTTAGTGATAGTGGTATATTAGATCATCATAATGAAAAATTATTTATCTCTTAATTTAAAACTCACATTCTTAAAAAAAAGAAATTGTATTTTAGCTTCTTATTAAGTTATTTAATGTGTCTTAAAGATTAAAGATAAGTATAATCCAAAAAATATATATTTCAATCTCAAACACAAAGAGTCTTTATTTTCTATCGACATTTAATAGAATATACATTTAAATTATTCTTAGAAACATCTCAAAAATACGTTATTGCAAATTATTAGATTTCAAATATATTATAATGGAATAATTATAAAACAATATATACTCTTACGAAAGATTCAAAATTTTAAACACAACTTTACAAACCCCTAGCAACCCACTATACAAAAATGCAAAACTTCATTCAACGAAGTTTTTTTTTCTTTTTTTTTTAAATACTAGTTATTCTCATTTCAAATTAAGAACCTAGTCATCATGAATATCCTTGTAAAATTCTTTTTTTTATTGTAAGTGGGAAAATATGTTAAGATTGATATTTGAATTAATGATATATAAATTTTAATACTATTTCATACCGTAGTTTAATATTTATTTTATTTTGATTAATAAAAAATAATTTTGATCTTGAAAATTATGAATGAGATGATTTTTTTTTCATTGAATCTTAAATACAAGATGATACAAATTCATAAATTCTTTCAAAATAAAATTTCAAACCAGATTAATTATATATCAATTGAAATATACACCTTTGATATCATATTATGTAATTTGATAATTTACAAATATATAAATACTATATACACACTTAATTAATAATAATAATATTTTTTATTTTATTTAATGTGATAAATTTTCAATAAATAACTAAAGAATAAAAAAATAAGACATGAAATCCTAAAATTATAATGCTTTAAGTAAATTTCATCTAATATTACAATTTATTTATGATATATCTTTAAGATTTAGTCATGTGGAATAATACCTTACTAATTAACTCCTACATGTACTCTTTCAAAGTCTTTAAGAAGAAACTACATTTTTTTTTTAATCCGCATGAGTTTATCAACTAAGAAGGTTAATTAAAAATAGTTGTCCCATTAAAATGCTCTTGTTCAGTGTTGCAACAGTTTGCCAAATAATTGGTGGTAGTGGTTGGTATGAGGTGTTAGGCAAGGATGTGAGGTATCTATAAACATTAATACAATTTCATTTCTTGGTGTACAAGTCAAGTTATTATCATTTTTAGCACATGCAACCTCACTTGTTCTGAAATAAACAATGTGCCGCCTCTTGAAAAAAATTGAATTCGTGTAAATACAACAAACTTCTGGTCCATTTTATTTTGACTTTGGTCGAAATTACAGCATGCCTAGTGAATAAGGCTTACAGCCCCATTTGCTTCCCTTGACAGGCATTTTGACTTGATTGAATGACATCTATGACTTTGAGTTGCTAAGGATGTGTGAATTCATTTGAGTGTATGCCAACTTCAATCATCTGCAATGCGGGATTAGAATGGGCATGCCAAAGTAGTCTAATGTGGAACAAAAGATGCATGACGTCGTAGTACTTGGTTAAAATTTTACTGCTACGCTTCTTTAGCTTTGTAGTTTCGTATTTTTCACACAGTGTCAGCTTATAATATTTTTATAAGGTAAACATTTATGGAAGGTTTTGCAAATGGGGTAGGAAGTGGATTGGATGAAATTCTATGATTGCACTTATTTGAGTTGGAATAGTTTCGAGATGAATGATCTTTTAACAAAGGTCAATGCTTCACTCCCTGTGAGCATTACCTAAATGCAATGAGTGCTAAGTGGATCATTCATTCTCTTGAGAGATGGGTTCATGTGAACCACTACTCAGGAAACATGAGTCAATGAGATTGACCCAAAAAATACACAATTGAATCCTGATAGCAATATCATAATTTATAGTTTGTTGTTGAGATTTTTTTACAACTCTTTTAACATTTGGTTTCACTAATCTTAATATAATAAAAGTTGATGCAAAAAGATGAATAGTGAAGATGGATTGATTTATAAATAGATAATGTGGTAAAGAAAAACATAAATTGTTAAAGGGACTGATAAAAATGAGAAAATAATTTGAAATTGTTGAAGCAAATAAATAAATAGAACTTATTGAATTTAAAGAAAGATATCACACCATCCATATATATATATAAATTGGATTTATAGATAGTACTCAAATGTATATGTTATTGTACTAAATTTGATTATAAATTTAAACAAATTAAACATATTAAATGAATCTAAATATTTGTAAAATATATTCATATTTAATGACTAGAATACATATATAAATGCTCAATATAGGGATTGAAGTTTCAATTATGTTCACAATTCTAATCAATTATTTGATTGTTTCAATGGTGTGTATTTAGGGATAGCTAATCATTTATTAATGTAAAAAGGATAAGATTACACTCTTGAGGCTCTTTTAGCTTTGATTGTGCACATTACTAAACATACACTATAATTGTTTTAGTCAAATATTTAGCTAGATTAATTGAATGCTATAACTAATTTATGAGGCTTGATTATTCACAATTATACATTTTATTAAACAAATTACTTGATTGATTTGGTGTAAAATAAAATAATTCAATAATTACTATATTCACATTAATTGAATAATTAGAGTACTATATATGTCTACTACTTCTAGTTGTGACACTAATTGAACTAATTAATGCACTTTTTATAAATGGTATAGAAAATTCATAATGTTTGATTCACCTTAGTTATGTTATTAGTCTTATAAGATTCATAATTAAGATCAATTGATTCTTAATTCATATTTAATTAAATTAGTTAAATTAAAAAATATCTCAGCTAAACCATTTTATTGATTTAGTTAAATGTGGTCAATTGCAATGAATTGACCTTAAAATCCAAGTAATTTGATGTGGAAAAAAGTACAAGAAAGGAAAAGAGGTAAACAATACTATATATTTGTATAATTGATTTATCCATTTTTTATTGATTTTTAAAAAAAAGTATTTATCATTTTTAATATATCTAAATGTACATTTACAAGTTTAAAGGGTTCTATAACAACTTAATTTTTAAATTTCATGTTATTATATTTCATTTTTAAAAGAAGTGAGGATCTAGTAGTTAACTAGTAGTTAAGCATCTTAACTTCACTCTTCTCAAAATTATACATCACAATTTTGAATCTTTTTTTTTTTTTACAATAGTCCATTCGGCAAGGCCCCTACTTATGATTAAGGTTTCATGTCCACATAATCAAATATAATATCACCTCAACATGTTTTTTGTTGAGATGTTCAGAAGACTGGAAATGGGTAGATTGATAGTTGTACATTAAGTCATGTTTTGTTTGTATGTTGATGTGGTATCACATGATTTACTACATTTTTAGATCTAAAGAGTAAATTTCATTCAATTATAAGTACTTATAATAAAAACTAACAACTTTAAAGTCCCAACTACTAATATTATAATTTTTTTTAAATTGAATATAAAATCAATAAATATTATCACAACTATCAACTATTAAATCTTGCTCAGCAACTTGATTATCTCTCCTAATTAAAAATTCTTAAATAAATATTGTTCTTGAAAAAAATTGTAGAATATGGAACCTCAACCTAAGAACCAAAATCTATATCACACCATATCTTTCAAAACCTATAAGCTTAAGTAAATTGGTAAGGAAAGTACTTTTTCTTGTGCATTTCCACTTCATTCAAAGACTTTGGGCAATATTTGGGCTAGCGGTGTTGGTGGAGGGCATGTAGCATGGCCATCCATGAATTCATTTCTATGCAAACACAATATGACATGGAAATCTTAGCAAAAAGAAATGAATAAAGTGATTAAGGGAATAGAACAAGTGAACATACAAGGGTTCCCTCTTCAAGTAGAAGGGGAACGAGCACAATGCCTCCTGCATCTTTGTTGGTGATTCTAAGAGAAGAAAAAGAGGGGCTTCCTGGTCCAATTCAAATGGCTTGTGCATCCGCCATTGCATTTTTTGTGGGAGCACTAGGGTTTTGAGCTTGTTGCTCACCATCTTTGGTGTGATTGGAGCTTACTTTGGTCACTTTGCTATTGTTAGAGGGAGTGTGTGAGTGCTGATTGGAGGATGGCTAGCCATGTTAGTCACATACGGTTTGCTCATATTGTTTCGCACTGTAGCAGGATTTTAAGAACACCACCAACTACTACAAGAACTATTATTAGCTTTATTTTAGTTCTAGCAAGCCATGGATTTGACATTCGTAATAAGCTTATGTGCAACATTTTTTTGTAGGTAAACAATGTTTAAATAACCATGAGTAGAGAATGTTGCAATAAATTTCTAAAAGAAATTCTCATCTCCAACTTGGTTGGAAGGAGATTCAGTGTTTCATGATTGCTAGATAGTTTAAGATGTTTTATGTTTTTAGAATTATAATGCTTTCAAATTGATTGTGAAGTTTAATGCTAAAAGGTTTAACAATTTTTTGTTTTTTTCAATAATAATTTATTGAATTGAAGAGCATATATTTCAATTCTTTCCCGGTCATTTAATTTTATAGTGCTCATGATTATGAACATGAAAATCTATGCTAAAAAAATCTATCTTAATTGTAACTAAATGGAGAGGTAAGTGTGGATCCCTGAATCCAAACTTGCACGAATCAAAGAAAACAAATCACATTGTTAGCCTAAAAATGCAAGGTTAGAATAAGAATCCCCATAAAATTGATTTGCATTGTTAAAGAACAAGGAAAAAGATGAAATGAATGAGCAAATACAAACAAAGATAACTATTCCTATTCTAAAACGAAGCAAGCACTTAATCTTATGGGGGGATTGTTGCTATTTTGATGTGGAAAATAGCCCTTTCCCAACCCCTTTAGATAAGCTAAGTGATAAAATGCTTTGAAGATGGAGTGAATTGGACAAAATCATTTCTCAATTGAAGAGAGTGACTTTGCATAAGCTTTGTGGATGATTTGATGAAGAATGAATCTTTCATTTATAGATTTTCAATTTGGAAGAGATCTCAAAATAGAGCAATGTGGGATAATGATTTGACCAATGAGATGAAGCCACTTGTCAACTTGTGAGTGGTTGAGGAATGCGCAAGTTTTGGTCAATGTTCCAAAGAGGGGGAGATTCAAGTTTGAATTTGAGAGTTAAATGCTAAGTGGGGGACATGTAAGAGCTCATAAATTCCTTGTTGGATGGGACAAGTCAACTTGCCTTCATATTCAAACTTGGGGAATATCCTCAAAAGATACTTTGTTGAGGGAAAATGATGAATTTATAAATGAATTAAAATGTTTTATTGGTGCAAGTGGGAAAAGCTAGAGGATGTGATGGGTGGTTAGATTAGTTTAATCAGGATTAGCTTAGTTAAGATGATGTTAGATGCTTTGACCCATTTGACTTAGATATTTTGATTTATTTAAATCAAGAGGGAGAAATATGAATTTTGAGATTAATTAAATAAAGTTTTGATTTATTTAATCAAAGAGGGAATGATAGGCTTAAATTAAATAAAGTTAATTTATTCAATTTAAGTGGATAATCCTTAGAGATTGAATTAAATGAACCTGATTTGCCTAATGAATGGATTTAATGAACTTGATTAATTTAATGAGTGGATGAATGTGAACTTGGTTTATTGAATGAATGTTTTATGCAGATGCTTAGACTAATAGATCTATATTATGATGATGATGATGATGCAAATTCAATGCATGTGAAATGATTGGTGTTTCCTATTATGTATGATATGAATGATATGTGGTATGTTGACGGTTTGTGGATGCAGGATGGATGCATGATGGATGCATTGATGATGTTATGTTAGCATCGAGACAGAAGGAATGAGATGATGACAAGAGAATCCAACAAGCCAACTTTGTGAGAGATGATGATGATTTACTTATCAAGGATTGGGATTTTAAAAGGGCTACTTACCATATGTTTGATAATACACATAGATATGATGCATCAAGGTATAAAGAACTAGGATGGCGTTGTACATAGTGCGATGGAATTTGACTCAAAAAATAGATAGGAGTATTCTTGTTCACATTGGACATACAAAAACCTTGCTAGGATGTAACTAACAAAGCAAGTATTCGCCAAGTTATATTACAAGAACGTCCAACAAGCATAGCAGACAAAAGGATAATGATCATTGCCCCATTCCTATCTCTCTAAATCCTTCGTTCAGAAATCATTGAGAGTTCCTTGGAATGAGCAAAATAAGATAAATCAAAAGAAAAGATCAAGTACACAAACAAGCCAATGTTCCTCATACCTTGAGCCAAAGGGATGTGTTTTGATAGGATAAGAATCCAAGGTGATATCCAAAATGATGCCCATTGTCGGAA
Source organism: Sequoia sempervirens (assembly GCA_007258455.2). NCBI lineage: Eukaryota > Viridiplantae > Streptophyta > Pinopsida > Cupressales > Cupressaceae > Sequoia > Sequoia sempervirens. The sequence goes on from VDFB02026320.1 coordinate 101,016,583, forward strand.
CGATATATCCTAAGACATGCATTGTATAGGATGATGATGGTTTGATAAGCTGATTGATAGGCTATTGATATAAGGTTGATTGACATGTTTGTGAATGATCGAGAGTTTGATTTTGCATTCAATGGTTTGTTTTTTCGATTTTGATTTTACGATTGAAGTTTGCTTTTGTTGATTGTTGTGATTGTTTATGTTTCTGTTGTCAAAGGATGAAGGTGATGATCAATTTATTATGGATGATTGATTATTTCGAGTGAAATCGAGATGAGACAGATGGATTTTTTCAAATATTTGGATGTTTTTGATGTTTTACAATGTTTTGAGGCTGTTTTTGGTATTTTTCGAGATTTTCAAATGTTTTGATTTTTGATTTTTTGAATGTTTTGGGGTTTTCTAAGATTTTATGAATGTTTTTGGATTTTGTGTCTTGGGGGATCATCAAATATTAGCCTTGCCTACGTTTAAGCTCAAAGACGACGTAGTTTAGATTCTAATGTTTTTGATATTTTTTTGATTTTTGACTTGATTTTGGATTTTGATATGTTTTGAATGTTTTTGGATTTTTGCATGATTTTGACAATTTCGATATGGATGTGTGTGATGATGTCAGTGCTCTGTTTTGGGTTTTTTTTTGAAAACCAAGCTAAGGTTGATTGATCGAATCGATGAATTGATGATGATGATGATAGCATTGTTGAGGATACACAACAATGCAAGGATTGATTGATCAGGATTGATGATGATAACATTGTTGAGGATGCACAACAATGCAAGGATTGATTGATTAGGATTGATGATGATAACATTGTTGAGGATGCACAATAATGCAAGGATTGATTGATCAAGATTGATGATGATAACATTGTTGAGGATGCACAAGAATGCAAGGATTGATTAATTAGGATTGATGAAGATAACATTGTTGAGGATGCAAAACAATGCAAGGATTGATTGATCAGGATTGATGATGATAACATTGTCGAGGATGCACAACAATGCAAGGATTGATTGATGATGATAACGTAGTCGAGGATGCACAACAATGCAAGGATTGATTGATCAAGATTTTGGAAGCTTGGTTTTGGAACAAAAGTTGTTCTAGATGATTTGATGTGACGTTTGATGTGCAAATTAAATGTGACTGATATTGATTGTTTAGATTGATGTTTGATGAAAGATAAAGCTTGATAAGGACATGTTCTCGTCAAAATGTGCCATGGGTTAGTGATTTGGATTTTTTCTCACAAGTGGTGGACCAATTTGATTTCACATTTTCCAATGTTCGGATCACCATGTAAGTTGGAGGATATAGATCAAGATTTATTCCCGAAGCAAGATGTAAATATCTACCCCCATTGTCTAGCAATGTATGGAATGTCATGGGTGGATGCTCAGATAGGTGTATGGATGGATGGATATGGTAAGTACGCCAAGGATGCCGAGGATTATCTTGCAATAAGATAAGGTGTTTAGATAAAGGATGTTCATTGGATAATGCTTCATGGCTCAAATAATGTTGGGTGGGATAAGATTAGTGAAAATGACCTATGTCAAGATGTTTACCATAAGCAAGTGTAAAGTGTGTCCCAAAAAATTTCAAGATCAAGATAACTTGGACTATGTATGCAAATGGATGAAAAATGGATTGGATAAATGGTCCATGGATGAATGGATTTATTATGGATGAGATGGATGGAATGCTAGATTTATTACGGCTGGGATGAGATGCTTCCACTTGAAATAGTGCATGCAAATGCTCGATACTACACATGACACCTATTTTCTAGGTTTTCATCATGGTACCTGCCCAAAGCAATGCCCATGCGATTTTCACTAGAGGATAATTTTTTTCTTTACTGTTTTCAATCCTTTTTTCTGATTTTTTTTAATTTTCATACTTTTTGATTTTTTTGGTTTTTCTAAAAGATTCATGTTGACCCACCTAGTGGTGTCGATGTAGATGCTTCTATCATAATATGCCATTGGTATCCTACTTGAAGAAGTTGCTTTGCTAAGATATGTGCACTTGAATGCAACTTTTGGGATTCCTAATTTTCTTTGTTGATACCGGAGTTAACTTTGTCTCTGTGTGCACATCGCGATAGAGTGCCTTCGAAATCCTTATGATGAAGGGTCATTTCCAATACATGGTCAATGTGAGAATTGGATATCATGTGTGGAGGCATGGATGGAGTGTGTTTAGGGATAGGAGATGGATTGGTTGATAGTTTGGAACCTTTGACTCTCCAAACTTGGGAAGATGAGCAATGATGGGTGTATATGAAAGTGTGTGTGGAATTAGGACCAACTACTTGATATACTTTGTATGTCACTTGAAAAGCCTACTTTTGCTTTTGTGGGCATCTTTGATGGATGCATTTTCCTTTTTTATTTTTCCCATAGTTTCTTTGACTGATGGAGTTTTATAGGGATGATCTTTTTTTGTATTCTTTAGTATCCATGGGGTAAGTGCACAAAGTTGAGTCCACGAAACGTGGAAGTTTTTGCCTTAGGCAAAAAAATGAATTCGGCTTTCAAAAAACGGGATCCTGTTTAGCTTCGGGATCCCGGGAGCCTAAGTTTAAAAAACGGGATCCCGTTTGAAAATTTAATTTCCAAAAATGGAAAGTTTTAAAACAGGATCCGTTTGAAAATTTTCGAAAATGGAAACTTCCAATTTTTGAAAAATTTCCATTTTCAGAAAGTTTTCAAAACAAGATCCCGTTTTGAAAACTTTCCATTTTTGGAAATTTTCGTTTTTGGAAGAATTTCAAAACGGGATCCCGTTTTACAAAAAGCGGGATCTCGTTTCATAGAACTATAAAAAATGGTTTTTTTATGAAACGAGATCCGTTCATAGAACCATAAAAAATGGTTTTAAAACGGGATCCCGTTTGAAGCGAGATCATTTTAATGAAGCGGGATCTGTTTTAAAAGCGGGATCCCGTTTTTTAAATTATGAATTTTTGAGCGGGTTTTGGCTTGTTTTTGGTTCGGGAAATGGCTTGGGGACCCGAACCTAAGCTTTGGACCTAGTTTGACCTGCAACTTGAAGGTCCTGTTAATGTCACAGGAAAATAATAACTTTGGACATATGTTTGAAGACCTATTTTGCATAATTTTTTTACGAAATTAAAACCCATTATAGATGAGACAGTGCAGATTCCAAATATGTAATTTTTTTAATAATTTGATTATTTTTTCTATTTTTCAATTAATTTCTAATGAAACTAGTCCATAAACTTAAATTATCAAGTTTTTTTAGTATTTTAATAACTTTTGATCAACATAACATTTTGACGAACGGATTGCACGAGAGCAAATTTCAGACAATTCTTTTCAATTTAAAAAAATAAAATGAAAAAATGATAAGTTTAGGTCATCTTATGCGTGTCGTACACGACGATTTTTCAAAATGACAAATATGCCTAATAAATATTTAATAAAAAAAAAATTCAATAAAAAATTATAAAAAAATATTAAAAGCAAGCTTTAGTGAGTCACAAATCTTTTCCCAAAAGGATTTAGAAAAATATGATAATTTAGGTCAAAATATAGATGTCGTACACGTGCATGGTATGGTATAAAAAAGTGACTTTTAAATAGTGGTTTTTAGAAACGCCTATTGAAACTCAATTTTTACAATCTGGGTATTGAAATAAATTACATATTTGGAAACTAGACTCTGAATACTACATTTTATGATTAGTGACATTTTTGAAGATTCCATCTCTAAGTGCTTCAAATTTTAAGGTCAAATGTGTCAAATTCTGAAAATCAGGGAAACCACTTCCACTTTTTGGCCAAAAAGTGAACTCAACTTCTTGCACACACCCCATGTGTATTTGATTTGTCCATTATGCTTCTTAGCTTATTTTGCTTTGATAAAATTCTTCGTACTTTTATTCAAATCTTTCTTTCAAATTTGGTCCCAATTCATGGATGGGGTGATGAGTGGAAGAAGATTCATGATGTGACTGGTTGTAGTATTGGCATCGGTTTCATCATAAGGATTCTTTGTGCTCCCTATGTTGAAATTTACTTGAGACAAAGTTTCCCCGAGTATGGTGGTAGTAGTACCTTCATGATTTGATTCCACCTGTTCTAAGAGCTCTTGTTTAGAATGCATTCTCTAATAAATGACCACCATAGGTGACATTTCAATTTGCTACTCCACCAACTTTGAATTATACTGTTCTGTATGACTTGTTTCCTTGAGTGGATAATGCTAGATATATACATACCTGATGTCCTCAGTCTGAATTTGGGATATATTTGATGCTAATGTTGACAACTCAATAACTTTCTCTTTTTGTGTAATAATGTTAGGAGTAAAAGAATCATGTTCTGAATGAAGATCATCTATATGTCCATCCATAGAAACATCTCATGGCTAGTAAAAGAATCATGTTCTAAATGAAGATCATCTATGTGTCCATCCATAGAAAGCATCTCATGGGTAGATGGAGGAGTATGTGCTATATGGATGTGATCATATTTTGCGACATCTTGTATAGATAGGAGTGTGTCCATTAGATCATTGTAGTATCTTGGAGATATGAATTCTTGATCTTGAATGATTTCAAAGTTGCTTTTGACATGCTTTGGATCAAGTTCTTGACATGGTTTAGTTTCAAAGGATGGATTGCTTATAAAGGATTCTTGGATGTCTTCATTAGGCATGGGAATTGGCTCAATATCCTCTTCATTTTTTAGTGGACTTGGATCAAATGTTGAGTTGAAGATTCCCTCAATATCTGCAACCATGAGATCGAAGGATGTCAATATGTCTTGGAAAGGACCATTTCTAGACTTTGGTGACAGACGTTGATCATGCTTTGGAATAAATTCTTGAGATATGCCCTCTAACTTATCAGGTGATGTAGAGACATTTTCAATGTGATCATTAGTCGATGGATTGTTGATTACAAGATAAAATAATGTTAACACTCCTTGAAATGGATCACTAAAAAGTGGCTCTTGATGTATGGTGAGTTGATCATCGGATGGGGTAGAAACATCTTCAATGTGCTCCTTAATTGAGAGATCTTGAACATTGTTTTCAACAATTGTGGCAACGAGATTGTGAATGTCTCCAACCATAGGGTCAAGTGATGTTGACATTTCTTGAATTGGATTGTTGTCGAGTATTGTTGGTGGATCTTGATCATGATTGAAAAGTGACTCTTGATGTATGTTAATTTGATCGTTGGAGGAGGTGGAAACATCTTCAAGGTGTTCATTGATGGAGAGATCTTGATCATGTGATTGTTGACTTGGATCGATACATGGAGTCGTTAACGTTGTGTTAGGATTTTGAACAACATTTGCTTGTTGGGCTTGGTATTGGGCTTTAGCTTGCACTTGCACTTGAGCTTGGGCTTGTGCTTGTTGGGCTTGTAGTGTGGCTTGGGCAACTTGAGCAGCTTGTACAATTTTCTAAGCAACTAGTCATGTAGCTTGTCAGTTTTGGTTTTGTTGGTATACCTTTTGATAAGCAGCTTGCTGAGCGGCTTGAAATGTAATGCTATATTGGTTTGATGTGTTTGGTTTGGGTGGGGGTGGTGGTGGATTCAGAATTGTGTTGGATGTAGTGACAAGTGGTTGAGATACGCTTGGAGCGATCATGGTAGTGAGGGGTTGAGATATGATGGGTGTGATAGGGGTGTTTGGAGTGATCAAGTTGATAGGAATGGTCAGAATGACTGAGGTGATATATCCTTGGGAGACCATATTTTGATTTGTTAGGATTGATGTCGTCATTTGATTAGATACCATCTGTTGGTGTGATGTTGATGGTATATTCAAAGGATTTGATGTGATGGCTTGATTGGTGTTAGGTGGATTGATTTGGATGGAGTGATTGGTGCTAGGTAAAGGGGGAAGCCCTAAACCAAGGAATGATGTTGATATGGGTAATGGTGGTGGAGATGTCTCTTGGCGCAATGACTCAACTTTTTTGGTAAGTGTAGCAATTTGATCTTGCCAAATTTGATCTTGATTTCACTGTTGACTCCCTTGATATAGTTGATTTGGTTTTTGTTCAAGCAAATTTGGGATGCATACTTGTGGTTTTTGAATGGGATCATGGAAAAATTGATTTTGGACAATGTTCTGACTTGGGATGATGTTCAAATTTGGCATGATAGGTTGAAATTGATCATTGTTGATGTTGGGAATCACTTTGCCTTGATTTAGGTAACTTTGATTTTGTCTGGTGTTACCTTGACTTGGATTAATACAGGGAGTTGTTAACATCTTGTTTGGACTTTGAACAACATTTGTATGATTCACAAACATATTTATCCCAAAATTTTCTGGATTCATGTTTGGTAATCTTGTACTTGGTATATTCACTTTTGGCATGTATGGATTTGGTGGGATGATGTTGGTCGTTTGAAGACTCGTGCATTGATTGTTTGGTGGATAGACTTGTAAATTTGGACTTTGATTTAGATCTACCATCAGAAAAGGTGTTCCAAGATTTATATTGGGTAGACTCACATTTGTTGCATCGTTGAGGTTTGTAGAAGATAATGATCCCATGTATGGATTATATAAATGTGAGTTTTGAAAATCAATTGACATTGTAAGGTTTTGATAGTTTGGTTGACTTGGATTAATCATGATGTATGGATCAAGTTTATATTCCATGTTCCTCTTGTGTTTTGACCTTGTTGTAAAAGTGACCTCTAAGGTTCCTATGACTAATAACAAGATGAAGGATGAAAGGGGTAAATGATATATGGGTGTTGAACATTTAGGAACTTTGGACCAATGCTAGACTTAGGGTAAATGATTTTGATTGGTTTGATTGGATAATGAACTTGTAAAACCTAAGATGTTAGATGTGATCTTTAGGATGAACTTGTTCAAAGGATTGCTAATTCAATTAAATGTATGAGAAAGGATGCATTCCTATACACCTAACTAAACAAAGTGATTTTGATTTTGATGATTTACCCAAGTCTATAATGATACTTCCAAAGCTCTAAATTTTTTTGGTGGGATGGGTTTTGATAGATGTTTGGAAGATGGATGAAAGTTTTGATTTTGATCCTAAGAGACTTAGAAAGACTTTGTTTACTAGGACAATATATTAAAGAACACACTTTTCTCTAAGAGTAATTCAAAATCAAAAGACCAATGTTTGCATGAAAACCATATGACCAAAAGATGCCAAGCTCATGTGTGGGGTCCAATTGATTCAATCTTTGCTTAATGGATTCTTTTTACCACAAACACTTCTTGATTAGGTTTTCAAACTGGATGTCCAATGTCCTAACTTCTTATCATCCCACAAAGTGTGTTATGTGGAAATCAAGGAAATTAAGGCAAAAGCTACCTAATGTTGACCTTAGTAGGAGAAAAATGAGATGAAATCAAAATGCTTAGAAGCCTCTAAGGATGAGAATCCCAAGGGAAAGCAATAACATGTGAATTTGTTTCAAGGATATTTACTTCTCCTAAAGGGTTTGGGATTTGATGCACATGTTGAATGTTTGTTTTCAATGTTTTGGATCCAAGCACTGCATTTTCAAACTGACTCACAAGCAATATAACATCCTAGCTCAATTGGTGCATTTTTCTTGGTGGGCTTGCCTCACGACCTTCGTAGTAGAAGAGATGATTTTACATGCAACCAAGGAAAAAATATAAAGGTATGTTAAGAATGAAGTCTCAACCTCTATATTTTAACTAAGATCGGGCATGGTAAGTAACTTCTTGGAATCTAAGTTCCAATGCACCACTTTGATAAACTCGTTGGATGGACTAGTTGGTTACTACAAACAATGGTTTTAGGTTCGGACTTTCCATTCATGGAGATTGACCCATATGGCGAGAGTCCCCTTTCAGATCCATCTTGTCGGAATCAACCATGTGATATTGGCGTTTCTTCCAATACCCACATTTATATCCCGACTGGAAATACTCTCGGGTTCAAAGTGTTATCGGTTGAGTTGTTCCCTTGGGTGAGTACTTTTTCCCCAAGGAAGGCCCTCTAAGATAGACAAAAGTGAGTAAACATATTCATAGTTTGATCAACCTTTGTTTAGAAACAAAGGGAGAACACATGCAATAAGTTTACTCACACTCGCAAAGTGTTTTGTTCAATTTTAGTTCCCAAAATGAAGTGTGGAGACAATATTTTATGCAACTTAATGTCATCAAAAATACTTTTGATTCTCAAGGTCACTGTGAAGCGTGAGAGAAGTCCATACACCTTTTTAGATGAAATTATTTTGCAAAAAGGATTACAAAGCATAAAATACACATGTTCATTTTAAGATTCCCGAAGCAAAAATGAGTTCTTTTAAAGCACCAAGATGAAATATTTGAAGTTTGTTTTGTTCAATTTTAGACCAAATCTAAATCTAGTAAGTTTTTTCTAAGATTCATTTTAAGCCCCTTTGTAACAAGAAATTGAACTGTTCTTTTTAAGAACCCAAAGAAAAGGTGTGAGTTGATTTAAAAAAGAAAACTAAGGTGTAGACAAAAGCCTAAAGCATTTAAAAATGCTTTGTTGATTTCAAGTTTTAATGCCTACTTTTCGAACTCAAATCTACTTTTTGTCTTGCTACTCTGTTATCTTCAAGAGATCTACAAATCAAACATTGATATATTCAAGAAATATTTAAGAAAACAAAATCACTCAAAAGAACATATGTTGAGAAGTGATCGTTCGCCAAATCCAATAGTTTCCTAATTCTGCACTCCAAGAAAACATTAATATTAGTGCAAAGAAATAATAAGACTAAGATTGAAAAATAATATGATATTGAATAGCCATGGATAAAGAAACACAATATTTAAGATAAGAAAACACCAATGATTTTATTGATTCCAAGATTCTTCAAGGATTGCTTCCAATTTTTCAACGATGTGAGTTCTTCATGCAAATGAAAATCCCTCCTTCGTTTTCTTTTTTCTTTCTTATTACACCATCTTGGGTATTTCCTATTGTTTTGACTTCAAGTGGACTTGATTGCTTTCCTTTTAAATGTTTTTTTTGTCATTCTCTTCAGAATTTCCAAAATGTGGCTCACTTGTTTCATAGATTTTACAATAGAAAGTTTGTAAGCATGAAAATGTTTAAGTAGTTTAGAAGACATGTACAAATGATTACCTAACATAAATCATGTGATACAACTATCTATCAAGCACCTTGGGATAAATAAAATGCAATTGCAAATCTCTACCAATCAGACTTCAATTTACTGACAATACTTACAACAAGAATAAAGCAGGATTTTTTTTTTACGCATTTTACAAAAGTAACAGGTCATTGTAGATAGTTAGGATGCATTGATAAGAAATCAGCCATGATAGTGACTTTAATAATATCATGAATAAATTTTGACAAATAGCATGAATGTGAACTCTTTCTTGGAATTTGGTGTGAGTCTTAACCAATTTATGTATTAAAAGATGAGTTTCACTTTCAAATTAGAATGGAAATAAAACATAATGGGAGTTTAAAACAAGAACCGATATTGAAAATAAAGCATAAAAAATCTTCTTAGATCTTGTACTCATAAATGCTAAAAGTATTGGTTTCTTAAAAACAATAATCTCTATTGTGGAAGACAGGATCTATAGTCATCTATGCTCAGGCAGGAACTCTTCATACACGTGAGTGATTTTTGCGACTATACCCAATGATCAATACATCTCGTCAAATCATATAGTAATCAAATAAAGAAAAGATGCTTCACCGCAACAACTTATCTCTATCATTCATTACTTCATCTGCTCTAGTAGTAGCGATTTATCTGCAAGATTTGATTGCTAGAAATAAATATGTCAAAAGAAACTTGATTGCGCCCAGCTGATTGTGATCCTCCAAATGATGTTAGTTGGTATTCATTGATTAACCATATTGTGTGGGCAGGAAGGATGCTGGTAAGTATCGCTAATTGGGTCTTGTCTCTACTAATCACAATTGCTCAGAAGTTTCTAAGCCTCTTCAAAAAATCCAATACACCATTCTTGTAAAGCGACATTTACTTCAACTGCAAAATTTCAAAAATGCCAGTGGTAAGAGAAATGAAGGTTTAACAACCATCGCCTTGAAATGAAAGGGTTTGCATTACAAAATATAGTGTACGGTGAAGCTTCAGGCTTCTGATGTTTCCTTGCTCTCCTCCTATCATAACCACCATTTCCATTTCATTCAAAAGAAGGTCGCTTGAAAAAAAAATGGAAATAAGAAAATTGGGAATACACACAGTGAATAAATGAAGTTTGTAAGGTTTCAAGCTTATGCAATTAGCAGACACATGAAAAGACAATAAATAAAGGTCTTTTCAAAACTTTCAAAGAAATGCATTTGGCAAGTGTAAAGCCAAATGCCACATACTTTTGACCAGCATTCTCTACAAAGAAAAAAAAACATAGTTTTGTAGAAGGTTGACCAACAGCCACAAACGACTCTAGCACTTTCATCAGATGTTATAGTTGTAAATTTCATGGCAGACATGTAAGCAATCTTTGCTATAGTTCCTTAGACGCATTTACTATCTCTTGATGACTCTGACAGTAGCGATCTTCCAAGTGGTGATCTCTCGTGAAAATTGCAATGCTCCTTCAAAGATGTATCTTTACATAATGCATTTCAAACATCTTTTACATTGACAGAAACATTAAACACTCTAAGAACCACGTCAAAAAATGCAATGAGTGGTGGATATAGTGAAGTTAGTGATGGTGAATATGGCAGAGCTAGTGGTGGTGGTTATAGAGGTGGGGTATGAGAATGAATCAGGCATGGTGTCAGCATAGGAATAGGATATGATGTTGGCGGTAGATCAAGCTTTGGCATGGGTGGAGCTGGGTCTGGTTATGGTGTTGGTAGTGACACTAAATTAGCAACGTACATGATCACAAATAACTACCTAGATTCACAGAGTTTCCTCAAACATTCTGAGATCTAACAGGTCACTGTATAAAAGACATATCATGGGTAGAGGTTTCTTAAGGACTTTGAAAAGAAAATGCATTAAACAACTGAGCCAAATCTATGCATGCAAGTTTCTATTGTATTTCAGGTAATGATAATCTGGCTTATGGTTAATGAACAACCTAATATGCCTAAGTGAGAGTGGGACAAGGTAAGTAACTTGGATTTATCCCACATAAAATTAACTTACCATATCTAAGAAACTTTTATTGATCTATCAGAATGTAGGTGGTAAAATAATGTCACCTCTTCCTACACTCTATCTAACCTCGACATTGAAGACTCTACCATTAAAAGAACATTACCTTAGATAAAAAAAATGCATACCATTACTTTTACTGTCTGAAATAACATGATTCAGGCATGCAGAAGTGTTGGATGAGGAATGAAAATACTCCAAATGCAAGGTCAGAATAATAATCCCCCATAAAATTGATTTGCATTGTTAAAGAACAAGGAAAAAGATGAAATGAATGAGCAAATACAAACAAAGATAACTATTCCTATTCTAAAACAAAGCAAGCATTTGATCTTATGGGGGGATTGATGCTATTTTGATGTGGAAAATAACCCTTTCCCAACCCCTTTAGATAAGCTAAGTGATAAAATGCTTTGAAGATGGAGTGAATTGGACAAAATCATTTCTCAATTGAAGAGAGTGACTTTGCATAAGCTTTGTGGATGATTTGATGAAGAATGAATCTTTCATTTATAGATTTTCAATTTGGAAGAGATCTCAAAATAGAGCAATGTGGGATAATGATTTGACCAATGAGATGAAGCCACTTGTCAACTTGTGAGTGGTTGAAGAATGTGCAAGTTTTGGTCAATGTGCCAAAGAGGGGGAGATTCAAATTTGAATTTGAGAGTTAAATGCTAAGTGGGGGACATGTAAGGCTCATAAATTTCTTGTTGGATGGGACAAGTCAACTTGCCTTCATATTCAAACTTGAGGAATATTCTCAAAAGATGCTTTGTTGAGGGAAAATGATGAATTTATAAATGAATTAAAATGCTTTATTGGTGCAAGTGGGAAAAGCTAGAGGATGCGATTGGTGGTTAGATTAGTTTAATTAGGATTAGCTTATTTAAGATGATGTTAGATGCTTTGACCCATTTGACTTAGATATTTTGATTTATTTAAATCAAGAGGGAGAAATATGAATTTTGAGATTTAATTAAATAAAGTTTTGATTTATTTAATCAAAAAGGGAATGATAGGATTAAATTAAATAAAGTTAATTTATTCAATTTAAGTGGATAATCCTTAGAGATTGAATTAAATGAACCTGATTTGCCTAATGAATGTATTTAATGAACTTGAATAATTCAATGAGTGGATGAATGTGAACTTGGTTTACTTGATGAATAGACCTAATGAAATACATGATGCTAATTTTGCATGTCTACAATAAGGTAAAACTTCTATAAAGGATTTTTAAACCAACTATTACATTGTTGAAAAAATAAATCATAATAATTGCAGTAAAATTGAATAGCAAGATAATTTAAATAATTAGAATAAAAAATTATATAAATATATTTTTTTAATTTTTTATTTTCATTTTAAATTTTTTAAAATATTATAGATTAACATTTAGAAATAGTCATTGATAATTCTACTTTGGAAAATATTTTAATCAATTCATCTTTCGTTTAAAAGAAGTATAATGTTTTTGAAAGAGGAAAAAATGGGTTTTAGATGGACCTTAAACCACGAAGTTTACAAAATAAAGAGAGTCATTAAAGACACCAAAGTCAAAAAGGCTATAAAAATAACAACAGTAAAAGACCACATCCACCAAAAAGGCCAGCGAAGGCCACAAAATCAAAAGAACTAGACAAAAAGCTAGCAACAACTAAATTTGTGTCTTTAATAAATCTACAACCTCAACTTCTAGCTTGTTCATATCTTGAACCCCCCTCTTTAAGATATGAACCATCTGTGTAGTGGGAGGCACTTTCCTTTTAAGATTGGCCTGGGTCCTTTTCAAAATACCTTGGTCCTCATTCTTGCATTCCTTGTTCTCTTCCAAATCAACAACCAGCGAACCCTGTTGCATTTTTTCCAGCTTTTCAGACATAACATTGATAATAATGGCATTGTGTCTAGCCATTTTATGGTTTTATTCCACAACTATTTTCAAGTTATTTTTAATTTTAACTATTTCTTCTTCCAAAGACTTGTACTTTTCCTCAATATCACCTCCTTTCTTTCCAATACTGTTCTTATTTTGTTTCCCTTCTTCATTGTTGAGAGTAGCCAACTTCAGTTCCAACTCCTTTAATTTATTAAATAGAGCTCTATTTCTTTGATTAAGCTCATTAATTTCTTGATAGGCCCATTTCAAGACCCTAAAAATGTCACTAATGTCATTTCTAGTAGAGGCCAGAATGTCACCAGATTGAACTTGATCTAATATGAGGTTAACATCACCTAGGTTGGGGGAGCTAGGAAATCTAGTATCGTCAAATTTGAAAGAGGCAGGAGGGGAGGGCACAAAATTTCTACTAGCTTCAGGGTTCTTGGCTTTGTCTTCCAAGGAGTTCGTAAAGTAGAAAACCAACTTGTTGGCAAGGGAGCCCTTAAGAACAAGATTCTTTAAGGGGGCAGAGCAGTCGGGGTAGGTCTTAGGGTTAGCTTTAGCAAGCTAGGGTTTTTTAGTCTGGGTTTTCTTACCAGACATCTTAGAGGACGGGTGGGCTTCAACAATTCTCTCCTAGTTTGGCTAAATCTCTAAAACCCCACTATCAATGTCATGGTCCTCATATTCCATAGAGGTAATAGGTCTAGATAAAGCCGACATGATTTGATAGTGTTCATCTATTAACCTAATAAGACTAGGATGAAGAATAGGGTATCTCCTAGGATTTTTCTTATGGTCCTCAAGGCTATTACTCAATGAACATAACAGGTAGTGAGGGAAATAAATTTGTACCTTATGGCAGAAGTGGTTAAGAATGGAAAAATGATGCACATACACTCTGGTAAATCTCCCATCTAGTGTGATATACTCTATTATAACATGAAGTACCTTTCTCCATAGCACCTTGATGGTGACAATTTCAAAATAGCTATTAGAAATTTTAACCAATTTCAATTTCTCCTTGTCCTTCTTAGGAAATCTGATGACCACCTCATCAAAAAACTTTTTGTCATGATAAAACTTCACGTCCTCAGTGGAAATTCCAGTAATCTCCCCTATAATTTGCTCATCCAACTTCACCTTTCTTCCAAAGATAATTATTTCACCGTTGTTCTAGTTCTTCTTGAAGTAGTCCATGGCCATAGAATCAAGCCCATGAAGTTTTTTCTAGAAATGGAACCAACCCACCTCTTTCAATCTACTCTCAAACCTTGTCATTCCTAGTGTGCACCTCATTGCTTTTAGGCTCAACTCTTTTCCTATCCCCCCCCATTTTCATTTTCTCCTTATTGCAGACACTACCGGCATTGAGTACCTATTGCAAAATTATGTAGTTGTTCTAATGCACCCACAAAGCATTCTTCTTTTTCTTCCCTTCTAAGTAACATGATGCAACCCCATAAAATCTCTTGATTTTGATGTACCTAGCCCCTTTTTCTTTAATCATTAAATTTATTTTCCTCTTTCCCATGCGTAACATCATAATCTAGCTAGTAAGGCCCTGACTTCAGTTCTCAAGTCCCTACAATTTTTCCATGTGTTCAATCCTTGCTTCCTAACCCTTTCATTTGAAAAGTAATCTGCCATGTTGTTAGCTTCCCTGTAGACGTGTGAAACTTTTACTTTTTCAAAATTTTCTAGAATATACTTTGCTTCATCCATCCATCAAATTCATAATTATTATAAAATCTAAATTCATTAATTTAAATAAAATAAAAATAAAAATAAACATAAATATTAAAAATATCAAAATTTAATCTTAATTTATTTAGTAAATATTTGAATGAAAATTTAGATAATCAATATATAAATTTTATTTTAATTTCATCTATTTAAAATCTTATGAGAAAGTTGTGAGTAAAAGTGTTTTTAGGTAATACATGTTTCTTTATAGTAAGCTGAAAGTGTTGCAAAAATTAAAGAAAAATATTTTTTGGTAAATTCAATTTAATACATTAAAACAAAATATAAATTGATTTAGAGTAAATTAATGATAATTATGTATGATAAACTATAATAATTATAGTTATAATTTAGATAAATAAACTATATATTAAGGATTTGCTTATGTAATTGCATACCATTTATGCATTAGAATAAAATTCCAATGCTCAATCACCTCACCAATATAAAATACTCCCTTTAAGTTACAAGTGGTTTCCAACCATGATTCTACCAAAAAAATGGAAATAAGGTTCATAGGTAACACATGAGGACTTAACAATTTCAATCTAGTTGTCATAAGGGTGGAATTGAAGTTGAACCAAAGCATAAAGCCTAAATAATTAACATAAGTGAAAGGAACAAGACACAAGGGTGACAATGATATAGCTAAATGAAGGCATAAGATAGGATTGAATCAACTATAAACACAAAGGACACTAAAGTAGTACATAGAGCCACAAAAAAATTACTACAAGAATGAGCACATGAATACACTCATTATCATCATATCCTCTAGAATCACACACAAGTGGTATTGTGCCTCTCAAAGTAGTTAGTGGTCATTACTATAAATATCCCAATGAACTTCAGATGCTATCATATTGCCCACTCCTTATGTTCTTGTGAGAGTCATATCATTTTCCTTACCATATCTTTCATTTCTCATGCATATGGTGCCATTAGTAACCAAATAAAAATTGAATGCCCAAAAATCCTACTATTATAATAGACTAATACATATTTGTGGGAAGTGAATAGTCATCCGAATGTAGAAATTAATGTTGCAAGTGAATGAAGAGATTATGATGAGAAGTGTTTGCAGATACAAGGGAGCACAAATGTCCACTTACAATGCTTAATTTTACTTGGAAACTCCAATAAGCTAATTGGGATATATCTTATCAATTTATGGGTAGTAATGTTTCAACACAATATTTATAGGAAAATCAATTTAGTGAGCTTTTAAATGAAATTTTATATAGAATCACTTTATAAAATTGTAAATTATATTATGAATAACATACTTTGAGTCTAGTATATATTCATATTCTATCCTAAATACAAACATGATCTTTTTTCACAAATTAAAGTTGATATTAAGGAAAAAAATACTATATGATTCCCTTACACTTTCTTTGCATGAATGCATAAAAAAATTCATGATATTATCACAATAAATTCATGTTCATTTTTAATGTTTATAAAATTCATAATAATTTATTCCCCACGATAGTCTTATTACCTTATGATTTAAGAATCTCGTCCCTAATATCATTAGACACTAGATTTGGGTAGTTTAATATTCCGTTAAAAATTATTTTCTTATGTCTCTTAAGGCCTAAATGAGGAATAACTACTTGTTATCTTTAAAATTCACTTCTAAAATTTTCCCTTGTTTAGTGTTGTGTACATTTAACTTATATGCTTAATTTTAATGATATAAAACTTGATGATACTATGATGACCTTTGGTTAGAGATATTAAGTCTTGAATTTGGGACATGTTGCATTTGTTAATCTTGTTATGCAATCTAAACCTACCATGACTCAATTTTTGACTTAGTTTATTAATAAATATATCTTTAAGTTCATCCATCATGGCTAACCTTTGATATATGTGTTTTAAAATATTTTTATTATTTTGTTGATCATATGCATGTGCATCATCAAATTAAGTTTCATGTTCAAAACCAACATGAGAATGTGTAGAAGCATTGAATAATATATAATTATGATTTATTCTATTATGATCATCAACAATCAAAAATTTTACTTATACATTATACACTTGTTTCTCAAATTTTTCCTTTCCAAGTTATGTTTCTTGGCTTCTATAATTAAAGTATAGTGACTTTTTTTCCTAATCCTAGAATACAATCAGTAGAATAATTTTAGGTTTAATCTTCTTTTAAATGAACAAAAAGATATGTCCCTTCTAATATACCAATTTTAATTTTATGAGAGAATTTGTGTGGATTTACCTACTTATTTAGTTTTATAAATTGAATTCTATTTCATTGTTGGTGCACATAGAATTCCTATACCTTGTGAATATCATGGATATCACCATTCTTTGTTATTTTATTCTTTAATTTTTCTTAACTAGATTGAAAAAATAAAGTCACTTCTCCAAACTCTTAAGCAAATAAAATTCTTTATAGTGAAAAATCTAACAAGATATTGATATAATTAGGTAATGTACATATTTATAAAACGACACCATTAGTTTCTCACTAGTAATGGAAAAAAATTGTCGGTACTCTTAATAAATCCTTAATACTAAATTTTAATCATAACTTAACTCTTTAGTCTATGGATTTCAAGTTAGGATTAAAGGGAAAGATTTATCATCAAATAAGGGATGGTTAAGGACTAATAATCAAGGAAAGGATACCATCATCTCTTTTGGCTATGTTATTCCTAGGAAAATATACCTTAAGGTTCTCACAAGGTATACCTTGAGACTATGCTCACCCAATGAATATGAATTTATTGAGGATATGTACCTAAAATTCATAATGAAAACTTTTTGATTCAATGTTCAAAACCTCTTTTAAATAGGATAAAAATTTTGTGCATGAAACTAATAAATATTTTATTTATACAAGCAATGGCATATGTATTTTGATAAATTACCCATTTTTAACACTTGTACATTTGAAAAAACAATAGCAATCCACTAAATGAATATCTTGAATTATGATTTATATTTAAATGTAATTTTATAAGAATGTAAGAATTGTAAAGTTAAGTGAAATAATAATTATATTGCTAGTGTAGATTGATTTATTGTTTATTTTATGAATTGAAATTTTTTGAGAGAGATGTAAATAAAAGATTGGTGACTCAATTAAATTTGTCTTAGAAAGTAAATTTTATGACATGAAACAATATGTAAAATTAAATTGGTTGTTTATCAATCTTAAGGAACTTAAGAACAATTATGATTTTATCTTACAAGCACATACACATGATCACATGATTTTTGCTACCCAAGTATATGCCATGAAACAAGGCCTATTCATTGAGATTCAAATTATTGAATATACTATGATAATCCATAAAAGAAACCAAGAAATTTTCCTAGAATGTGATGCTAAGGGCCTTTGAGAAATCTTCTCGAAGGTTTTATAATCCCCACTATATTATCTAAGCATACCCATCATAACAATATGAAATATAAATGGTATTAGTAGTATTAATAAAAACTTGTGCAATTAATGAAATGAAAATGTCATAAATAAAGATATGGCATGAGCAAGCGAGGATTTGTGAAAATTTATAGGCATACAACATAGTCGCTAGGGTGATTCAGAACTGGTGGAAGGAGTTGAGCCTATCGCAAAGGTTGGTGGCATAGCAGATCAGCAGAAGCCACAACATATTCCACATTGGGTTTTTGAAAATGGAGGTTGGGTGGACAAGTGCCTTCCCCAATATAGGTAGAGTCAATGTCAGAATGGGCATGACAGATCATCTAAACAAAAACAAATTCCTTTGGGCGTCAATTGGAACTCATCAGAAAAACCAGAATATAGGAGTAGACATGGGTGGTTCCGGGAAGGGGATCCAAAAGGAAAACAACCAACTGCCACATGGAAATCGAAAGGAGTTAATCCTCAAAATTGCATCAACAAAGTATGGCAGAAGAAAAATTCGCTCAATTCTGAGCAGAACACCTTCGCCAAGACATCTCAACCTATTGGTGAGGATTTTGAATTTGGAAAAAGAATGAATAAGAGAGATTGCGATCTTCTTCAAAGAAAATTGAATCACAAAGACGCTCAATCTCGAACATTCTAGGGAACGAAAATGCGGCCTAGAGGTCATAAACTTTTTCAAATGCCGGTAGAACTAATAGAGAAAAGGGTAGCAAGGCTTTCAGACCACGCCCTTTTTGTGAAATGGACTGTTCCACTCAACTCGAATGAGGAGATCAAAGCCTGGTGGATGAACAAATATCCAAATCAGGTAAGTGTTACCCCCCTTCTGAATTCCTTCTTTTGATAGAATGTATAGACTTAAATTTGAAATTGGCAATCCTAAAAGAGGACCCTTTATTTATTAATGGGCACTGGTTTTACTGCACAAATTGGCAAGATAGCTTTGACCCATGGAACCACCAATTGACCCAAATCTCAACCTAGATTAAGCTAGTAGATCTACCATCAGAGTTCTGGAATCTTGATGCTATGATAAAATTGGGTTATGCCCTAGGAGCATGTATTGGAGTATATGAAGACTTCATTAATGGAATAGGCAGATCGGAACCTTGCATCCTAGTCGAAATAGATGTAGGGGTTGGGATTTATAAAATACTTGAGATATTAACAAAATTTGGAAGCTGGCAACAAGAAATTGAAGTTTGGGAGGGCTCGGGGTCAAAAAATTGCCTCTTTACGAAAACACTTCAAGAAAGCACCTCAAAAAAGCCAATAACAAACAATGCTTTCAATATCACTCAAGAAGATTTTACAGATGTTCCCCCAATGCATTCTAATGAGGTGGACAGGTTCATATTGGGGACAGTTGGGATAATTAGAGAAGAAAAATATGCCCTTTCAATGGATCGCCTAATCTCCCCAGCTAAGGAAGTTTAAAACCCCCATAAAGAAAATATCTAGGTTGAACAAGCCCTCATTGTGTATATGGACAACACTCAACTTCTCCAGAAAGTGATTCAACATCAATTGAAGGAATTATCTAGTAGTGGTGTTGATAGTGATTAGTCCCTTCCTCCTCTTGTTCCCCCAACACAAATGATCTCCCAAAGTGTGCTAGAGAAATTAGTTTTCCCCCAGACTGAAGAAGTAGACTGGGGTCAACAATCAGATGAAGAGGAATATGACCAACTATCAGATGAGGCAGGAGAGTTATGGGAAGATGTAGAAGAAGGAGATTTATTGGAAGTGAGACAGTTGCAATAGTTATAATCAAAGCTTAAAGGTCCTAACATTAAGATAAAATCAAGTAGGGGAATAAAATCAAACAAAGCTAGTGTTGGTTGGCAATGCCCTTGGGCAAAAGAAACTGATACTAGGGAAGGAGGGTATCCTTCCCTCGACAAAATGAGGATCATTACTTAGAATTTCAGAGGTGTCAATGCCCCTAACAAATGGCACATGGTCAAGCACCAAATTGACCAATCAAATGTAGATGTGGTGCTCTTGCCAGAAAAAAAGTGGAATAAGGAGGAAGGTAGTAGAAGGTTGGACAGATGGAAGCAATGGAATGGACAACTTTTGGAGGCATTAAGGGCATCTAGAGGTGTAGGGGTTATATGGAACCCCTTCACAATGGTAGGATTAGTAGAGGAAAAAGCTGAGAGTTGGAAAATAATCAAATTTAAAGACATCATAAGAAACCTCTCTTTCTTTTGCATTAATATCTATGGCTCGATCTCCATTGAAGGAAGAAAGAGACTTTGGGATAGTATTTCTAGAACAGTAGAAGATAAAAGGTCAGAGAAAGGGATTATAGAAGGGGACTTTAATGCCATGTTAAACAACATAGAAAAACAAGGGGGTTAGGGAGAACTATGACTGTTCAAAGAGACTTTCAAGAGTTCTTGGATAAAAACATCCTCTTGGATATACAAGCAAGGAATTGAATATATACCTGGTCCAATAAGAGGAAAGGTTTCACTAACATTGTAGAAAGGCTTGACAAATTTCTCTTATGGGTGACTGGGGGGAGATGGAGGGATCACATGATGCACAAATCCTTCCCTTCACTAGTTCGGATCATTTCCTGGTCCAACTTTCCTTTGGCCCTGTTGAAGCTCCTAAAGGTTTCTCGTTCAAATTTGAATATATGTGGCTAAGAGATAAACGACTTCCAAATATAATTATGACTTGGTGGAATGAAGTGAAACTCAACGGAGTAACAAATCTTGTCAAAGTAAGCAAAAAATTGAGTTATATAAAAGTGAAGTTGAAAAAATGGAACACAAGCCACTTAAAAAACATCTTTAAGGAGAAAGTCAGAGTAGAACAAGAAATCCGAACTCTTAACGACCATGTGATAGCCAAGGGCATGGATGTTGTAGACTTTGAGAATGAAAAAAATCTAAAAGAAGAACTAGCTGAAATTCTTAGGAGGGAGGAATACTATTGGCATCAAAAATCAAGGGAAGTTTGGTTAAAAGAAGGGGACAAAAACACAAATTTTTTTCACAAATCAACAATGACAAACAACAACAGTAAGAGGATTCTATAAATAAAAAAATCCAATGGTGATACAACTCAATAAACTATTGAATTCAACAAAGAGGCTATCTCTTTCTTTCAATCCCTATTGAATAAGGAGACTCTTGTTAATAGGAGTGATAGGGAATATTTACTAGGCACAATTGCATCCATCATTTCAGATTCCCAAAAAAAAATTATCTATCAAAAAATATCCCTAGCAGAAGTTAAAGAAGCAGTCTTTCAAATGAATCTAGACAAGGCCCCAGGTCCAGATGGCTTCCCTACGGGCTTCGTCCAAAACTTCTAGGATATAGTTGGAGAAGACCTAGGTGTAGTTGTTGAAGAATCTAGAAAGAAAATGACTATGCTAGGGGAAATAAACCACACCTTCTTGGCACTAATTCCTAGAAAGAAAGTCCCTCAATCTATGAGTGATTTTAGGCCTATTGTCCTATGCAACACAGTGTACAAATTGGTAACAAAGATAATTGCTAACAAACTCAAGAGTGTGCTCAAGGAAGTTATCTCTGAGGAACAAAGTGGCTTTGCTCCAGGCTAATCTATAGTGGAAGGAATCATTATAGCACATGAAACAATACATACAACCAAGAAAAACAAGGAGGCGTGCATGCTCCTAAAATTAAACATTCTCAAAGCATATGATATGGTAGATAGTGGTTTCCTTCTAGAAGTATTAGGCAGATTTGGCTTTATCCCAAATTGTATAAATTGGGTCAGCAGCTGCATTTCAACTCTGAAGTTCTTGGTTCTAGTTAATGGCACAGGAAATGGCTTCTTCTCTTCATCCAGGGGCCTTAGGCAAGGAGACCCACTATCCCCATTTTTATTCATAATCATGGCAGAAGTGCTGAGGAGGGGGATCAAAAGGCTAAGAGACGAAGGTAAATGGAAAGGAATTCATGTAGCAAATGGAATGGAACCTTCAACTCACTTACAATTTGCAAATGACACAATACTAATGGGTGAAGCAAGTTGGAGGGAAGCAAGATCGATCAAAAATTTCCTAGATACCTATTGCAAAGCAACATGGCAAAAAGGCTAAGAGAGGAAGGTAAATGGAATGGAACCTTCAACTCACTTACAATTTGCAAATGACACAGTACTAATGGGTGAAGCAAGTCGGAGGGAAGCAAGATCGATCAAA
This sequence comes from Sequoia sempervirens, assembly GCA_007258455.2. NCBI lineage: Eukaryota > Viridiplantae > Streptophyta > Pinopsida > Cupressales > Cupressaceae > Sequoia > Sequoia sempervirens. The sequence goes on from VDFB02026320.1 coordinate 101,038,986, forward strand.
AATTTCCTAGATACCTATTGCAAAGCAACAAGGAAAAACATCAACTGGAACAAATCAAAGATTTTCTTTCTAAATACTCAACCAAGTCTTCAAAGGGATATTGCAAGGATCCTAAATCTGAAATTTGCCTCCCTTTCAAGCCGATATTTGGGGATCCCATTGTTTGTAGGCACTAACAAAAACTGTTATTGGGAAAATTTAATTAGTAGCTGCAAGAACAAGTTGAGCACTTGGAAAGGTAAATGGCTCTCATCAACAGGTAGACTCTTTCTAGTTAAATCTATATTATCAACAATTCCTATCTATTCAATGTCTTGTCTCAAGCTCCCCAAAGCTACTGAAGATGCTCTCACACAAATCTTTAGGAGGTTCTTTTGGAGTGGTGTGGGGGAGTAAAAAAAACTTCCTCTTTTGGCTTGGGACAAGATTTGCCTTCCCAAGAAAGCTGGAGGTGCAGGTTTATGCCAATTACCCCTTATGAATCAAGCCATGGGTGCCAAATTAGTTTGGGGCATCCACACTAAAGGAAATCAGAAATGGGTTAGAGTTTTGACAAGAAAGTATCTTGACTCAAATGACCCAAATAGAATCCTCACAGTATTGAATCCCTTGAGAGGTTCTGCAATCTATAATTTCATACTTGAATGTAGAGACACCATATCTGATCATGTCACATGGGAAATCCGAGATGGTAATAGTGCCTCCTTTTGGCATGACTCTTGGGGTGGAAAAACACAAATTGGTGACACTCAAGGCTTGGACGAGATAAAAGAGGAAACAACTAGATTATGGGGTAACAATTTTTCCAATTATGGTGTGAAAACCAATAACCAGGGAAGTTCATGTTGGGTTTGGCATGACCTTCGAAACCTCACTGCCCCACAACCCCAAAAAGAAATTATGTCCAAAATCCTCAAAGATAGATTCTTTGTCCCATCTAATGGGAAAGACTAGATTAGGTGGTGTGGATTGTCTAATGGGACCTACAAAGTGAAGTTAGGATATAAGGCCAAGGAAATAGTAGTAGCTCGTCAAGATTGGCCAAACAAATTTTTTTGGGGAAACAACTGCTTGCCTAAGGTAGGAGTTTTTGCATGGTTGGTAGTTCAAAAAAGGATCCTCACAGAGGATAGATTGGCTAAATTCAGAATACAAGGCCCGGGGAGGTGTTGCCTTTGCAAAGCTCACTTGGAAGCAACAAACTACTTGTTGTTGTCTTATCCATATGCATCAGAATATTGGAATCATGTAAGAAATAAGCTTAATTTTCAGAGTCCAATACCGAATGATCTTGCAACCTGGTTTAAAATGTGGCCTCAAAAGAGTAGCAAAGCAGTGTTTAACAACATTTGGAAAATATCCCCATCATTAGTAATTTTGGAGCTGTGGAAGGAAAGGAACCAGAGAATTTTTCAAGGAAAGGAATTGGACAAGGACAAATTATGGGACAAGATTGAAAGAGAAATAGTAGAACTGGTCAATGAGGTTGTTAGACGTAAGGAAGCCAAACATACAGTCTTCACTAGCTAGGATGACACTTTGATCAAATTCTTCCTAGGTCTTAAACCACCCTCTCTGAGTGGATGTAGCTCCCTTCAATCCAAAAAAGCATCAAGAGAGGAGACTAGATGGGAAGCCCCTAATCTTGGTTGGTTAAAAATCAACTTTGATGGCATTGCACAAGGCAACCCTGGCCCAGGTGGGGCTGGATGTATAGCTTAGGACTCTAATTGCAAGGTGCTAGCAGTTAAATTAGTTTCCTTGGGCAGATGCACAAACAATGAGGCAAAATTTAGAGCTATGACAACAATTTGTTTGCAACTAGGTAGAGACCTAAACTTCCATTAGATCCACCTGGAAGGTGACTCTCTAATTACAATCAATGCAATATGTAAAGGATCAACCCCTAATTGGAAATTAAATCACTTGCTACAATAGATCAAGTATTTTTCTGACGGCTTTGTATCCTTCAAAGTTAGCCACATATACAGGGAAGGAAACTATAAAATAGATGAGCTGGCAAAAGTTGTCTTGATGTTGGCCATCTAGGATTTTGAAGGACTACTAACTAGGAAAATATTTCGGCACCGGTTATTACTTTGGCGGCCCCAAAACCTTTGGAAGGAAAGGACAGTCTCTCATGTCATTCTTGACAAGTCTTGGGATGACACTACAATCATAATTTAAAAAGCTAAAAATAAGGAAATGATTCCTTCATAAGGACGTTGGCTATTGCATTAATTTCATCTATGGGAATGAGTACTCACATTCACAATTGTATTTTCCATGCATGTTGGAGGCACTAGGTACATTAGCTCTCATGCACAGGTAAGCAAGTAGTTCTCAAAGGAATTAATAGTTTTTTCCATCTCAAAGGTTCCAAACGAATATAGAGTAGAAGTTTCTAGAAGGTGTGAAGATAGGTGAGCAATGGAGATGCCACTGGCTTTGGAAATGAACAAAAAATGCAAGATTTTCATGGGGAAATCATGGACAAATGATTGTGAGGCCTTCTTCAATCCTCTCATCTGCTCATTCTAGTGGCCACTAAATGCGTGTTGGGTCTAGAATTCCTGAATGCCTACCACAGAGCGCAAGCCAACATAGAGATTCTAGCAATGTTTCTTGTAGTCCTCCTTTCACATGGGTGTCTCCAAGGCTTTAGGTAAGAAATTGACCCAGATGGTTTTTGCACACACATGGTTGGGTGAAATTGATGCAACATTGGATATGTAAGGAAAGCTTAGGTGCAGAACAAACTCTCCTAACGTCAAAACCTCAGGGAAGAATGCAGAGGTGAATTTTAATTTTTTAATTACAGTCCAATTAAGATACTCATGAAAGAAATAATAGAAAGAGAGAAATGAACATACACAATTGAACACCAGATTTACGTGGGAAAACCCTTATGGGAGAAAAACCCACCACACCAAGAAAAGTCTCTTTGTATTACAGTAAAGGAAATTATATACAAAGTTCAGACTTAACTTTCTGATGTCAATTTACAACAACACCATTTCCTTGATCAACTTTGTACAAAATAGCTCTCAGAAAAAATATAATGAATTTACATAGATCAATCTATATTCAATCAAACAACATTGTTACTCAAAAAAAACTATTCATCATCATCTTCCATTGCCCAACATAGTCGTTTTCCTCACAGTCTGTTCATCTCCCTCACAGGAATGGTCGCAATAGTCCAACTGCTAATGGTTTACATTCCGCTACTCTGATTGGTCAAAAATAGACCACGTAGGATAGTCATTCAGTCAAGGCATTCAAATAGTATCACATGTCGGTGAGACACTAAGCCGTGTCTCCCTGATGCCACAATGCCTGACTATCGTTATCGGCTAGAGTCGCCACCATCGGCAAGAGTCATATAGAGTTCAAACCTGTCACTCAAACTCAATCTATCACTAAGACATCACATCGATATCCACTGCAGAACCATCGTCCAGACCATCGCTATCGGTGAGAGGTCATACCGAGCATAAATCCATCTTGTGCAGATCTATCGAAAAGAGTTACACTATTGCTAAGATTCTTACATAACCTTATGTCATACCAATGTTCATCGTATAGAGTTGTTAGTGAGACAAGTGCTATCGGCAAGAGTTCATACCAAAATCACTCCCATCGGTGAGACTGTAGCCATTGGCAAGAGTTCTCACCGAAAGCACCTGCTTGTCGGTGAGATAAATCTTATCGCTAAGAGTTCATACCGACAACAAATCCGTCAGCCAAGAGTCTTCCCAAAAATCTCCAGGAGCCAATCCATCACTGAGACAAGAGCTATTGGAATGAGTCACCCTAAAGGTTCAACCATCTTCCCGATGTGTGCCATCTATCACCAATGTGTAAAACCTCAGTGAGAAATCCTCAGTCAGAATGAGTCATTCTGAAAGTTCAAGCCTCTCCCCAATGACTTATGTCACCACGAGTCTCCCCAATAACCATTATAAACCAACCCATCGGTAGGAGATCTATCCGAGAAAAATGAGATGGATGTTTCATAGTGATCAACATGTCTTGCCGATGACTCCCCTTGGAAAGACAAAACCAAAGTCTCGACAACTTGAGCACTTCAAATGTTTAGAACACAACTGCTAGTCAGTAAGATTTCCAGAGGGTCTCACCGACATTATCCTTTCAAGAGCTTGCATGCTAGTAAGTTTGAGGCACATTTTCCAACAATCTCCCACTTGATGAAGAACTTATTAACACCTCTAAAGCATAATAAAAAACTACTGAAATTCATGGGCACTGAGGCCCATCGAACTCGAAAACCACCTGAACTTGTCTATGCTCACTGGTTTCGTCAATGCATCTACAACATTTTCCAGAGTATCCACTTTTTCTAAAGAGACCTTTCCATCCTGCACCATATCTCATACAAAATGATACTGCACATCAATATGTTTCATCCTGGCATGGAAAGTAGGATTTTTTGCCAGAAAAATAGCACTCTGACTATCACAGTAAACTATAATTTTCCCTACATCAAACCCAATGTTAGAACACAAACATTTTAACTAGATTGCTTATTTACAAGCATGTGTTGCTGCTACGTATTTTGCCTCTGTAGTGGAGAAAGTGACTACAACTTGCTGCTTACTCATCCAACTAACTGCACCACCATTCATCATGAAAATATATCCACTGGTGGATCTTTTGAGCTGTCATTGTCCCCTACCCAATCAGAACCACATAGCCTCGAATGCTGAGAGTTCCCTGTGATTCAACCAAATTACCATGGTAACAAAAAGCATATTCTGAAGTGCCTTTTAGATATTTGAACACCTTTTTCATAGCATCCCAATGTGTCCTTCAAGGATTTTCCATAAAACGACTTAGTACTTCCACTGCTTGGGCAATGTTTGGCCTTGTACAAACCATTGCATACATTAAACTACCAATTGCACTAGCATAAGGCACTTTGGTCATGTCCTCCATTCAGTAGGAGATTTTGGATAGTCTTCAATAGATAGCTTCGTTCCCTACAAAACTGGAACAACTAGCTGCTTGCACTCATTCATACAAAATCTCGGGTGATCCCACAATAGTGGTTTACAATTTTTGGCCAAACTGGACACTGATATTTTTTTTTTTAACAAAATCTCCACATTCGGGCACCTATAGCAATTAAACCGTGAGGAATTTGAAGATGATGCAAACTAGAGTCTTGTCATATTTTGTCTGTAGATTCTAAAAATATTTTTTTCAATTTTTTTGGAATCAGATTGCACTTCTTTTTCCATCTCCCACGAAAATTGGTTTTTTTCAAAAATAATTTTAAAAAGTGACTAATAATCGTGATAATGCATAATCTTTTTTTCAAGATAAAATTCCAATTTTCTTCAAATTTAGATTTCTAACCTCGACATCTAGTGCTTCCACTATTAGATATTTTTTGAATATTTTTTCTTTTAACTCAAGTTTCAAAGTCAAATCAATTACACTGCATACATAACATGACCGTGATAACACATAATCTCACGATGTATCAATTCCTTTTTTTATTTTTGTTGGATCAAGGACTCACATATCCGGTGCACTCCATATTTTAAATTTTTTTTATAATATTCTCTATTTTTCCACTTGTGCGCATTAGAGAGTTTTGTTTTAGTGAAAACCTATATTTAATAAAACCTTAAAAATAGATAGATAATATAACTCAAACATATTAAAATTGTATTTGCTTGGATATAGCTCGCTTTGAGGAACCCGATACTAGTTGAGTTTTTGAGATCTCCTCCATTTTCATTCTCAAATCGAGTCAAGTGAAAATTCTCAAGAATTTTGGTGCCTAGGAGGCAAGGGGGTGAAAACAAGGTTCACCGAATAGGTGTTCCTATTGAAGAAAATAAAAATGTTCTACTTAACATGGCTTCCAATCAACCCACTATACATAAAATAAAAAAATGATTTTAAATGGGTTCAACCAAACATTCTAAAGATGTTCGGTCGAACACCTTGATTTTAATATTAATATAAATATTATTTATATTCTTTTTAAATGATAGCTTAAGAGAAAGATTTTTTCCATAGAATACAATCAAAATTTTAAGAAGATTGTAAAAGGAGATATTTTGGATAAACT
>VDFB02026320.1:101045191-101210164 GCA_007258455.2 Sequoia sempervirens
ACGAGAAAAAATGATGACATAATCATTTTCTGGCCTATCCTGTATCTCCCCAAACTAACGCTGAACTCGTCCAAGCAGGTATCGCTCAATCATGGTATGATCCCGCCCCTCCATAAATCGATCCTGATGGGAAAAGATAACTGTTGCACATTGTCGGCCCATCCAAGCCGACCAAGGTAGGGGCGCCAAGTAAAATATGTTATCTCATCAATAACCCTCCTCTAGTGAGGGATCCTATGCTCGCCTATGTGTGTGAAGGACACACCGCACTTGTAGTGCCAAACTACAAGATCATCTGGTCCGACTGGCACTGGAACAATCCATGACTGAAGAACGGGGATGTGCTCCCATGCCCACACATGAAGAAGTGTGACACCTGCACCAAGTTCCTGACCATGCAAGTATGCATACTCGTGTAAATCCTTATAAAGGGAGGAAAGAAGAACTGGACCCCATGCAAAATGGACTGGTCGGTCACGAACCATCCGCTCTCAGCAAAGCCCCCAGCCAGGACTAAAATACTGGCCTCTTTGATTTAGGGCAACAAGACCTGAAATAATAACGACTATCACTAGACGGAATGGTGATGTGAGCAACCGATGACGCTCCGCTCTCAGCAAAGCCCCCAGCCAGGACTAAAATACTGGCCTCTTTGATTTAGGGCAACAAGACCTGAAATAATAACGACTATCACTAGACGGAATGGTGATGTGAGCAACCGATGACGCTCTAGCTCTATCTGGCCCTCACAAAACATAACCTCATCTATGGTTGGGATTGCATGGCAAACATCCTGTCCGATATCCATATCATAAATAACTCATTGACCATGAATCAACAATCTAAGGATGCACCACACTTCCTCCAAGGTAACGGTGGCCTCGCTAGTAGGAAGATGAAAGGATAATGTCTCACTATGCCATCTCTTAGAAAGCATAGACATCATGCCAAGGTGGGTCTGCACAGATGCTACATAGGCAATATACCATAGCCCCATCTATCATAGTCGATCCTGCTCCCTGTCAGTCAGATCATGCAAGTAACCAAATATCTCCCACAATTTTTGCTCACAAGAATAGAGCTCCCTCACCCCCTCTTGCATCAGGAAAGATCACTGTGAAAAAATAATTGAGAAATTTTATCTTGAGCATTCAAAAAACTAGTCCAGCGTTGCAAACTATGAAGGTGTCACAGTTTAAAATTTGTAAACATCGACGTTGGGGTCTCAAAATTCCAAACAGCACCGCGATGGTGCAATTTGCGTAAGCACCTTGAACCCTAATTCTAAAGTCCACCATGGTGTTGGAGTTTGAAAGTCCATCGCTCCATTTCACGAAGGCGTCAGAGTTTGAGGAATCTTCTCAAACTCCAAACTCCACCGCGACGGTCCATCTTGTGATGGCGGTTCAGTTTGGAGGATCGAGCGGTCCAGTTTGAAATTTGAGTGGTGCTATATAGCACCACTACAAATAACCTAGTTCTAAAAGCAATAAATAATCACGTAAAACAAAAAATGAAGCTCAGGTAAGGATCACATACTGGTGCATTGATGTCAGGAGGTCGTTGGTATGTCCATACTGGGTCGGAGATATGCAATGGGAGCTGTCATTGCACCATCTTGTTAGGGTATCAAAGCTCAAATCATGAAATCTCTTAAGGCTGAATGTGTTCAAATGAACTGGAAGTGGCCCCTCGAGGCCTATTTAAGCCTAAAAATTAGGGTTTTTTAACCCCGTTCGGCCATCTTGCTAGGATTTTGGACCCCTAGTTCCATTTTTGTCCATCTAAGGGCCGTTTTGAGCCATTTTGATTTTCTCATTTTGGCTTCCTGGGCCTTTTTGGACTGTTGGGTACCTTGTCCTCTTTTTAAAGATCACTTAAAAAATCAAAATTTCAAATGATCTCTTGAGGGGGCAATATGATAATTTCCTTCCTAGGAACAACAAGGTATTTTTTTTTAGGGTAGAAATGTTTTCTTTTTGATAGAACTGTTTATTCTTTGAACCAATGCAACAAGTGCACTATGCTTCAAAGAGGGAAAAATGTATGAACACGTAAAATATCTTGATTAACACTACACATCGATCCCGACCACTAACGTAACTGCATCACGATCATCCTCGGTCTAACCATTTAATCAAATACCTTTATTTGATTAAATTCATCAATATTCACCTCTCTTAATTAAATAAATGGGTTAATCTAATTAAGTCATCCTTTCTTGTTAATTAAATCAATCAATCCGATCTAATTATCCCTATTTAATTAAATAATCAATTTATTTGATTAAATCTCTAAAGTTCATCCATTAAATTAAATAAATTGAAACCTAATTTGATTTAATCTAACTTCATCTCCTTGGTTAAATAAAACAAAAATCTTTATTTAATTAATCTTGAAACCATATTCTTCTCATATTTTGATTTAAATCAATCCATAAATCTAAATCAATATGTCACATCATTTTGATCTCTCATTAAATTAATTAACCTTGATTAATTTAATCTCCTCTCATGTCCCATCCTCTAGCTTTTGCAACTTTCACAAGAAAATAGATTTAAATCATTTATTAAAACTCTATTTTCTCTCAAAAGGCATAAAAAAAGGAATATTCTTCAAATTTGAATTCAAAATCCAAGTGGACTTTGTCCTTCCAACAAGGTATTTACTCCACCTAGAAAGTCCTTTTGCCTTGAGCCAAGTAGCATTCAATGCACCTTCTTTCCCTCTTACATGTCATTTCAACAATTTCAATTTTCAAAATATATGCATTTATTGACACATTCTTCAAAACTTGCACATCCTCCATCCATTCACATGTTGACAAGTGGCATCTTGCCATTGGTTGATTCTTAGTCCCACATTGCTCCATTTTGGACATCTTTTCAACTTGACATTCTATAAATAAGAGACTTCATTCCTCATTTGATCATCCATAACTTGAGTAAACTTACTATACTCAAATCCATAGCAATATTCATGCATCTCATTGAGTTTTATAGCTAGGTTATGCAGATTTTGTCTTGGAGAATTCATCAATCTTCAACAAAGGGATCACAATATTCATCAAATCATCTTCATTACACCGTTGGAGTTGGGAAAGGGCCAATTTTTACATCAAATTGGCACTAACTCCCTCAAGAGATTAAGAGTTTGATTTATTTTAGAATAGGATTCAACATCTTTGTTTTAAGTTCATTGTGTTCTTCATTTTATTCCATTTCTCTTGCATTCAAATGGATTTATTGAGGGATCTATATTCTAACTTGCATTGGCTTTATTAATGTGTTCATTTGTTGTGTTCTTGTAGGTATAGGATCTAGGTTCACAATGACCAAACTTATTACAACTAAAACACTAACCAGGAAATGATGGACTACTTGAATTTATTTTACTTCTACACTGAGAAAGCCATATGACCAAATTTATTACAAGAAAAGAAGTGACCATTAAAATTTTGAGCATTGGGTTGTCTTACTGGATATCTTTTGCCTTTGTTCATTTAATTTCTTTGTCTAGAATCCTTATGTTGAAATTCAGAGCTTTCTCCCTTTTCATATCCAAGACCTCACTTGTCATTTGCATCCTTCTATCCTTTAGTCAGCTCATCAAGCTTAGCAAAACTGATCCTAAACTTCTTGTATTCATTTGCAGTAGTGAGTTCATCTCTGAGAATAACTATCCGTCTTTCAAGCTCTTGTTCATTATTTCTAGATTGTTGCAATTCAATCTCCAGCTGAATGAATCCACTATTAAATCTGTTGCATTCTTCAAATTTTTCTTTTAAGGACTGGGCCAGATTCTCCACATTCTTCTTCCTTTCTTCTATCTCCTTAGTTAGCTTCATTGCCACAGATTCCATCTCAAGCTTTAGAGTAGCATTGTTTCTAGCAAGATTTTCACATTCTTCCATTATTTATTTTAGGGTTTGATTCAGGTAAACATCTTCCAAGCATTTAATTTCTTTCTACTTCAGCTGATCACATAGTTCCTTCCTCTTTTCTCTTCACTCATTGATTTTATCCTTCAATGATTGAATGAATTTTTTAGTATCCTCAAGATTTTCTTTTAATTCCAGGACTTTTGCTTTATACTGATCAAGATCATCAAGTGCCACCAAAAGATGCTGTTGAAGACCACTAGAGTCCATTGCATTCCAAGATCCACCTCAAGATGTTAAACTTCTACAGAGGAATCTAGCTCTGATACCAATTGTTGGACTCAAGGAACACTGAGAGGGGGGGTGAATCAATATTCAACAATATTTAAATTTCAATCTAGATCTTAAACCATTCGCAACAATTGAACAAAAGTAAAGATGCAAGCATATGAATGAAATGATGAAAACACTATAAAACCAAGATTTTTACGTGGAAACCCTGTTAGTGGAAAAACCACAGTTGAGGTTAATCCACAATTTATACTCTGTTAAAAGTATGAAGAAAAAGGGGAATGCACATGCATTCAAGCTCACTGCCTAGAGCTCACTGCTCAAAATTAGGAAGGCTCACTGCCTCACAATATATTTGGATTAAAACATGAGTTGAACTAAGAAAGTAGCATCTACAAATGCCTGGTTTCAGTTCCGATGAGGCTCATATATCAGATTCAAGACCTTCTGTCTGATTCTACACTTTGCTCTGCTCTACCTTAATTCATGTCACAAAAATCCTCTTCTGCTCAATTGGAAATCTCTCAACTACTTTTATGATATTCATATACACACATATACACTACCACCTTGCATCCCTTTCTTGCAAAATGAATTTTCTGATCTCATATTTATATCCACTACCAAGAATTCAATCATTATATGTCGGCTTCAATAGAATAGAAAATATCTTTCAAATGTCGGTTCAGATCACGAGTAATCTTTAATGCACATCCACATAAGTCGGCCAAACCATAGCTAGGACCCAAAACAAAATTTCCAACACAAGAATACCTTAAACAATTACGCCTTAACCATCCACAACATGCCATATTCATTAAGACGACCACCATGAGTTAATAAATAGAAAATCATCCTACCAGATCTCCTAACTCATACACTGATTAATGCGACATCACAAAACTTAACAATAAGATAATATAGATACTTAACAATCTTCACCAAGATCCACAACTTAAAATGATAATCCAATGAAGCATACAGATCGACACACTAACCGGATACCCTGTTCTTCATTATCTCTTTCGATAATACTCTATTCCTTACTCTGCCTGCCGATATGAACAAATCCTGATCTGCGGACCAAAATAATGACTTAGGTTGCCATCAATGACAACACTACAAGCCATATTCCAACAATAGGACACAATTCCACAGGTGGAAAATTTTGAAAATTGATGGAATGGGAGTAGTTAAGTTTTTTTTCATGTTTTTTAGGTTTGTAGATGCAGGGGATGGAGGTAGGGTAGTGTTTGATCAAGCCCTGGCCTAATATCTCTATGTATTAGGCTTTAGGAGTGTAGGTTAGAAGTAGGTTTTTGATATTAGATGAACTTGTGAATGTTCCAATTGATGAAATCTATATATTTTTAGGCCCCATATGACCTGGTTGAAGTCATGGAATGAAGTTTGATAGATTGGAGGAAGAATTTTTCATAGTTGCTTTAGAAAACATGGCTAATTTGACCTAGTTCCAGTGTAGCAGTCAATTTTAGAGGGTGTTGTTACAAAATAAGCCCATCCTTAAATTTGATATGTTGCAAAAGGGAATGTAGGGTATCAGAAATGGTGATTCATTTGTGGGTTTGAAATCTTCTTTGAAAGATATGATCAAAATTCACTGTTTGGAGTGCTACAAGGAAGTTTGAAGGAATTGTGAACAAAACACCAAGTTAAGGTTTCCAAGTTGATAAGTTTGTTGAATTGTGATTGGATTGAGAACATCCACCTTTCTCTACATCAAATTGGTATCAAAGCATATGTTTTGATCATTTGAAGGAAGGGAGTTGAAGTTTGAAGAAGGAAAGATGCCTCCTAAAAAGAACCCGATGACTAGAGAGGTTAGAGAATTGAAAGAGAAGCATGCCAAGGAGTTGAGACAAGTGAAGGAGTCTCAAGAAGTTGTCCTATCTAGACTTGCAACACTAGAGTCAAATCAAAAGGGAGGTGTGGTCACTGGAGACCAAAGTGATGAAGAGGAAGAGGAAAAGGGTGAGAATGAAAACCCTCAAGGAGGAGTCCAAGGTGATGATGAATTGGACCCTAATGAGTTGAGAATAGCTAAGTTTCTAAAGGTTGTCAATTGAGATACTTCTGAAGTGAAAATGGAATTTCCCATGTATGGTGGGAAGATGTATAGTGAAGAGGTGTTAGATTGGGTTGATGCATTAGACAATTATTTTGAATACAAGGAGGTAGCAGATGAATAAAAGGTGAAATTTGCTAAAACTAAGTTGAAAGGCCCTGTTATAACTTGGTGGAATTATGTGTAGGAAGAGAGAGTGAAGAAGGGAAAGAAAAAATCAATTCATGGGATAGAAAGGTGTCTAAATTCAAGGGTCAATTTCTACTGGTGACTATGCAATTCAAACCTTTAGAAAGCTTCAAAATCTCAAACAAAAGGAGATGGATGTCACGACTTACATAGAGGAGTTTCATAAGTTGAGTCTTAGAGCAGGTCATGTTGAGGATGAGGTTGAAAAGGTAGCAAGGTACCTAAATGGATTGAGGTTCCAAATACAAGATGAAATGAGTCTTACCACCCCTAGAATGGCGGAATAATGCTTCCAATTGGCTATTAAGGAAGAATAAAAGATAAAAAGGATACAAGAGAATCAAGGAAGAGGTAGAAGAAAGAAATTCAGGGGTAGAGGATCCTTTGTAGGAAGAGGACAATGATCTCAAAAAGCACAAGGTGAGACAAGTGGCAATCAAGATCAAGGCTCAGAATCAAGAGGTGGTTTCAGAGGTAGGAGATCTAATAGTAGAGGAAAATTTGGAGGCCAAGGTAGAGGTTCCAACACATTCTCAGGAAGATGCTATCAATGTAATCATTTTGGCCATCAAGCATGGAAGTGGGCCTAAACAAGCAACCTTCTACATCACATGGTGGTGAAAGAAGAACATAGTTGGTGCAAGAAGAAGATTGTGAGAGTGTTAACTCTCCTTCTTAGCATGTTGCTCTGGAAGTTGGAGAATCCATGATGATGAGAAGAACATTGCTCAAAGTCCTTGTGGTGAAGGAGCCTCCATAAAGGAAATCTCTATTTAGAATCACCTACAAATCTCAAGGTAAGGTGTGTAGAGTTGTTGATTTTGGTTCCACAAATAATTTGGTTTCTTTAGAGATGGTTGAAAAGTTGAAGCTAAAAAGAATCCCACAACCCACTCCTTACAAGATCTCCTGGTTGGATAAGGGTCAACAAGTCCTAATGAATGAGAAAACATGGTTTGAATTCAATATTGGGGGGTATAAAGATAAGATATTATGTGACATCATCCCAATGGATGTTTGTCATCTACTATTAGGAAGACCCTGGCTGTATGACAGAAAAGCTAAGCATGATGGGTAGAAAAATTCCTATGTGATTGAAAAAGATAGGGTTTCACTTACACTTACTCCTTTGCAAGATGCCAAGTTGGGTCAAGTGTTATGTTTGTTGGGGAGGAAGAATTCTTGAAAACCATGAAGGAAGAAGGTGGAAAAGGTTATGCAATTATAATAAGACCTAAATCTACCTTGACAACAACAAAGCTTGAAGATGTGCCTAAAGAAGTACAAGCCTTGTTGAAAAAGTACCAAGAAATTGTTGTAGATGAGCTCCCTAGTTCTTTGCCACCATATAGACTTTATACTAGGGGAAAAATTACCCAATAAAGTTGCATACAAGATGAATCCTCAAAAAAATGAAGAGATTAGGAAAAAAATTCATGAATTACATGATAAAGGCCTCATAAGAGAAAGCTTAAGCATGTGATGTTCCTACTATATTGGCACCTAAAAAAGGTGGAGATTGGAGAATGTGCACCGATTCAAGGGAAATTAATAAGATCACTATAAGGTATAGGTTCCCCATACCAAGAATGGAGGATTTGATGAATTTTTTAGGAGGAGCTTGTTACTTTTCAAAGATTGACCTCAACAGTGGCTACCACCAGATTAGAATAAGAGAAGGGGATGAGTGGAAAAATTCCTTCAAAACCAATGAGGGGATGTATGAATGGATGGTAATTCCATTTGGGATTTCAAATGCACCAAGCACTTTTATGAGACTAATGAATGAAGTTTTGAAACCCTTCATAAGAAAGTTTTAATAATATACTTGGATGACATTCTTGTGTTTAGTAAGAATAAAGAGGAACACTTACAACATTTGGACATGGTGTTGAAGAGGCTGAATGAACAAAAGTTGATGATCAATTTGAAGAAGTGTGAATTCATGAAAGAGGAGTTGGTTTATCTTGGATTTGTGATCTCAAAAGGTACTTTGAAGATGGACATCAACAAGGTAGAAGAAATTCTCAATTAGCCTACTCCAACTTTAGTTGGTGAGGTAAAAAGTTTCCATAGCCTAGCTAGCTTTTATAGAAAATTTGTGAAGAATTTTAGTCATATTTTCTCTCAAATAATTAATACAATCAAAGGGGATACAAGGACAAGGTTTGTATGGTCTTCTGAGGAAGAAAAAGGCTTTCCATATCTGAAACAAAGAATAGCACAACAACCCATCTTAGCATTGCCTGATTTTAATAAGGTGTTTACAATTGAATGTAATGCAAGTGGGTATGCAATTGGAGCAGTCTTGAGCCAAGAGGGTAGACTTGTAGAATTTTTTGGCAAGAAGCTCAATGAGGAAAATAAGAAGTATTCTTCTTATGACTTGGAATTGTATGCCATGGTCCAAGCATTGAAAAAGTGGAGACACTATCTCCTTCCTAAAGAGTTTATTGTTTTTAATGACAATCATGCTTTGATTTTCTTAAACAGCCAAGACAAACTCAAACAAAGACATGGTGGGTGGAGTACCTCCAAAGCTATACTTTCACCATAAAACACAAGAAGGGGTAGTTAAACAAGGCGGTAGATGCTTTGAGCAGAAGACAAATGTTGATTCAAGAAATTCAACTCCAAAGTGTAGGTATTGATGCTTTGAAAGGTATGTATGAAGGAGATGATGATTTCAAGGATTTCTATGCTTCTTGCATTTAGTTTAATGGTACATTTCATGTAGACAATTCTAATTTCTTGATCCAAGAAGGATTATTGTTTAAGGGTGCTCAATTGTGTATTCCCAAATGTTCTATGAGGACTAATCTGATTAAGAAAAAGAATTGAGGAAGCTTAGAGGGTCATTTTGGTGTGGAGAAAACCTTGGAGTAGGTAAGAAGGTATTTCTATTGGCCCAAGATTCCCAATGATATCAAAAAAATTGTTGAAATGTGTGTTGTATGTCAAAAAGCCAAGGATTCTAGTACAAATGCAGGTCTTTATCAACCTTTTCAAATTCCAAATAGGCCATGGGAATCCATCAACATGTATTTTGTGTTGGTGTTACCCAAAACTCAAAGGGGATTTGAAAGCTTGTTTGTTGTTGTAGACCGGTTTAATTTTATACCCTGTAAATGCAAAAATGATGCCTCATACATTATAGGGTTGTTTTTCAAGGAGGTGGTTAGGATCCATGGATTTCCATTGATAATTGTTTCTGACAGCAATAGTAAGTTTGTGGGTCACTTTTGGAGAACCCTTTGGAAGAATTTGGGAACAAACTTGACTTTTAGCTCTACCTATCATCCACAAACAAATGGGTAGACTGAAGTTGTCAATAGGATCCTTGGGAATCTTCTCAGATGTTTGACAAAAGAGCATTCAAAATAATGAGATCTAATTCTTCCCCAAGCTGAGTTTGTATATAATAACTCTATTAATAGAAGTGTTGGAAAAATCCCATTTGAAATTGTATATGGATTGAATCCTAGGGAAGTGTTTGAACTTAGATATTTGAGTGGTATGGAGAGAAGGAGTGCTGAAGGAGAAGAATTTGCAATGGAAATGAAAGAAATACATCAACAAGTTAAAGAAAATATTAAAAAGAGTGTGGAAAAGTACAAGAAACATGCAAACTTGAAAAGAAGAGAATTTTAGTTTAAAGTGGGAGACTTGGTATTGGATCATTTAAGGAAGGAAAGGCTACCAAAAGGAAAGTATTCAAAGCTACATATGAAGAAGATTGGGCAATGTAGGGTGGTCCACAAATTTGGAGAAAATGCCTATGAGATAGAACTCCCTCCTAGAGTGGCTATCTATCCAATTTTCAATGTTTCTGACATTTATCCTTTTAAAGGATATGAGATTGTAGGTGAAGAAGCAGGTACATCAAGAGTTCTAGATGAAGATTGGGTTAAGGAATTACCACCAAGTTAGCCATTGAAGCTTGAATGCATTTTGGACACAAAGGAAGCGAAAAGGACAAGGGATAAGGTGTACAATGAGGACCTAGTGAAGTGTTAAGGCCTTCCAATGGAGGATGCCACCTGGATGAGAGAAGAAGACATCAAGAAACATGAAACCATAGTACAAGATTTGATCTCAAGTGGAACTTGAGATTTTTCTCTCCCCGGGTGTATGGTGCAAGGGCTCCTAGCTTTTGTCATGTATCAGGTGTTAGATGTTGGGTTTTTGGTGTTTTGAGTCCATTTTTGATGTAATAAGGTCTATTTAGACCATTTCTAATATTTTGAGTCTCATGGGGTCGGTTGTGTAAAAAGTTGTCATATTATGTCAAATGTTGCAAAAGTTGCAATGCAACTTTGCATTTTTGGATATATTAGGAAGGTGAACGATCAAGTCATTCAAAAATTAGTTTGAATCATTGGTTTTGTTTGGGAAAAAAATTAAATATGCCTTGGATGTTTGAGGCATTCTTCTGGTGATATTTTTGGTGATCAAGCAATAAGAATAATTCCATTTTGTATGTTTTCATTGAATTTTGTTGCTACAACAAGTTGTATTGCTACGTACTATTTCCAAATGACATAAATTGCTCTAGAATTGTTGGAAGAATGAATTAACCATATTTTGGTTTTATTTGCATTGGTTTTAATTGAGATTTGGTTGAGTTAGAAGAAAATTTATGAAATCAACTAGAAAACCTTAGGTTTGAGGGTTTGAGAACAAAAATTTGAAGTAGGGAACAATTCCACTGGTAGAAAATTCTGAAAATTAGTGGAATGGGAGTAGTTAAGTTATTTTTCATGTTTTTTAGGTTTGTAGATGCAGGGGATGGAGGTAGGGCAGTGTTTGATCAAGACCTAGCCTAATATCTCTATGTATTAGGCTTAGGAGTGTAGGTTAAAAGTAGGGTTTTGATATTAGATGAACTTGTGAATGTTGCAATTGATGAAATTTGTATTTCCAGGCCCCGTATGCTCTAGTTGAAGTCATGGAATGAAGTTTGATATATTGGAGGAAGGATTTCTCATAGTTTCTTTGGAAAACATGGCTAATTTGACCTAGTTCCAGTGTAGCAGTCAATTTTAGAGGGTGTTGTTACAAAATAAGACCATCCCCAAATTTGATATGCTGCAAAAGGGCATGAAGGGTATCAGAAATGATGATTCATTTATGGGTTTGAAATATTCTTTGAAAGATATGATCAAAATTCACTGTTTGGAGTGCTACAAGGAATTTTGAAGGAATTGTGAACAAAACACTAAGTTAGGGTTTCCAAGTTGATAAGTGTGTTGAATTGTGATTAAATTGAGAACCTCCACCTTGCTCTACATCACATAGGTAAGGATCCTTCACAATAGGAAATGACAACACTCAAATCTAAAGTATTTTGACAGCATACCAAGACCTACAAAATATGTTATGCAAACTCCACCCTAAACACTCAATAAATAGAGAAACCAATACATGAAACTACCAAAGGGGAATAGAAAAGCTATGATATAATAGTACCCAAAAGTGACACCCAAATATCCTATTCAAATATTAATATCCAAGTCCTAAGAGAAGTCCTATTAAAATTTGCTACAACACATCTTAGTTATCCCCTAACTTGGGCACTCCAAATTGTCTTATTCAAACCCCCTAATATGCTTTATGATATTCATAATTACATGTTGCAGGTTGTGAATTATCTCTTATAGCTATCTGATGGCTATCTTATGTTTTATATATTCTCTTAAATTTTGAAGTGGGATCCTAAATTTTGGAAGCCACAACTTTTGACCTAAGAATTTGATTTGGAGAGTTGTATATCACTGCAACCAATTTTAGTCAATTGAAGACTATTTTAGTAACTTTTGGTGCCAAAACCATTGTTTGTAGCCCAAAAATTGCAATTACACTTTATGATGCAAGGTTGTGACACTTTCCTAGCATTCTCCTAGTTATCAAAAACCTTGCAAGAATAAAAAAATTACCAATATTATCAACTATTTTATGGGGGATTAGAAGGTTATAGAATTTCTACACCACCTAATATTTTCTATGCTAATTATATTTTTTAAGACATCTCCATTGTTCTCAAAAGTATCCATTCTCTCTAACAACATCCTCTCATATTCCACCATGCCATAAACACAATGATTTTATACATCAATGTGTTTTATCTATAGTTGAAAGGTTAGGTTATTTTCCATACTCATGAAACTTTAAGTATCACAATAAACTCTAATTACCTTATGATGGAGCTCAACGTATAAACATAATTTAAACTGACAAATTGAATCCTTATAGGTTTTAGTAGCTACCATGTAACCTATATTTGGTGTGGATAAAATGGCCATAGCTTATCACATACTCATCCAAATCACTACACTAGTAAATAAGCTAGACATATAGCCACTACTAGACCTTCTATTTTAACAACTCTTGCAAGTTTTATTTGAATCCATAAGCTTTGATGGATTGGTTGGTTCCTACATGATTTTTATTAGTAACTTTAGTAGTATTTGTGTGCCAATCATATATATATTGATAGGTGATAGGATTTGAAATGGTTATTATTTATACCACAAAGACTTTTAAATAAGAAAGTAAAAAATCAAATAGCATAAATATTTCCAATATGTTATAGTGTTTCAGGTAGACTATGATTCTAGTGATACAAAATTGAAATAGTTCTCAGTAACAAAGGTAGAACAAATGAGTACTTAATTGAGATTTTGAAATATGCAAAGCATAATATTGTGTATTATTAATACTTATATGTCATTATGAAGTATTAATAAATGATCTCAATTTCTTAATTTTTCAATCAATCTTAAATTTTTTTTATAGCTTATTCTTAGGAATTTTCTTCTTCACATATAAATTAATAATATTATCATATGAATCAAGGAAAGGAAGAGATTGGGCCTCTTCTCTGATATCTAAAGGGTGTCAAACCTCCTTACCAATATTTATATGTTAAACATCTTCACATCTATAGTATCTACATGCACAAGTATTAAAAGAAATTTTTTATATCAATATATAAATATATTAAAAACAAATATTATACCTTACTCTAGAATCACATTAATTGAAATGAAATAACTTATTTCAAGAGAATAATGAAACAAAAAATACTTTGAAATATAGTAGGAACCACTTGTAAATACTTGATGGTAATAAGCCTCTTCAAGGGGGCAACTTCTAAATTTTTAAGAAAGAATAGAATTTTGAGTATGAGTGTAATAAACTAACTACTACCTGCTATACATACCATACTTATTCCATGGACTCCACCTTGGTTAACCTAACTACTTATATAAGACTATATAGATGATCATAAATTTTAATTAAGGGTTATATTTCTCCACAAGTTAGGCAAAAATATCCTAATACAATCAATTTGTCAAAGGAATGACATTCCGCCTTTTAAAGAAGTGTTATCCTCAATGTGGATCAACTAGGGATTATTTTGAATGGATTATTAATTTTCCCATGTAGCACTTCAATAGAAAAATTCTTCTATTTGGTTAGATAATATATAATCACTCTCATATATACAACTTCTTAGTGTATGCTTGAAGGGTTCCCTCTAGTTTTAAAATAATGCTTTCATTCCCATCAAGCTTTAGTAACTCTATTTGGGGTGAAACACTTTTTCCAATAATATTCTTCAATTAGGAAACATGGAAGACTAGATGCATTGAATTGTTGACTTAGGTAACTCCAATTTGTATGTTGCAATACTAATTTATATAAAACTATATATAATGTTCATGATGCTTGGGTGTTAGCTTATTATCCTTCTTTTTTTGTTTTAGTGACATTTCCTTGTATGGTTGTAATCATGCAATGACCTAATCTTCCACTTAATTTATTTCACTATAACTTTGATCAATTTTGTACATTATTCTATTCTATGTGAGTTCCAAGTTCTCCTTGAGACTAAAGATTACCTCTTGCTAGTATTGAATGTATTATTCAATTTCTTGAAACTTTGGGTGTACCTAAGTTCTCCTTGAGAATATAGATTACCTCTTGCTAGTATTGAATGTATTCTTCAATTTCTTGAAACTTTGGGTGTACCTATAATGAAGAGGTGATGGATGGTACCCATATAATGCTAGAAATGGAGAGATTTTAGATGAGGTGTAGAAAGTAGTGTTGTATCACCATTTTGCTAGTGGTTTCCATTGGACACATCTCTCGTGTAGTATTATTATGTGTAATCCTAGGTGTTGTCACACCCAGTAAAGTATTATAATATATGTTATATTTCTCAATACACTAGAAGCTAAACAATCATCTAGAAAATGAATTGAGTACTTGTATTTCATATTATAAAATATGTATATTATATCACATTTTATATGAACATAATACAAGTTTTTTCATTAAATACTTTCTTGGTTTTTAATTTCCCATCCAATTCATCTTATCAACCATTCCTTTGCATTTCATTAATAGGTCTATTTTAGTATCTAAACAGGTTTTCCAGCCTCCATTTTGTAATAAAATACTCCTCTTTGTCTAGGGTTTCCAATAAATAACATAATTCAAATCATATGAAATCTACTTTTATTTTTATAACATATTTTCTTATCCTTTGATCAAAACTCTTTAATTTCTACTCTACTCATCTTGTCACAAAAATGAAGTTTCCATTCCCATGTGTGTGTGACCATTTAAATATCAATCCTTATTATCAATTCTTGCATGCTCTCACATAATGTACTCATGGTACATGGTTGAATAGATCCCATATTCTTGTTGTTTGACATTTTTTCATGTTGTATAATTTCTCCTAAATAATTTTTATGTCGATTCTATAATGATATTTGAACTTTTCTCTTAAATATAAGGGTTTTTTCCAAAGGGTTGAGATTAATTTTTTAAAGCATTGAGTTATCATTGTGGAGACCCAAGTTCAAATCTCAAAGGGGCATATAATATGAAATTCTAAGTTATGACTCTTGGTCTTCCATGTAGTTGGATTCTAGTGTGAAGGTTTCTAAATAAGTGGATTTCTAATTTGTGACTCTTGATATTCTATAGGTGGTTTCTAGTGTGGTTGCTTGAAAGGAGCTAGTATTAGTCTCATTGTTGTACTTTGAAGAGTTTTTAATGGTTTCATATTGATGCTCGTATGAGTAGAATATTTGTAAATGATTAGAAATATAAAAAATATAAGGGTTTTTATAAGAAATTTGAATAATGTGAGGTGATTTTATATAGTCAAGAGGTTTCTTATTAAAACCATACTATTTTTAATTAAAGGCTTGAGAGATTTTATTAGTAAATGAGAGAAATTTTGAGGTCATGTTTAGCATTTTTTTCACTTGAAGGGGAATTGAATATTTCAAACGATATTTGTAACACTATTATATATAATCCTAGGTGGAGTAAAAACTAATGGAATATGTGGACACGGAAAAAGTATCCCTTTTTTCTTGCTTGATATGGGATTAATTGATGACAAATTAGACTTAATGAGGCCTTGATTTGGTGTTGTGAGGTGTTTTACACATCCACATTAGGTCTTGGGCCCTTGCAAATTGAATATAATGCATTTATTGATGTCTTGTAAAGGTGTTGTAACACATCTTCACACTTTTCTAAGACCATAATATCATAATTAACCTAAATAACCTTACCAAGACCTATTTAAAACTGTTGTAAAGTCTTGTAACAAAATTTCACACTTTCCTAGGCTTTTCAACAATATTTACACCTTTCTTATGCCTTAAATGGCTCCTTTATACACTTACACGCCTTAAGTGTCTTGTTGAAGAAAAACCCAATAAACATTATTTAAATTATCACAATTCTTGACATACACTTAGAAATTCCCAAGTGGACTAAGTCACCATTGGTGGAAACTTAGTCCCATTTGGCTCAAAAATCAAAATAAAATAAAATTTCTTTTGGGTTTTTATTCCTTAAGACCTAAGGTCAGCCTGTGATGAGGTATTTTTAGGAATTAGGGAATAATTGTGTATAAATATAGGGTTTTCCCTCTCATTTGACCTAATTTTTCATAGTTCATCATCATTCATCCATCCTTCATCATGTTCTCAAGTCAAGAAATCTAGGGTTTTATCATTGCAAGTCATCAAGATAGCTTCCAAGGACATTTTGTTGTCCCTCAATATTATTTGGCATTAATGTCACAACACCAAATTTGAGGTATCAGGTTGTGCACATGATGATATTTTAGCAAATTTCTTCTTGCATGAGTTTATATATCTATTCTGATCTATCATGGCATCATCACTTGCATTTGGAATATTCCAGTGATTGATATATCTCACAGTTTGGTTATAGTCAGCTTGGCATATTAATTAGTTTTTAGTTTGATATTATAAAGTCCATCTTCATATTATATATCCTGGCATTATTTTTCTTAAGACTTAATGATAACAACGTTCAGGTGCAATGATAAGTTGTTTATCCAAAGCATTTTCAAAAGGCACATTACATTATCATAAGGCAACACATTGCCATAGTGCATATACAAATAAGGTTTGGTGATTGCAAATATAATATGGGTATCATTGTGAGGAAATCATTGGTAGGTGGAATTTTTTTTTCTCTCAAAGATAACAATGAAATGGCAAAAGGTTGCAATGATAGATTTTATAAAGTCAAAATATAATGTGATCATTGCATTGTCGATGGAGATTATTTTTGTTTGTTGAATGGGAATTTTTCCCATCATAATACCTGAACTTGAAAAGACATTATGTTGAAATCAAAAAACTTCTATGAAGCTTCGATGAACATAGATTATTGATTCATTTTTCTTTTGATAGGGTTTGTTACCCTAATCATGGTGATAGTGGTAAGCAAAGACTTGTTTCAAAAATTGATTACAATGTTTCTCGAGGGGACAAGAAGTTACAATGAAGAGCAAGACAGGGAAGAAGTTCTGATTGTACACTTCTGACTCCAGGTGTAATCTTTATCATTTTTTCTTGTGTTAACGATTCACCCCCCCCTCACTCCTCCCAACCAAAGCCAAACCTTGTTGCAACTAGGGGATCCTGCTCAGGAGTACTAATGGCAATGGAAGAAGGCTTGTATACAACCAGAGCACCACTATTTGATGGTACTAGGTATGCCTTCTAGAAGTTTAGGATGCAAAAGAATATTACCTCTCTAGGATATGATGTGTGGGAAGTAGTTGAAAATGCATATACTGCTGCATCAGCCCCTTCTGATGCTGATGATAAATGAGCATATGATTGCAATGCAAAGGCTGAAAATGCTATTTGTTGTGGACTCACTAATGATGTCCTGACAAAGGTAATGGACTGTAAGAATGAAAAATCCATATGGGATAAATTTTCTACCATCTATGAAGGTGATGAGAAAGTTACAGAAGAAAAACTTCAGAACTTTAGGTCTAAGTTTGAAAGTCTAAAAATGTTTGAAGATGAGAAGATTGCTGATTTTTTCTTGAAGATTCAAGAAAGTGTAAATTAAATCAGAGGTTTTGGAGAAGACCTTCCTGAAAAGGTTGTTCAATTTTTTTTGAGATTTTTACCCACCAAGTTTGATCCAAATATTGCAGCAGTTGAAGAAAGAACCATTAATACGATAACTCTTGATGATCTTCATGGTTTCTTCACTGCTTATGAAATGAGATTGAATAAACATAGCTTTGTAAGTAAGGATCTACATTTAAAGCTATTAAAAAGGATAATGATAAAGCTAAGTCTGACACCTTAGATGAAATAGAGTTATCTTTTGTAAGTAAATTGAAAAGAGGCTCAAACAAGTATAAAGGGAAATTACCCTTTAAATGCTTTAATTGTGGAAAGATAGGACAATATGCTGCAAACTTCCCTAACAAAGATATTGAAAGTGATGATGAAAACAATAAAAGGTACTCAAAGAAAAAGCAACCAAACTTCAAAAAGAGAAATACCTTTAAAAAGAAGAAAAGTCTTTATGTTGATGTGACTAATAGTGATTCAGTTGAATCTTGTGATGAAACTGAAGAAATTTTATTTATGGTTGAAGTTGTTCCTATAAAGCAAGATGGATCCAATTTTGAATCAAAAATTGATCTTGAGGGAGAATTGAAATCTGCTCTCAAAGAAATTAAGAAATTGAGAAAAGAAGCAGTTATCTTAAAAGATAAAGATCATAAAAGTGTATAGATTATTTCTGACTTGACTCTTAAAAGAGAAGAAACTAGAAAATTTCTTGAGATAACTCAAGAAAGACTAAAACACAAGGAGAATAGATGCTGCTCTTTGGAGGCATAAGTTGTCAAGCTGAGAAATCAGCTTGCCTCTCTTGGTGAGGGTCAATGTTCAAATCAAGTTGGGAAAGGAAAAGGTAAGATTTCTGATGAAAATTCTAACTTCAATGGTTATTGTTTCAATTGTAAATAATTTTGTCATAAGGCTAGTACTTGCAAGATTTTGTCTAAAATAAGTTATAATATTGTTAATGGAAATCTCAATAAATTTCTTGTCAATCTTCAATGTTATAGATGCAATGAAGTAGGTCATATAGCAGCATTTTGTAAATATGGTTTAAGAGTGTAGTCAAATAGAACTAATGGAACTAAACTTGTTTGGAGGCCTAAAGATGTTAAAGCCCTGATAGTTGAAAAATCCTTTCACTCTGTTAAGAGAAACTTTTGGGTTCTCGATAGTGGCTGCTCTCATCATATGACTAGTGAGAGAAACAGGTTTATAGACTATGAGGATTATCCTGATGGCTTTGTTAAGTTTGGGAATGATCACTGTATTTCCATAATGGGAAAAGATACTATTTTTCTTGAAAATGAAATCCCTGTCAATGATGTTTATTATGTGGAAGGATTAACTCATAATCTATTGAGTGTAAGCTAGATCTGTGACAATGGATTTGATATAAGGTTCTTTTCCTTAGGGTGTGAAATTCAAAGAGAATCTGGTAAAACAATAGCAGCATGTTTCAAAACAAATGGTAATGTGTATTATTTGCAAGAGAGCTCAAATAATAAGCAAGAAAGTAATGTTTTTTTCATGAGTCAAATTGATGAGTCTAAGTTATGGCATAGAATATTTGGTCATATTAACTATGAAAATCTAGTAAAGATAAGAAAAAATCAAAATTTTAGAAACATGCCTATAATATCTAAACCAGATAATCAAATCCGCAAGGAATGTCAGGAAGGAAAACAAGTTAGAGAAGGTTTTAAAACTAAAGAATACACATCAACTAGACTTTTGCAGCTTGTTCACATTGATTTATGTGGTCCAACAAGGACTAAGTCCTTGAATAATGAAAGGCATTTCACGCTTTTTATAGATGACTATACCTGCATGACTTGGGTAACATTTCTGATACATAAGGGAGAGGCCTTCCATAAGTTTAAAGTTTTCAGAAAGTTGATTGAAAATGAATCTGATTTGAAAATCAAGTGTCTTAGGTTAGACAAAGGAGGTGAATATACCTCAGGAATTTGTTGATTACTATGAAGATCATGGAATAAAGAGGCAATATTTAGCCTCTAGGACACCACAACAAAATGGTGTTGTTGAACGCAAAAATCGAACAGTGAAGTAAATGGAAAGAGCTATGTTACATGATGCAGCTCTGTCAAACACATATTGGAAAGAGGCAGTGCATACTGCTGTTTACATTCTGAACAAAGTTCAGTTAAGGACTAATAAAAAAAATAAACAATATGAATTGTGGTATGGTAGGACTGCCAATGTGGGATATTTTAAAATATTTGGAAGCAAGTTCTTTATAAAGAAAGAAAATGATAGCATTGGAATTTTTGAATCAAAGTGTGATGAGGGTATATTTTTGGGATATTCTACACACAGTAAAGCATATAAGTGTTACAATAAAAGATTAAG
The DNA here is from genome assembly GCA_007258455.2 of Sequoia sempervirens. Classification (NCBI taxonomy): domain Eukaryota; kingdom Viridiplantae; phylum Streptophyta; class Pinopsida; order Cupressales; family Cupressaceae; genus Sequoia; species Sequoia sempervirens. The sequence continues at coordinate 101,065,452 of VDFB02026320.1, forward strand.
GAAAAATGTGGAGAGTACCAATGTTAAGGTTGATGAAACCTTGCAAAATTGTGAAAAACAAAAGAATATTGATGATGATGATGAATTTATTGTGCAGACACCTCATAAAAATCTGCAAAATCAAAATGAATTTTCAAGTTCAACAGAACCTGAGCAATTAACTAAACAAAATGTGCGTGATGAAATTGTTGAATCTTCCTCTTAGTTATCTTCTAGGCTAATGAAAAAGAATCATCCTTCTGGTCAGATTATTGGAGATATGACAAAAGGAGTTCAAACAAGAAGGAAGCTTTCAGGTACAAAAGGTAATGATGAACAAGTTTATTTATCTTTGATTTCAGAAATAGAGCCTAAGACATATTCTGAGGCTAGTAGTGATAGTTGTTGGGTTAAGGCTATGCATGAAGAACTTGCACAAATTGAGAAAAATAAAACTTGGGAACTAGTTCCTAGACCTGAAAATAAAAATGTCATTGGTGCAAAATGGGTCTTTAGGAATAAGTTGGATGAACAAGGGGACACAGTTAGAAATAAAGCTAGACTAGTTTGCAAAGGTTATTCTCAAATTGAAGGATTGGACTTTGATGAAACTTTTGCTCCTGTGGCTAGGTTAGAAGCAATTAGAATGTTTCTAGCTTATTCTATGTATAAAGGTTTTAAAGTGTATCAAATGGATGTTAAAACTGATTTTTTGAATGGTGACTTGTTGGAAGAAGTCTATATGGAATAGCCTAAAGGCTTTCCTATTACAGGTAAAGAACATTATGTATACAGGCTGAAAAAGGCCCTCTATGGTTTAAAACAAGCTCCGAGAGCTTGGTATTCAAAATTAGATACCTATTTACATGAACAAGGGTTCTCAAAAGGTGTTGTAGACATCAATATATACTTCAAAATGAAGGGTGACAACATTATAGTTGTTTTTTATGTTGATGACATTATATTTGGTAGTAATAATGTTGATTTGTGCTTTGAATTTCCTGCAATCATGAAGTCCAAATTTGAAATGTTGACGATGGGTGAACTTTCTTTCTTTTTGGGTCTTCAAGTTAGTCAACTTGATAAAGGGATATTTGTTTCACAAACTAAATATGCTAAATAAATGTTGAAAACGTTTTAGATGATTGATTGTAAACCAGTTGGGACTCCTATGGAAACCATTTGCAAACTCTCAAAGGAAGTTGATCAGCCTGATGTTGATCATACCTTGTATAGATCCATGATTGGTAGTCTCTTATATTTGGATGCCACAAGGCCTGATATTATGCATTATGTATGCTTGGTTTCACACTTTCAATCTACACCTAAGATGTCACATTTGAATGTAGTGAAAAGAATTTTGAAGTTTGTTGCTGGAATAATAGATTTTGGTTTGTGGTACCCTAAACATAGTGATTTCACATCGGTTGCTTACACTGATGCTGAATGGGAAGGAAATATTGATGATAGGAAAAGTACTTCAGGGGGTGCCTTCTATCTTGGAGGTTGATTAGTAGCTTGGAATAGCAAGAAGTAGGATTCAATATCCTTGTCAACTCCTGAGGTAGAATATATAGCAACTGCTACCTGTTGTACTCAGGTACTTTGGATGGTTCAGACCTTGAAAGACATACAGGTTGATGTTGCTAGACCTGTTCACATTTTGTGTGATAATACAAGTACCATTAATATCTCCAAAATTTCTATGCAACACTCTAGAACTAAGCATATTGATATAAGGTATCATTTTTTGCATGAAAAGGTGTTGGAAAATGAAGTTGTCCTAGATTATGTGGCATCCAATGATCAGGGAGCTGATATATTTACCAAACCCCTTGCTAAAGCTCTATTTGAGACTCTAAGAGATAAGATTGGCATTGTTTCCATCAATTCTCTTCCATGATAACTCTAGTTCATGGAGTTAGGGGGAGAAGTTCATGCATATTCTTTTATCCCTTAGTATTTATTGGTATTATGAGCACATTTCATGTTTGGTTCAGTTTCTTTTCCTTTGGAATTGGGTCAAAAGGGGGAGAATTTGGAGGTTTATTTTGCAGTGTTCAGTTCAGATTATGTTATGGCAGTGATATGTTTTTTGATCAGTGATATGCTTTGTTCAATGTTGTTCTTATTCAACATCTTCATTGATATGCTCTGATTATGCAGTTTCTTAATTTGTATCTAATGGTTTCTTTGATATGTGACAGGATGGATATGTACTTCATGCAATCATCATGTTCAGGACAGGTATATTGTATCTATGATATTATTTATTAACTTTTGTGTTTGACATCAATGCCAAAGGGGGAGTTTGGTGTTCCTTAGTATTATTTGGCATTAATGTCACAACACCAAAGTTGAGGTATTAGGTTGTGCACATGATGATATTTTAGTACAATTCTTCTTGCATGAGTTTATATGTCTATTCTGATCTATCTTGGCATCATCACTTGCATTTGGCATATTCTAGTGATTGATATATTTCATAGTTTGGTTATAGTCAACTTGACATATTGATCAATTTTTAGTTTGATATTATAAAGTCCATCTGCATATTATATATCTTGGCATTGTTTTTTTTTAAGACTTCATGATAACAACATTTAGGTGAATGATAAGTTGTTTATCCAAAGCATGTTCAAAAGGAACATTACATTATCATAAGGCAACACATTGCCATAATGCATATACAAATAAGGTTTGGTGATTGCAAATATAATATGGGTATCATTGTTAGGAAATCATTGGTAGGTGGAAAAGTTTGTTCTCTCAAAGATAATAATGAAATGGCAAAAGGTTGCAATGATAACTTTTATAAAGTCAAAATATAATGTGATCATTACATTGTTAGTGGAGATTATTTTTGTTTGTTAAATGGGAATTTTTCCCATCATAATACCCGAACTTGAAAAGACATTATGTCGAAATCAAAAAACTTCTATGAAGCTTCGATGAGCATAGATGATTGATTCATTTTTTTTTTATATAGGGTTTGTTACCATAATCATGGTGAGAGTGGTAAGCAAAGACTTGTTTTAGAATTTGATTACAATGGTTTTTGAGGGGACAAGAAGTTATAGTGAAGAGAAAGATAGTGAAGTTATGATTGTACACTTCTGACTCCAGGTACAATCTTTATCATTTTTTCTTGTGTTCATTAGATCTATCTTGTTGTTCATATACTGATTAGTTGTAATGGGGTTCATTGTGTTTATCTGGGAATTTGTGATTTCTAAGTTAAATAATGACAGTTACTTGTTGATTATTCTTGATACGTTTTGGAAAGGTGGATGTTGCACATATCAGATGGATTTTGTATACTCGAGAGTTTGGTTAAGCATTGTTTAAGAGAATTTGTTCTTACAACTGGAAAAGGCAGTTTCAGTTTCAGTTTTTCAATGGAAGTTTGTGATTTAGTTTTTTTTTCTAAAAGGTTTTCTCAATTCTATTTTTGAGAATAGAGAACATGTTAAATACTTTATTGTGCTCACATTCTAAATGATGATAGATTTTGAAAGGAACATAATATATGTTTTAGAAAGGCGATATATATTGTTTTGTGTAGTTGGAATTTTTGACTCTGATTCTGAGGTCATTACAGAATAGAGTATGTCATTCTTGAAACAAAGATCAATTCTATATTTAAAATTCTTTTATACTTGTACATTTCAAAATAATATCATTGAGATACCACTATAAGACTATTAGTGAGATATAATCATTGTTAGTGAGACAAATTAGCCAGTGAGGCCAAGTTCGAGTGGTTTTATTCCCTAGGAGGATTTCCACTCAAGACAATCTATGTGTCAATATTTTATATGTGTTTTTTCATTATCTGTTCATTTGATTTATATTGCATAATTTCATTCATGATTTGAAAATTATTAAAATAAGTAAAAAGAGTTAATTTGATTGTTAACACTGATTCACCCCCCCTCTCAGTGTTAACAATCAAATTAACTCTGATTCTGAGGTCATTGCAAAATAGAGTATGTAATTCTTGAAACAAAGATCAATTCTGTATTTACAATTCTTTTATACTTCTACATTTCAAAATAATTTCATTGAGATACCACTATAAGACTATTAGTGAGATATAATCATTGTTAGTGAGACAAATCAACCCGTGAGGCCAAGTTCGAGTGGTTTTATTCCCCAGGAAGATTTCCACTCAAGACAATCTATGTGTCAATCTTTTATATGTGTTTGTTCATTATCTGTTCATTTGATTTATATTGCATAATTTCATTCATGATCTAAAAATTATTAAAATAAGTAAAAAGAGTTAATTTGATTGTTAACACTGATTCACCCCCACTCTTAGTGTTAACTATACTCCAACACATTGAAGGGAAGATTCTTCATGTTTTGCTTCAGAAATTCAAGATCAAACATCATGGCAAGGTATTAACTCCATTTTTGCATGATTCATTACATTCTTTCTTCATTTGGTTTAATTACCTAAAAAGGGGGTTCGACCAAGGCAAACCCCCATGCCCTAACATTCACCATTTCTTTCTCTTTCATTGTGTGTTTGTAGATTTAGACACTTTGAGGGTTTGAAGATCATTGATGACTAGGTTGAAGACTTGTTGAAGACTTCTCCTTTCTTGCAAAGCCAAAATATCAACAAAAAGTTATTTTCAAGCCTAAAAAATAGAGTTTTAGAAGTGGACACTTGTTAGGAATCAAAGTGTAGACTGAGGGCTTACGTTTCCACTTTTGAATTTTAAAAAATTTAGAAGTGGACTAAGTTTCCAACAGTGGTGAATTAGTCCCACTGAACCTATTTTTCTGAAGCTTTTTCATATTCGGATACCCATTTGGCCGAAACGGGTTTTTGAGCAGTTTTCCCTGAAACTAGGACTAAGTCACCCAGCTTGGCGTAAGTGTTCCAATCAACATTTTTAGTCAATTTTTCAAGATTCCACAATCTCTCCACATCAGATTTTAGATTCTAGGTGCACCTCTCCAGTTGTGCTCAATTAAATATTTCATCATTTACTTGCATTTTTAAATGTTTTGCATATCACAGTGTGTTTTCTAGCGCTTTGCATTTCTTAGGTTTTGCATCATTACATCATGTTATTTTAGATTAGTTGATTAGTACATCATAATTAGACATATTACATATCATTTACATTAATCTTGAGTGTAGACATTTGCATTTTGGACCCCATTTCTTTCTCCTTTTAGGTGAAAAACCCTAGAAGGAGCTTAAAGCATTTGGGTAATCCAAAATCATTGTCCATATTTTTGTGAACCCAAATTTTGAATACTTTTCATTTTTGATTTGTAGTCCTTCATCATCCTAGATATAGCTTGCATCAACGTTGCACTAGGTTTTGCGTTGTTTTGCATTCTAGGGTTTTATAATTTTGCATTACTAAAAGTGCATATAGTTTGCATTTTTGCATTTTAAGTCATTGCAAAACATCTGAAAACTACATTTTCTTTTAGTATTCAGGTCATACATACTAAAAAAATCAAAACCCATTAAATTTTTTTGAAATTTTTGAAAAAACCTAATTGGGACTAATTCGCCATTCTGGGTGACTTAGTCCCACTCTAGATTTTTAACTGTCTGTTACAGTGTCATAAGTTTCATTTTTGTGCTTACTAAGCCTCCTAGTATCATTTACTATAATTCTAGAAACTTTTGGGAACATTTTTTTTTATGCATTTAGGTAAAAAACATCAATTTTGGGTAGTCATTTTTAAAATCATTTCAATTACAATTTTTTTTGCATCTTAAATCATTGAAAATTTCTAAAATTTTGCATTGGAATCTTAAGTCCACATCATACAGCACAAAAAACATCAAATCCATAAAAAAAATCTAAAAATTCTCAAAAAAATCCCTATTGGGACTAATTCATCACCTTGGGTGACTTAGTCCCTATTCAGCCCTGAAACAACCTTTTACAAAGCTGAAAACCCTATTTTTAAGCTTCTGTTTGCTGCCATCAACTAGCTATATCAGTTGGCTAAGTTTCTATAACATGCATTTCATTAGATCTAGTCTAAATTATCTCATTTCATGCATTGCTTAATTTCACATTTGCATTTCCAACATTTCATCTTTCAAGTTGATGCATAATGTAATAAGAAAATCACCTTCTTTCACATCTAAAAATTGTAGTTAAACATTTCATTTTAAGTCATTCCATTGCACTTTTTCATGATAACATGTTTTGTTTCAAGAGATGTGGTTTTGATTTGGTTAAAAATGCATTGCATAAATACAACATCCCATCTTATGAGTTCAATTTTGATTACAACAATGAGGTCATTAAGAAACATGTTCAAACCATTGATACAATCCTTAATATTACATTTCCAATTGGTGATCTAAAGGTAGTGTAGAAAATCATGACAATCATACTTGTTCTTCTCCTGATACCTCTCCTATTCATGGTGAGGTTATCTTGGTGAAGGAAGATACAAGCATTGAGAGTCTTGATTGTCCATCTTCTCATTCCCCTTTGGAAGATGTTAGACAACAAGAACATGAGATCATAGAAACATTTCTAAATATCACCTTACCTAGTCTCCATAACCATGACCATAAAAATTATCCTTCTCCTAATATCCCTCCTCGATGCCATGAGGATAGGTTGGTGTTAGAAGATATACCTATTAAGAGTCATGTGAATCTTGACCCTTCATTCCCTAATGCTCCAACCGTTTGGGACAATCTATTTGAAAATCATTGTGGTCCTTCTCTTGAAGCCTCATCCACTTGTGATGATGTTACAAACTTGGATGACCATATTGCAAGCTCTCCTATTAGGGTAGATATTATGGAACAAGAGAATGAGACCTTCGAGACAATGGACAATCAAATAGAGTCTTCCCATCACCTCCCCACTATCAATAATCAAACATATTCAACCATTAATAACTCCCTTATTTTCAATGAAGTTATTTTGGAAGAACCAAGCCTTACTTGTCAAGAACATATGGTTTTTAGTTCTCCTAAAAACTCTCCTACTAGGGAGAATATCATGATACAAGACAAGGATAACATTGAAAATAATGATATTATGCCCTTAGAAGAAGACAAAGAGCTCATGTTGGAATCTCCTTTGCCAAGGGATGTTAATATTATTCAACCTCAACTCATCCTTTATCCCCATTCACACAAAAAAAAAACTCAACAACAACCTGAACTCACCCATTATCCACCATCACACTAACCTTCAACTCAACACAAACCAAAATACACCCTCTACCCACCTCAGAATAATGTGTTGCAGCAACCGAGTCATACTACCATTGCTCATACATATCACACTAGAAAAAATCCATCCCCACAACAGCCAACCCCAACTTCCCTACCTTTTCCTAACTTACCTCTTTCTCCTCACTTAAGGGAGTATGATCTTGTGGAGCAACTTAAGAGCACTCCCACCAAGATATCCCTTAGTGACCTTCTTCAGAATTCACCTACCTATCACACTATGCTTAAAACAACCTTACAACAAGTTCCTATCCCTTCTAACGTGCAACCAAATGAAATAGCATCTATAATTCAAGGACACAGTGTTGAAATTATTTTCCACCAAAGTGAAATCCCCTCTTTGGATGTGCAAAAAAAAATATGATGCATTCATGATCATAGCTCAATACAAAACCACAGGGATAAAGAGAACTCTCATAAATACTAGCTCTACCCTTAATGCGTGTAGTGTGAGCCTTCTAAATACTCTTGGCATTGATCAATCGACCATTCGACCTGATTATTTATCTATTAAGGTATTTGACAATATTGAAAAGAAACCGCTTGGGGTGATCATTATACATCTTACAGTTGGAGTGGCCACCTTGAATACACCAATCCATGTTATGCCTCATGAAATTTCATGTAATCTTATTTTAGGAAGACCGTGGATTCATGCAATGAAAGGTGTGCCTTCCACTCTTCATCAAAAAATTAAATACATTTACAACAAGAAAGTATACACCCTTGATGCCGATCCTTAACCTTATAGTGTCTTATAGCTTGAGAAACTCAAAGAAAATCCCTTAAACACATCAACATCAACTACACATGTGGAACCCATACAACAACCAAATAAAGAACAACACATGAAGCTATTAAATGATGCTTGGGGTTCCTTAGACTTCACACCAACACTCATGGATGACTACAAGATCATATACATAGATTTACATATGGGAAATGAAAAAGTAGTCATGTCCACAAAAAATTTAAACGATCCTTAAAAAGCATCCACCTCAACCACTGCAAAACATGTGACAACAAATTACACAACAAACTTTGATGAGCTTAATCACAAACAACCACCTGAACCAAAAGTAATGAAAAATATTTATGGATGAGGTTATGAGCTTATGAAACAACTTGGATATAGTGGAAAAGGATGTGGTTCTAATGAACAAGGTATCCACAACCCTATTGATCCTATTACAAAACAAACAAATTATGGTATTGGTTATTGTCCTTTGATAGAAATCACCAACCTTCACTCAACATCAACACTCTCACAAAACATACTCTTAAATCGACCTTAACAGTCGTCCATCTTGAAATCTTCAAAATTTGTGGTCTTGAAATTCATCCTTTACACACCATGAAACAAACAACGAAATCTTCGCTTAATGTCAATGTCATCTTGCAAAATGCTCATGAATTGAATTCGTTAGATTTTACACCCTCCTATAAAGGAGAGGACAAAATCTTGCAATCTGCCAAGTCTTCTGTAGGCACGACATCTTGTAAATTTAGGTAAGGAGTATCTTTGTCACAAACTACAGGACCACCTTCTCCCATTAATCAAGAGGGTATCTTGTCAAGACTCCTCCAAGATCACTTGATCACCCTTCCTCCAAGAACTTGAAAGAAATTCTATTATAAGACTTAATTTTGTGCATATCATCGAGTTCATGGTCATTCTACTAATGAATGTAAGGATCTAAGTAGTAAAGTCCAATATTTTCAAGAATTTGGTATTCTTCCTTTTGTGGGGGCACCTACTTCCTCTAATTGATATTGATTCTCACTCTAGCATGCATCTCATTAAACATTTCAGCTCACCCTTGTCTTGCACTCAGTGGGGACAAGGGGTTATGTAGCCTTGTCCTCGTATGTCACTTGTTGTTGCCTCTTTTGACTAGTCATTAACCTTTCATGAACTTATAAGAGTAAGCTTGGAATGTGGATGACATGCCTTAAGTTGGCTCACACTTGACATACTTCCTTTTTTATGACGTAGCTTATTGGAAACATATGAGTTGGCATAGGGATTTTTGAGTAAGCTCTCATGTCTTATTCTTCCTTCTTCTACTTTAAAGAAATTTCTCATGGTAATGGTGTTATAAACCACTTTAAAGTGGGGGAATACATTCACACTCACATTTCATTGTGTGATTTTCTTTTTCTTGCGATTTCCTCTCTTGGAAACATTAGGTACGATGTTTCCTAGGATGAGACCTTGTGTTTTTCCTCTCTTGGAAACAAGATGAGACCATTTTCACTTTTCCTCTCTTGGAAACATTAGGCATGATGTTACCTAAGATGAGACCTTGCATGAACTAAGCAAAATGCCTTTGAAAATCCCTTGAACTATCTTGCATTTACAATGTCTATGAGTGTCAAGCATACAAAGTTTTGTTTACCTCATAGAGCTCAAATTTTTTTTTCCTTGTTGGTGCCTTATTAAAGTTATTAGGAGGTATAAGTTTGGTATGGTTGAATGGGAAGCCCATTTCTCAACCCACGGACAACTAGAATTTTTGTGGCCCTTGAGTGAGTATGTTGTGGATTCTCACCCTGCGGACAACCATAAGTTTTGTGGCCCCAAAGTGAGTATACTTAGGACTTCTTACCCGATAGATAGCCAAGAGTTTCCTCACCTCAGAGTGAGTATGCATTTTTGGACAAACAACGTAGATCTGATCCACATCATGTTGGAAAAATAGTCAAAACTTGATCCACCTTTTTATTTTTGCTCTTCTCTTCCTTCTAGTTCTTGTCTTTGCATGATCATGTATCTTGTTTTTCTACAAAACATTTACCTTTTGCATGTCCTTTTTCACTCATGTTGGTTTGACTTAGGATCTTGGATCCTGGGGGCTTTACTGATTTCTTGATCTTTATTATCCTAGATCGTCTACATTGGTACGATTGGACCCCCTCTTGAATGTCTACTTTAGTGTGAGTTTAAAGAAAGTTCATCTTCTCACTAAAGTGGGGGCTAACTGTGGACATGGAAACATTATCCCTTCTTGCTTGCTTGATATGGGATTAATTGATGAAAAATTGGACTTAATGAGACCTGGATTTGGTGTTCTAAGGTGCTTTACACATCCACATTAGGTCTTGGGCCCTTACAAATTGAATAAAATGCATTTATTGATATCTTGAAAAGGTGTTGTAACACATCTTCACACCTTTCTAAGACCATAATATCATAATTCACCTAAATAACCTTACTAAGAACTATTTCAAAGTGTTGTAAAGTCTTGTAACAAACTTTTACACTTTCCTAGGCTTGTCATCAATATTTACACCCTTTTTATGCTTTAAATTCCCCCTTTATACACTTACAGGCCTTACTTAAGTGTCTCGTTGAAGAAAAAAATGATAAACATTATTTAAACTATCACAATTCCCAAAATCCATTTAAAAATTCCCAAGTGGACTAAGTTGCTATTAGTGGTGACTTAGTCCCATTTGGCTCAAAAATAAAAATAAAATAAAATTTCTTTTGGGTTTTTATTCCTTAAAACCTAAGGTCGGCCTGTGATGAGGTATTTTCAGGAATTAGGGCATAATTGTGTATAAATATAGGGCTTTCCCTCTCACTTGACCTAATTTTTCATAACTCATCATCATTCATCCATCTTTCATCATGTTCTCAAGTTAAGAAAGCTAGGGTTTTATCATTGCAAGTCATCAAGATAGCTTCCAAGGACATTCAAGGGAAGATTCTTCATGTTTTGCTACATAAATTCAAGATCAAACATCATGGAAAGGTATTAACTCCATTGTTGCATGCTTCATTACATTATTTATTCATTTGGTTTAATTACCTAAAAAGGGGTTTGACCAAAGCAAACCCTCATGCCCTAACATTCACCATTTATTTCTCTTTCATTATGTGTTTGCAGATTTAGACACTTTGAGGTTTTGAAGATCATTGATGACTAGGTTGAATACTTATTGAATAACTCTCCTTGCTTGGAAAGCCAAAATATCAACAAAAAGTCACTTTCAAGCTCGAAAATTAGAGTTTCAGAAGCGAACACCTATCAAGAACCAAAGTGCAGACTAAGGGCTTCCATTTCCACTTTCAAATTTTTAGAAATTCAAAAGTGGAATAAGTTGCCAAAAATGGTGAATTAGTCCCAATGAACCTATTTTTTGAAGGTTTTTGTAGATTCAGATACCCATTTGGCCGAAATAGGTTTCTGAGTAGTTTTCCTTGAAACTGGGACTAAGTCGCCCATCTTGGCATAAGTGTCCCAATAAACATTTTCAATCATTTTTTCAAGATTCCAGGTGCACCTCTCTAGTCCTGCTCAATTATTTCATCATTTACTTGCATTTTTAAATGTTTTTGCATATCACAGCGTGTTTTCTAGCGCTTTGCATTTCTTGGGTTTTGCATCATTGCATCATGTTATTTTTAGATTAGTGCATTATTACATCATAATTAGACACATTACATCTCATTTACATTAATCTTGAGTGTAGAAATTTGCATTTTGGACCCCATTCCTTTCTCGTTTTAGGTGAAAAACCCTAAAAGGAGCATAAAGCATTTGGGTAATCCAAAATCACTGTCCACATTTTGGTGAACCCAACTTTTGAATACTTTTATTTTTTTATTTGGAATCCTTCATTATCCTAGATATAGCTTGCATCAACATTGCATTAGGTTTTGTGTTGTTTTGCATTCTAGGGTTTTAAAATTTTAGATTAGTGAAAGTGCATATATAGTTTGCATTTTTGCATTTTAAATCATTGCAAAATATCTAAAAACTACATTTTCTTTTAGTATTTAGGTCATACGTACTAAACAACATCAAAACCCATTAATTTTTTTTGAAATTTTTTAAAAATCCCTAAATGGAAGTAATTCACCATTCTGGGAGACTTAGTCCTAGTCCAAATTTTTAACTGTTTATTACAGTATTAGAAACCTCATTTATGTAATTCATAAGCCTCCTAGTATCATATACTATAAGTCTGAAAACTTTAAGGAACATTTGTTTTATGCATTTAGGTCAAAAACATCAATTTAGGGTAGTCATTTTTGAAATCATTTCAATTACAAGAATTTTTACATCATAAATCATTGAAAATTTCTAAAATTTTACATTAGCATCTTAGGTTTGCATCATATAGCACAAAAAAAATCAAGATTCATTAAAAATATCTAAAAATTCTCAAAAAATCCCTATTGGGACTAATTCACCACCTTGGGCGACTTAGTCCCTATTCACCCCTAAAACTACCTTTTACAAAACTGTAAACCCTATTTTTAAGCTTTTGTTTGCTGCCATCAACTAGCTGTATCAATTGGTTGAGCTTCTGTAACATGCATTTCATTAGATCTAGTCTAAATTAGCTCATTTCATGCATTGTTTAATTTCACATTTGCATTTCCAACATTTCATCTTTCAAGTTGATAAATAATGTAATAAGAAAATTACCTTCTTTCACATCTGAAAATTGCATTTAAACATTTCATTTTAAGTCATTACATTGCACTTTTTCATGATAGCATGTTTTCTTTCAAGAGATGTGGTTTTGATTTGGTTAAAAATGGATTGCATAAATACAAAATCCCCTCTTATGAGTTTAATTTTGAATACAACGATGAGGTCATTAAGAAACATGTTCAAACCATTGACACAATCCTTAATATTATATTGCCCGTTGGTGAGAATGGTAGTGTAGACAATCATAAAAATCATACTTGTTCTTCTCCTGATACCTCTCCTATTCATGATAAAGGTATCTTGGTGAAGGAAGATACAAGCATTGAGAGTCTTGATTTTCCATCTTCTGATTCCCCTTTGGAAGATGTTAGACAACAAGAACATGAGATCATAGAAACATTCCTAAAAATCACCTTACCTAGTCTCCATAACTATGACCATCAAAATTTCCCTTCTCCTAATATCCATTCTTGATACCACAAGGATAGGTTGGTGTTCGAAGATATACCTATTAAGAGTCATGCGAATCTTGACCCTTTGTTCCCTAATGCTCCAACTGTTTGGGACAATCTATTTGAAATCATCGTGGTCCTTCTCTTGAAAACCTTTATTCCAAGAGGTATCTGAGACTATCGTGATTTATCTTTATCTTAAATTTCCTTCAAATTATATGGCTACACTTATGATAAACATAATTTCATTCTCATAAATAGGATTCAACAAGTTCTTATCAATGATTTGGTGACTCAAATGCTAAATTTTTTCCCTCATATATGTGTACTTCCCTTATGGCCAACCCAAAACTATTATTTTCCTCAATGATTTTCTTAGAAAAATATGAGGCAGGTAGAAATAGAGTTGTACACATGGCTTCCTTGAGCTTATTAAATGCAAAAATGGTTTCCTTAGTTCACTACAAGGCTTCCTTGAATGAATTTGTGGTTGATGCTACTATGCTACCATATTTTTTTAATAAATTGGTAATAGTTAGAAGTAATCCCTAAAAAACCCCATAGGTGTTAGGGTTAGAAGGTAGATATTTAATAGTTAAATACAAATTTGATCAATAAAACAGAGAAATGTCACGTCTCATACATTGACTTATTTTGACCATTGACTTATTTTGATCATGACTTATTTTGACCATTGACTTAGTTTGACCATGACTTATTTAGATAATGTTTGACCATGACCTTATGAGATTTAATATATGAAGTATGATATGTGTTAAGAGCAATGCTTAATATAATTGTTTTCTTTCAAGAATTATGAATGCATTCATATAAATGTTGAGTTAATTATTGTTTCTACAATGGTTACTAATACTCTTTTGTTTTGCACGCCTGAGTGCATCTGAGTGGCAGGTGATCGAAGGCCAAGGAGATCGAAGGCCAAGAGTGTGATTGAGGAAAAGGAGGTTAGCTTCTCGACAGGGTAGAAGAGGAGAAACTCTCGGTTATGCACACACCACTTACATCATGTAGCTGCATTAGGTCATGTTCGTTTTTACAATGTGATTGCGTGAAATGATTAGCATAGCGAATTTGAAATATGGTTAAATTAAATCTTGAAATAATATGGCTTATTCTATTTCCTTATTTCTCATTATATATATTTGAGCAACAAAAGGTTAAACCTGTTTTTTGTTAAAAGAAATGTATTTAAAAATAAAAACAAATTAAATAAAAGAATAAACATAATATAAATCTGTTTTGCATAAATGAATTTTCAAAAATTGCATAAAAGGGATATAAATAATTCTATTTTGGGATATATGGTGATATTTTTTCAAAAGAATTAAGAATGAATAGCCCGAGAGAGCATTGGGCTCTGGAAAATTCTGTCTCAAAACCAACAAATTGCTGGGCATGTGGCAATCCTTGCAAAACTGCTGTCAACTGGAAATTTTATGCATGATCCTCGAGAAAGAGGAGGAGGCTTTAAGAAAGAGGAAAAGACTTTGATTGAATACATCGCAGAGCTCTGGAACAGAGGAAAGAAAGGAGGTACTGTTGAACATCTGCAAATAGAACCAAATTTTACCAGGTTCTCTTCATTATGCCTTCTTTTAACTTTATTTTAAAAACTGCAGTAAGGAATTGAATTATTCCCTGTTTTAGAGTACAAACAACTGAGAATTCTTTCCAATTTCGTTTTGAAATCTGGGTAACAGCTTATTATTCTGTGTAGCAATTATAGAATACCCATTCCTTCCTCAGAATTAGGGTTTTCGTTCTGTGGCAAGTCTGCATTTTTCTCAAGTGTAATTACATGTCTCCATATCTGTTTGTTTAAAAATTCTGTCATCTTAATAAAAACCAAAATGGCTTGAGATAAATCCGAATGCAGTTTATACTGGGCGAATGCCTTTCTTTTTCTTGAGTTTTGAAATTGCTGTGGGAATTAATTTCCCCTGCCCTCCCCATGGGAAGGTCGTGGACTGTGGAGGCTCGCGCCTCCATAGGCCGCGGCCTGTGAGGGCACCTCCACAGCCCGCCCCTCCCCATGGGAGGGGCAAGGGCTTTCCTGAGCCCCCTTTGGTCGCTCAATGCCAGTAAGGAAACTATGTAAAATACCCTGTTATGTGTGCACGGCCAGTAAATTCGTTGCACAGATTTGAAAACCAGAATTTCTTACTTCGAATTTTACACAGCTGAACATGAATTTCTTCACACACACACACACACATATATATATGTATGCATATACAAAATGTACATACATACATACATACATACATACATACATATATATATATATATATATATATATATATATATATATATATATATATATATATATATATATATATATATATATATATATATATATATATATATATATATATATGTATACCATATATATATATATAAATAGATACGCATGCATTGTGTGCCAAATACAAATTGAAACAGGAAACTCTTTCCCAGAAAAGTAGTATGAATTCTGTTGAATATATATACAAATATTTCTGAATTGATAAACCTGAAGCAAGGACAGAAATATCTTGAATGTAGTATGAATTCTGTTATATAAATATCATTGAATTGTTAAACCTGAAGCAAGGACAAAAATATCTTGAAAAGCCATGAAACAGAAAATAGTATGAATTCTGTTATATAAATATCTTTGAATTATTAAATCTGAAGCAAGGACAGAATTGTCTTGAAAAGCCATGTATCAGAAAGTAGAATGAATTCTGTTGAATATATACAAATATCTCTGAATTGATAAACCTGAAACAAGAACAGAAGTGTTTTTGAGACATCATGTAAACTGGAAAGTACCTTGAATATGTTAAAAGGAATACAACATGAAATATGAATGAAAGATTATCTTTCAAACCTCAGATTGCATTGTATCAGTAAATTATTTTACTCTGTAGCCTGTGTTGAAATAGGGAATTAAAACTGTCAGTCAGCTTGAGCTTGTAAGAATAGAAATGCATATTGAAAATTGAAAACACTGTTCTTACTATCAATTAGTGCACTGAAAATTATAAAGATATACATATATGTTCTTTATCCAAATTAAAAAGGGACACTACCAAAGGATAAATGACATCTTACAACTGAAATATAAAGAATGTACTAAAAATTCACTTCTTTTAGAATTGATTAAATGATGGAAGCCTGTTTGAAAATGTATAAAGTTTCTGTTAAGTATTATTTTACTTCACTATGGTAACTTCCGGGACAGGGTGCCGAAGGTGGGCAAACGGAGACGGTAGTATTACCTTTTCTAATTCTACCATTTATTATTTTTCTTGGCCAAGCACTGTACCATTGAAATAGATGGATTGCTTATTTTAAAAGCCTAGAAATTTATTTGAGTCTCTGCCACCTCCTGTTGCAAGAAATGTGTTTATTTCATGTTAGAAATGCATATAGGCATCAGGCACGCACCGAGAGTGCCCTCCTGTTTTACCGTTTTGGGTTGCTAGGCTCCTTAATGCAGGGCCGGGGATTCCTTCGAGTTAGGAATGGACCCAGGGAAGTCATGGACTTCGTGGTTGGGTGGAAAAGGCGCCTGAATCACATTCTTGGCCCCAGCTCGCAAGAAGACCAAGGTGCCACGGTGGTTGGTGGATCCAAGGTTATTTGCTATTGATGTACTTATGTATCATTTAGACTTGGCTGGTGAAGCCCATTATATATGTATATATACATTTTGACATCCTTGTTGAAACTTGAAATGGAAGTATATTTTGAAAGTATTTAATGTATCATTGATTTTAAGGGGTTAAAGTTTTATAACTTAGCATAGAAAAGATGTTCTATTAGAAGGATTGATTCCTCCAAGTGAAGATGAATATATGTATATGAGAAAATCATTGAAATACTTATGTTTTGATTCATTACGTTGATGATATTATTTTATGAAATGCAATTCAAATTCTCTTTATTTCATTTGGAAGAGTTATGAGAAATGTTGAATTTTCGGAAACCTATTTATAATGGTTTGAATAAATTTAGAACACTTTTAATTTCTCTTTAGTGCTGTGTTAAATGGTCTGAAAATTACTCTTAATTTTTCGAGTGCTACATCTAATAAAACACACAGAAAATTATAGCAGAAACAAGACAACACAAAGAATTTAACGTGGTTCACCCAACTCGAGCTACATCCACAAAACTACAACCATCCAATGATTTTATTATCCAGTGCAAAAAAAAAAAAAAATCTCACGAATAATCACCTTTTTCTACATACTGTAACCCCCCATCCCAACCCCTTATAACAAGCCTTTTAGAAGCTTCCAGAAATTAGGGTTTTACAAAGTCATTTTTTTTCTTTTTCAAAGATTTTTCCTTTTTCGGTGATGACGGCGAGGATACATGCTGGGGTGTGTAGTATAGCATGATCAGTTTCCACATACCAACAATCTTCCACTTGGAGATTGATCAAGCTCCACACCAACACAATCTCCCACTTGGAGACTGATCCTGGACGACACTATTGCACTTACAACTCCCACTGGAAATAAGTACTTTGGACCTTGCTGCTCTGTTATACCTGAATTCAACCTTGAAGGCCAATTGAAGCTGAAGAGGAGCTTAGCTTCTCCCTTTTCACTTCCTTCATAAACATATCCGTTGGATTAACATCTATATGTGTCTTGTCCAACTTGACCTGTCCATCCTCCAACACTGATCGAATGAAATGATATCTCAGCTGTATGTGTTTTTTTTTAGAGTGCAAGGTAGAATTATTTGCAAGATGTATGGCACTCTGGCTGTCTGTAAACAAGTAATTTTCAGCATGTTGTTTTCCAAACTCTTCCATGAAAAGTTGCAACCATATCATCTCCTTTGTCGCCTTTGTTGTAGCAACATACTCTGCCTTCGTGGTGGATAAAGCAACCACCTTTTGCAACCAAGAAATCCAACTCACTGTTGTCCCACCAATTGTAAATACATAGCCTGTGGTACTCCACCCGGTATCTATATCCCTTGCCAAATCTGAGTCAACATAGCCTTTTAAATCAGTATTAGAGCCCCCAAACATAAACATTTATTGGGTGTACCTTTCAAGTACTTGCGAATCCATTTTACCGTATTCCAATGCTCAACACCAGGATGACTCATATACCTACTAACAATTCCTACAACATGTGCAATATCTGGGGGTGATCCCACAATAGTGGTTTACAATTTTTGGCCAAACTAGACACTGAAATTATTATTTTTAACTAAATCTTCACTTTCAGGCACCTATAGTGGCTAAATCATGAGGAATTTGAAGATGATGCAAACTGAAGTTTCGTGACATTTTGTCTATAGATTCTAAATATATTTTTTTCAAAAATTTTAGAATCAAATTGCATTTTTTTTTCCATCTCCCTCGAAAACTAGTTTTTTTTCTTCAGAAAACAACATTTTAAAAAAGTGACGCTCACCGTATAATGCATAACTTTTTTTTCCATGAAGGATAAAATTCTAATTCTTTGGAATTTGGATTTGAAACGTGATATATAGTGCTTCCTCTTGGTTAGATAGTTTTTTATTGAATATTTTTTCTTTAATCAAGTTTCGAAGTCAAACAAATTACAATTCAAACATAGCGCGACCATATAACACAACTTTTTTTGTATGCATTGAAATTCAATTTTATTTTTTTTGTTAGATCAAGGACTTCAATATCTGATGCACTCATATTTTTCAAATTTTTTTTTGGTAATCTTCTATTTTTCCATATGTGCAGAACAAAGAGCTTGATTTTTGGCGAAAACCCTACATTCACAAGAAATAAAAAATAAATATAATAATCAAATTAAATTTAATTAAAATTATAATTTTTTGGAAGTTTATAATAAGGACTACATACTTACAAAAAATAAATTTTAAATGAACTCATTTGATCCCCCAAAATGTAAATCAAAAGTTGTTTTTTATCAGCATTTTGATAGGTGTAAAGGAGACTTTGTTATGGGTATGGTTTAAAATTAGCAGTGTTCTATCCAAGGGGGGTTGGTCTAAGGTGGTTTGATCAAACCCTCTTTAATTGGAATCCTTTATATGGAAATTTTTAAGGCCTAAATCATTGTATTTTCTAAAAATGTGTGATTTTAGAAAAATTCAGGATCTCCCAGAAAGTATAAACCACTATTGTGGCAGCACCACTGGTCTTGTGTATACCATGGCGTACATTAAACTACCTACAGCTGAAGCATATGGTACCTTAGAAATTTTTTCTTCCTCCTCTTGTGTCTTTCGACACATATCCTTAGTCAACTTAACATGACCGGGAAAAGGTGTGCTGACAGCTTTTGCATTTTCCATATGAAATCTCTACAATACTTTTTCAACATAATCAGCCTGAGATAAAAACATTTTCTAGTTTTCCTATCTCTTGTAATCTTCATACAAAGGATTTGCTTTGCTTCCCCCAAATCCTTCATAGAAAATGAATTTTCTAACTGCTGTTTTAACTCCCTTATGTGATCCATGTTAGACCCCACTACAAGCATATCATCAACATATAAACATAAGATAATGTAGCTATCATTATCTAACCTCTTAAAATAAACACAATGGTCTAAATTACATTGATTGTAACCTTGCTCAGCCATAAAACTATCAAATTTAATATACCATTGTCGAGGTGCTTGCTTCAAGCCATATAGACTTTTCTTCAATCTGCACATAAGTTTCTCCTTACCTTTGACCTCCAATCCTTGTGGTTGTTCCATATATATTTCCTCTTCCAAATCACCATGGAGAAAGGTTGTTTTAACATCAAATTGTTCTAAATGAAAATCTTCAACAACCACAATACTTAAAATAGTACGAATAGAAGTCATTTTAACAGCAAGAGAAAATATTTCATCAAAATCAATACCATTTTTATGTGCAAATCCTTTTACAACTAATCTGGCTTTAAATATTTTCTTATCTCCATCCTCCTCTTTCAGCCTATAAACCCATTTGTTTGGTAAATCCTTTTTACCTGTAGGAAATTTGCATAATTCCCAAGTCTGATTTTTCAACAAGGAGTCCATTTCTTCTTACATTCCATGCTCCCACTGAACCTTGGTATCCACCTGCATAGCTTCATCATAACATTCTAGTTCACCAACATCAGTTAATAAAATAGAATACAAAGAGGGAGAAAATATTTTTGGAGGTCTACTTATCTTTGAAGATCATCTAACATTCACTAGAATTTGTAGTATTTGTTGTTGTTGTTGTTGCAGAGCATGAGGAACCACTGGAACATCATTGTTTGGTGTATCATCCAACACTACATAATCATTTTCTTTCTTCTCATGCTACTGCAAATAATCTTTGTACAACACTTTCTCATTGAATATGATATCCCTGCTTCTCACAATTTTTTGATTTTCCAAACCCCAAAGCTTATAACCAAATTCATCAATGCCATATCCAACAAATATACATTTCTTTGATTTTGCATCAAGCTTGGTTCTATTTTCAGAATCTACATGTGCAAATGCTTCACAACTGAAGGTCTTGAGAAAAGAATAACTCACCTTCTTACCTGTCCATGCTTCCTCTGGAATACCACAACCCAAAGGATTAGAGGGATCTCTATTGATTAAATAAACAATAGTGTTTACAGCCTCTGCCCACATGTTTAAAGGCAACCCAACATGCAATCTCATAGTTTGTGCATGCTCCATTATTGTTTTGTTCATGCGCTCAACCACTCCA
The DNA here is from genome assembly GCA_007258455.2 of Sequoia sempervirens. NCBI lineage: Eukaryota > Viridiplantae > Streptophyta > Pinopsida > Cupressales > Cupressaceae > Sequoia > Sequoia sempervirens. Next base: position 101,086,298 of record VDFB02026320.1, read on the forward strand.
TTTTCCTACGGAGTCCTTGGAACCATTTTCTGCCTACGAATACCATTAGAGGAACAATAATCTTCAAAATATTTTCTACAATACTCACCACCATTATCAGATCTGAGACATTTTAACATTTTACCTGTCTCATTCTCAACCAAGCTTCTCCATTTCTTAAAAGTTTCAAATACATCAGATTTCTACCTAAGGAAATAAATCCATACCTTCATTGCTACATCATCAATAAAAGTGACATAAAACCGAGAGCCACCGAGAGAAGATACTTGAGCTGGTCCCCATACATTCGCATGCACAAGCTCCAATTTCTCATCTTTATTTTGCTTCCCATCCTTGAGAAATCTAACTCTATTTTGTTTGCTAGAAAAAAATTTCACAGAAATCCATATTAACACATTTCAGACTTGGTAACACATTCTTTGAATGAAGTACTTTCATACCTTTTGCACTTATATTCCCAAGTCTATTATACCACAATGCTGATTCAGAATCCATAGCAACTGTCTAATTTTCTACCTACTAAACTGCATCAACTATTCCTAAACATTTATTTTTATCTGCAATAGCTAAAGTAGAAGGAACAATATGACCTATACAAAGATATAAGGTGCCTACTTTCACACCTTTTGCTACCACTAAGGCACCTTTTGTAACCTTCCAATTTTTATCACTAAATGTAAAAACACAACCTTCATCATCTAGTTGCCTTACTAAAATTAAATTTATTTTTAACTTTGGAACGTGCCTTACCTCATGTAGTAGCTAATGATTCCCATTTTGCAACTTAATCTTGATTCTTCCCTTTACAACAATCTGACAGGGTTCGTTATCTCCTGAGTAAACCAACCCAAAATCCCCTTGAACATAATCAAGAAAATAACTTCTATGGGGCATAGCATGAAATGAAGCCCCTGAATCTAACACCCAAGAATCATCAACATTATCAAGGGAAAGAATCAAAACATCCTCATCATATTTATTACTTACCACATTTTCCTCTTGGGTATGTGTAGGATCATGATGGGCCAAAAAGTGGCAATATGATGGGCATATGTAGGGTATGTGGTTGATGAATTTTTTTTAACCCAAAATTGATGAAATGAAAAAGGTTTTTAAAGGAGATTCTCAACTTTCCACCAATATAAATTATGCTTTACTTTGAATTTAATAAATAATTATTATTCATTTTCTATTTGAATTACAACTAAAGTCCTGAATGATAGGCTGATTGAAAAACATCTATAGCTTTCAAACGGTATCATAGTTTTTGAATCCGAAATATGCGTCACATTCTATGCTTCACATACTATAGGATTAAAAAAAAGTAATAAGTTTCATGAAGTTTTGACCAAGTTAAGGTGGTCAGAAATACGAGTTTTTATATTTTTTAAAAGTTGTAATAAAAAATTCATAATTAATTATTTACTTGGAAAAAAATTACAAAAAAATATGCATCACATCGGGACATGAGTCCTCTACTTATATCTAAAATATTATAAAAAATATTATCATTTTATTGTGGTTAGGGTGGTTAGATAGACACCTACTTATTTTTTCCTTGAATTTTAAGTACTCTGCATTGAAATTTCAACCAAATAGATTTAAAAAAAAAAAAACCTAGTAGTTTAGAAACTACATTCAATTTTCTACAGATTCTATTCTTACATATTTTTGAAATAATATAGATAACTTATTCAAATTTTTATGTCAAGTTGCATAACTTTGATTTTTCTGAATTTTTTGCCACTTAAGGGCCTATTTTTTCCATGATGATCCTACACATACCCTCTTTATTTCCTTCTTTTTTGTCTCTATTTTTCTGAGACCAAAAATATTTCTTTAAATGACTTGGCTTACCACAGTACCAACAATCCCTCTTATCTCTAGATTGGGACCTTCTGTCCTTTGATTTTCCTTGTGACTTCCCATGACTTCTAGAATTGTTTCCTATCTCCTTTGTTCTGCCCCTGCTTTCTGCATTCAAAACACTGCCTGACGTGGATGTTCCACTTGAGCTTTTCCTACAAATTTCCTCACTCAAAATAACACCAACAACATCATCAAATTTCAATGTATTCAAACCAGAAACAGAATTGCTAATAGCCATTACCAAGCTATTCCAACTTTCTAGAAAAGAACACAGAATCAAAAGAGCCCTAACTTCTTCATCAAAGTTTACATTTACAGAAGTTAATTGACTGGTAACTGTATTAAACTCATTTAAATGATCAACAACTGACCCACCTTCTACCATATTCATATTAAATAAAATCTTCATAAGAAATACCTTATTCAAAGTGAAAGGCTTTTCATAGAACTTTGCCAGGGTTTCCATCAACTCTTGAGTTGTCTTTGCTGTTGTAATATTGAATGCCACCGATTGTGCCAAGGATAAATGAATGGCTCCCAGTGCCTTTCTGTCCAAAAGATTCCATTCCTCGTCATCCATTGTTTCCGGTTTCTTGGATGTTCCTTCCAACAGCCTCCATATATCCTTTTGATAGAGATAATCCTCCATTTACATCTTCCATAATTGATAGTTCTGCACATTGAATTTATCTACCTTCAATTTACCCTCATCTTTCATTCCTCCCACTTAACCGTGAGACCCCCACTCAATTGTGAGACTTTCCTGTAGATGATAATCAAACACAACCTTCTTTGATATGACTTGTTAGGGTTAGAAGGTAGATATCTAACAGCTAAATGCAAATTTGATCAATAAAGTAGAGAAATAAAACACACAAAAAATTATAGCAGTAACAAGACAACACAAAGAATTTAACGTGGTTCACCCAATCCGGGCTACATCCACAAAACCACAGCCATCCAATGATTTTATTATCCAGTGCAAAACATATTACAATCTCATGAATAATCACCTTTTTCTACATACTGTAACCCCCATCCCAACCCCTTATAACAAGCCTTTTAGAAGCTTCCAAAAATTAGGGTTTTACGAAGTCATTTTTTTTCTTTTTCGGTGACAATGCGAAAAAAATGGGATACATGGCGGGGTGTATAGTATAGAATGATCAATTTCCACATACCAACAATAGGCTCTTGCGAGTTCTAGGATTTTTCCATTCTACTATCTAGCCTTAATCTTGTGAGGGTCCACCTTGAATCCCTTATTTGAAATAATATGACCTAGGTCCTTAACCTCCTTGACTCCAAAAAAACACTTTGAATGGCTTAGCATAAATATTTTGTTAAAGAATTTCCAACCCTAATTCACATGTTGAAAATGTTCCTCTCGTTTTAATATTAATGTAATAAAAAATAGTGAACTAAATTTCAACAAAAAGGGCTTGAAGATATAGCTTAGCAAATTTTGAGTTGTAGATGAATGTGTGTGACCAAAAGGAATCACAAAAAATTCATAGTAGCCCTCTTGGATTTTAAATTTGTCTTATGTATTCCACATCTCTAATTTTACTTTGATGATAAATACAACAAAGATCAAGTTTGGAAAAATAAATTGTACCATTCATCTTATCTAGAAACTCATTAACCACTAGAATTGGAAACTTTTATATTTTATGGTATATTTTTTGAGTTGTTTTTAATAACATGGAAACATTTATTGGGTGTCATATTTCTTAAATGCCATTACCAATAGAGAGCAATAAGTACTCTAAGTATGCTTGATAATTCTTTCCTATATCATCTCTTGTATCATTCTTTTATCACCTTTTGGTACAATGGTTACCAATAGGGGTTGATATTGGGTAGTTGGATTCTTTTTAATAGCTAAATGTAATGATCATAATCTTTTTTGGGAGGGAATAATTATATTTAATCTCCAAAATATATTAGCAATGTAGCGAGCCTTTATTTTTTGTGTTTCTAAAATGACTATGACACAAACCTATATGAACTGCTTTATTAATAATTTTAAAATTTGATGGGAGCTTAACAACTATATAAAAATTTCTCACAATCCTTTCAATTTGGCTCTCCTACCTATTTAGTTAAAATGCATGAATGGCTATTAGAATTTCATCTAAATTATTCCCAATGTAGTAAGCTATTGGTCTCCCAAAAAAAATTCTACACCCATTAAAAATAATGTATAGGAAAATATTAATGGTACTCTCCCATGTGAAGCTTAATTCTATGCATTTCCATAAACAACTAATTGTAACCCCTGTTGGGACTCAATTTGACAATGCAAATAATTTCTTGAGTTCTATCCCCCTCGTGCATTTGGCTTCATTTTTCCAATCATCAAAAACTTATTTGAGAAAATTATAAATGGGCCTCCCTTGGTTAAAATTTCCTAGATTTTTTTCCTCTTCATTCTCCATATTCCTATCATTCTCTAGAATTTGAAAATAATCCACAATATTCTAAATTTGGGAGGTTTTGTTCATTTTCTATAGTTCCTATGAAGTTAAAAATATTGAGTGGACTATTCGACTTGTTTCAATCATCCTACCTCTTGTCCTAACCACCAATCCCACATAAAAATTTCACAATTTCTATCAAGTCCTTGATTTCTTTGATTCTATTATTTCTTTCATTTATTGGTTTTCAACTAACATCCAAACTTATGTCTCCTAGCTTGGCTTCCCTTCCTCTTTCATATTATTGTATTCTCCCATCCCAAATTTTTTATCAATTTTCATGTACTTTGTAAACTTGTAAAATTCATCTAGACATCTTCCTTAATCTTGTTTCATATCCAATTCTCTCAACCCCCCATCCTTCTCTACATCTCAAAAATCTTCTATTCACTCTTCCTTTATGAACTTGTAGAGTTTTGATTGAATTCTTCAATATTTTATTTCTACCTTTGGACATTCAAACCTTTGGTTCCCTAATAATTTCCCACCTTTCTTCTAAATCCCTTTCTCAGAATCCTCTTGCACTTATATACTTTTAAAATTTCTCTAGTTCTACCTACATTTCCCTTTGCTAATTTTACATGGTTTTCTTGCATTCCATCTAATCCTTTTTAGTTGTGGACTTTTAATGGAATTTTAGACTTGCATTCCAATGTCTCTTTCTAGCCTCTAATTTTGTAGTAACATCTTAAATTTCTCCATATTTCCTCCTTAGCTCACTTCATCCTTCTGTGAAGTTTTAGTGGACTTTCAAAATTCCATTCTACAGTCCAAACTTAACTTTTATTTCTACAATAAAACCCATATCTCTGATCTTGACCTCTCATCTTGCATTAAAATTTTATTTTTCTTCTAAATTGCATCTATCACTTACTAGATCCTCCCAAGATGCCTTTAATAACCCAATTTGACCCTCAAACTACTCCAAGACAATTTTTATCCCAAGGGTACATATTTTCTTGTAATATTAGTGGTGTATGATGAAGAAGTCTAGCTTTCTATTAATATAGTGGTTGAGTTATAAATTTCAATGATCCTCATGCAATATATAGACTACTAATTCAATATATTATATGTGATTTCAATGATATTTCATCACATTTATGATCTCCAGCTCTCTACGAAATTCCCACAAGTGAGTAGGTGACCAAAGAAAGTGTTATACATACTAGTTCACTTTTCATACAAAGGGTCAATAATTTCTACATTTCCATGTGAATGTAAATGTTGAGAATTGTCTAGGATTTTAACTCTTATAAGTTTAGTTTTCTACAAGTAGCACCCTTTTAAAATAACAAAGAGGTAGTAAATTTGCAATTGATATCTATAGTTGAATGTCTTATTAACCATTTGTAAATATTTAGGGTAATTTATATATGAATTATGATATAATTATAGCATAGGGTTTCCTTTTGCCATAGTTGTTGGTATTATTGTAACAAGTAATTGATAGATGGTACAATATTTTAAGTAATTGCAATGATTATTCGTAAGGGCGAGCGCAAAAAGTTGGGGGGGCAAAAAGTGGCCAATTTTTTTTTTTTTTAAATTGAAAGGCTCTAATGCGAGTACATTATAACGTGCTCTCATTATGGCTTGGTGTGACTGAGCCTAAGGCTTAGTCACATCAAGCCTATAATGCACTCGCATTATAGCACAAGCGCGTTATAACTTATTAAAATAAAAAAAGAAAATCCATTTCATTTCATTTTCACTATCATATTTTCTTGCCCGCGGCCAGCAAACCTTGCTATTGTGTTCTCATGTTTTAGAAGCATCGAAAATTGCATTTCTTCATCGAATATTTACAATTTTGTCACCAAGATGCAGCCATGCCAACAAGGAGGTTGAATAATTAATCATTTTTTTTTGTGAATTTGTTGTTAAATAGGTAAATTTGTCATTTTTGATGTTCATTTTTTTAATTTGTATGAGATGATAATCAACCTAAAAATCCTCCTCAAAATCCTTCTCCTCATGAACAAGCACATGAACAAAATCCTCAAAAACCACAACAAAAAAATCCTCCAACAACTACTCAACATCCTCCTAGTGCTCAGCAAAATTTAATGGGGGAAATAGAAAACAAAAAAAATAGATTGAGGAGTTAATCGTGAGGTTGAATGATCCTGTAGGTTCAAACTTGGAAAGAATCACCCTTGCAAATTCACTTCAAGTCATGTTAATGCATGTAGAAGCAATTAGCAAGCAATTAATTGGTTGGGAGGATAAGAGGTAGGAGTGTAGGAATTTTTATGCAGATAAATTATCATATAAATATGATTTGTGCTCATTATTCACTAACCTATGCACAAATCAAAATTTTGAAATTAATAGCAAGAGGTTTCCTATCCATTGGTGTAGCCACCAAGGGATTAGGAATATTTTTTGGGATTGTTCCAGTTGATAGTTTTTGACCATTCACCATGCAACAATAATGAGGTACCCCAATATTTCTTGAGGAAACTCTACTGTGAGTTCATCCTCAATAAAATCCTCAACTATTTTTATATGAGGGACTTTCAAGGGAGAGGTGGAGGGTCAACACAGGATAAACTAGGTGCACGTCAGGATCCTCAGTGGCAAGGGAAACGAGCACTCTTTAGGTCATGTTATGAGCATGCCGCTATCCCTTTCATCATGAAGGAGAGTGTTGAGGTGGACACTCTACAGTCTAGTAGATCTTTGACCCAGAGTATCATCTAGCATGCTAGTCCCGTATTACAACACTATATAGGGGAGATTTTTATGGGTAGGATTCTACCCCATTCTTTTCAAATTTGTGATTCGACATGTACATATGACCCCATAGGTAGTTAGGAGGTTGGTGCACAAGATATGTCTATATTTGTAGAGTTAGCAATGGCAGATGAAATTTTGAATGAGGCTTTAAACATTTATACTAAGGTAAATATTATTCATTGAATTTAATTTATTAAATTTCATTTTTTAGATGTAAGATTAACATATTTAATTTAATGATTTTAATAAAATTTTAGGGTCACAATGTTGATATTGGATACACCAGCCCTCCACCTGTCTTTTACTCCATTGCATCTACCATTTGAGGTATGTAACTAGTAAGCAATTATAAATATTACATGTGAATAGAATTTTTATATGAATGGTATTCTAATATTTGATTTTGGATGTTGAATAGGTTAATATTGGAGGTGTCGCGGGAACACCTCCTAGTGCCAATGGAGTTGTACAAACCTTCAAGCAGGTAATAGAATAAAGATTTTAACTAATGAATTGTACTTAATAGATTTGTGTAGTTTATATTCATATCGTTGATTACATTGCAAATTGAACATCTTTCAAACTCAAAGCATTACTTCAAATTGCATAGCTAATAACTAGATGTTGATAGATGAAAAAATTCTAATATAATATAGTTGTTTAGAAAGTCAACACTTAAGCAGTGATGCAACTACTTCACATAGCATAAGTAATAACTTGGATCAACTACCAATTGCATTTTCTTTTCATGGCATTCCATGAGACCACTTTTTATTGAGGCATTTTTCAAAAAGTTCCCTACCTTGTCTATGTTATGGATGCTTGGAAAAAATATATGAAATAATAATAGTAAGCAATAGCATAGACAAGGCAATGAGTTGTTTGAAAAAATGCATCAAATAAATGTAGTCTCATGGTGATGTACATCACCATGAGACACAATTTCTTTTAGGCATTTTTTCAAACAACTCACTGTCTTTTCTATGCTACCTCATTTTCCATACATGTCCACCAAAGAATTTTATTAAACAGTTCACTTCCTTGCTACTATGGCTAAAAGCCTAAAATATGTGCTTTCCAAAAAACTATGGATGCTTGGAAAAAATGTATCAAAGCATAATAGTAAGCAATAACATAGACAAGGAAATGAGTTGTTTGAAAAAAATCAAAGAAATGTGGTCTCATGGTGATGGAGTGCCATTCCATCACCATGAGACCACATTTCTTTGAGGAATTTTTTCAAACAACTCACTTCCTTAAGAATAGAAACTAAGCCTTTAGCCAAAATTCCCCTCCAAATCCTTTTCAAGGTCCTCATCCTCATCCTCAATTTACCAATCCATGGAAGAATCCACCTCTTATTCCACTTGTTCATACCCCCACCCCTCCCTCTTCATGTCATGATTGCCCTCCATCTCATAACCAAGACCACACTATACCATCCACCCCATCGAAGCATAATACCTTCAAGAAGGCAATTAAATGTTTGAAAAAAATGCCTCAAAGAAATGTGGTCTCATGGTGATGGAATGCCATGACACATTTGTTTGTCATGGAATTCCATCACCATGAGACTACATATCTTTGAGGCATTTTTTCAAATAGTTCACCACTTTCTCTATGCTACCACATTTTTTGTACATGTCTACCAAAGAATTTTATCAAATAGTTCATTGCCTTGATACTATGGATAAAAGCCTAAAATAGGTGCTTTTGAACAAGCTATGGATATGGAAAATAGTAAGAATGATAGTAAGAAATATATAGTTCAATAAGTACTCAAAATTTTGTTCATTATATCATACATTAGAAGCCATGACGTGCATCACTATTGTAGTTTTCGTGATTGAATAATTTGTTGTTTTATTTTCAGATGTTACAAGTGGAAACACCTCCAGATGTTCATAGGGAAATGGAGCTTGGTGTTTCTTCTGCTTTAGACTCCTTGATGCCTCTCACAGGGGTATGAGGCCGATTAGTAATTTTTAAAATTACATTCATTGTTATAGTTGTTAGTTAGTGAAAAATCAAATTATTATTGATTCATAGTTTAATTTCTCTTTGGATGGTTTCTATAGGGCTTCAGCACACCACCACAAGGGCATGCAAATATTTCCCTTGAGGACAGTGATAATCTAATGGCGGTAAGTAATTATTTTGTTAAATATATCATTTTTAATAATGTAATTTCTATTTATTAATGTCTTTACTTGTTATTGTAATAGATAAGGCTTGATTAGGAACTAAACCCTAGGAGGAGCACTAGGAGCACTCCTTGACCTCAAAGTAAATGAGTTACAGACTTATCGCCATCCGGCTAACTAGCAAAGGGCAAGAGTTTGTTTTGAGAGCTTGGAGGGCAATGACTTTTGATTCCAGGGTCCTATGTTGTATGTCTATATGGAATTTTTGGGTATATTTTGTATTGCATATATTTGACATTGTATGCCTATATGCCATTCTTGTCAGCCTATATGGCTATTTTGTATATATTTATACTTATATTGACATATATTGATGTATGACTGTAGGGCTATTTGGTTATTACAAATATTTTTTTATCGATGGTGTCCATATTTGCATTATAAATCCATGGTTCAATAGATATGAGTTATGTGTATTAAAGTGTATACTTTACAACTTACGTGTTTTCATGTGTATAATTCAAGGCTTATGTGTATTTGAGTACTTATGCTTCACTTATTCACATGTATGGTTCACTTATTCATGTGTATACTTATTAATTGGTTAGCCACTCAATGATTCTCTTTGTTGTCCTTTGAATGTTTTGTCTTGAATATTTATTAATTGATGTTAAACAACTTTATTAGTTGATGCTAAACAACTTCAATATTTCCAAAAATTATTCACCAATGATTTATCATTTACTTGTGAGCCAATTCAATATGGAATCCAAGGAAGAATTTAAAATGGATAAATCTAGGAGGAGAGGGAAGATAGATATTTATAGTGTAACCTATTGTACCTTCTCTATACAAACCTCTAATGGCTCTTGTATGCTTTGTTATTCCATTTTCTACTTTTCATATCCCATTTTCATAGGTGGATCATCACTTCTCTCAATTTTTTCCTTCTCGTATTCTAGGTACTCACCTCCGCTTGTGGTATTCTAAAATAAGCTCTAGTTTATGGTGGGAACCTACTAAGATTCAAAGGAGTCAGTTTTCCCCTTATTTGTCTTGGGTGATTTTATTAAATTACTTGGTTGGCTACAATGTATTTAATAGTTAATTTTGTGGAGATGGAACCTCTCATTCTTTGTAGTAGGACATTTTAGGTAGATTCCTCTTCAATAAGAACTAGAGCTAATTGTTTCATTTGTTTTCTTTGAAATGCTCTTCGGAGTGGGGTCAAGATACTCTTAAATGAAATATATGGTTGAGTAGATGCATAGGTTGTGAATTGTTCTAGAACCAAATATACCTATGTAATTAGCTACTTGGTTTGGAAACTTGGAGGTTTTGATTTTTACTCCTTTTTCATCACCAAATGACATTATTGTTATTTCACTCACTTGGATTTGAGGCTTTTTTGGAGTGAAGGAAGATGTAGTATTGAAATGATCCTTCTCATATATGTCATCCCATTTATTACCCAAGGAAAAGTGACTTGGTTTGTCCACCATGTGTCCAACTTCTTTCCCATATTTTCACTAATTACTTATTCTATATTCATGCCAACCTAGCTTCTTCAAAGAATGCATTTTTAATTGTAGGTGATATGCAACAAATTTATTCTAGAACATTTGATATGATTGTGAAGGAGTAGGAATAGGGGTTGTAATATCTTAGGTATCAACATATATTTATACCTCTTCCTTGGGTTATTTTTAGCTTCTACTTAGGGTCGAGGCTCTAGTGTGAACTTATTAACATCATTGTTCATGATTCTCTTTAGCTAGGTCATAAGCCACAATTTGGGCTCATATTTAAATTGACCGATGATTAGGTTTAGCTATAAATCTTTCATTTTTTTTAGAATCTTGAAAAAATTCCTCTTTACAACAACCATATTGTTGTAAGGGAAAGGAGGATAATTAAAAAATGTCTTGCCCTTGCTAGACTTGAGGATGATCATAAAATATTTTAAGAGTCATGTAGCCTTCCCATTTGTGATTAGAGCTATAATAGGAATAAGAAAGTTACATAAATACTAATATTAATAATAATCAATTCAATGCATGTATGAGATCTACATAGTAATTCAATCATAACCCATTCAAGAATGAAAAGGTTTAGGCTTTACTCAACTATTTTGAACCTCAGATGTTTTACCTCTTTCATGCAATCATATGTTTTTGGTGTGGAAAACTCAGACTTGTCAATTGTCATGTGAATCTTTCTCTTTTCCTTTGTTTTGCATGCCATCATAAGGGATCGAGCTGGTTGGATGTAGCTCAGAGTGATTCGGCGTGTTAGGGTGAAAAAGAGTACCATGCCTAGCATAAACCAATATGGATGTTTTGGAATAGTTTGTTTCATCATACAAGTTGCAGAACAAAAGTTGCACCACTTTGCAACTTTACACTACTTTCATTTGACAACTTTTTTCTCAACTAAAAAGTTGTCACAATGGGAAAACACCTCTGAGATAGCAAAAAGCAAGAGAGGTTATTGTAGAGGGGCCCAACATGATCCCATAGCCTTAGAAAAATAGTTTGTAAGCATCACATTTTTCGAGTAATGGCCTATCAAATATTGCAACCATTTTGCACTTTGAACTCTTGAGGGATCGAGTTGGTTGAACGTAGATTAGAGTGGCTTGACATGTTTGGGTGTAAAAGAGGACCATTCCTAGCATAAAATTACCCAATCAGACATGTTGGAATAGTCCATTTGGTCACACAAGTTGCAAAAAATAATTTGCACCACTTTGCAACTTTACACTGCTTGCATTTGACAACTTTTTCCTCAACTAAAAAGTCATCACCACGAGAAAAATCCTTCAATATAAAAAAATAGAGAGAGGTCATTGTAGAGGGGTCCAACATGATCTCGTAGCCTCAGAAGAAGGGTTTGTAAGCATCATAATTTCAAAGTAATAGCTTGTCAAAGATTGAAGCCATTTTTCACTTTATACTCTTAAGGGATCAAGATGGTTGAACATAGTTCAGAGTGATTCAATGTGTTTGGTTTAAAAAAAGGACCATTCCTAGCATAAATGTACCCATTCTAATGTGTTAGAATAGTCCATTTGGTTGTACAAGTTGCACAACTTTGCAACTTTACACTACTTGCATTTGACAACTTTTTTTTCAATTGAAAAGTCATCACCATAGGAAAACACCTCCAAGATAGAGAAACTAAGAGAGGTTATTATAGAGGGGCCCAACATGATCCTGTGGCCTTAGACGAAGAGTTTGTAAGCATCATGATTTCTAAGTAATAGCCCATCAAAGATTGCAACCATTTTGCACTTTGGACTCTTAAGGGATCAACCCAATTCAATGTAGATTGAAGTGATTCAACATGTTTGGGTGTAAAATAATACCATTCCTAGTGTAAAATAAGACCATTCCTAGTGTAAAAATACACATACAAACATGTTGGAATAGTTAATTTGGCCGTACGAGTTGTAGAATGAAAGTTGCACCGCTTTGCAACTTTACACTACTTGCATTTGACAACTTTTTCCTCAACTCAAAAGTCATCACCATGGATAAAAGTCTTTGAGATAGAAAAAAATGAGATATGTTATTGTAGAGGGTCCCAACATGATCTTTTGCCTCATACAAAGAGTTTATAAGCATCACAATTTTCAAGTAATAGCCTATCAAATATTGCAACCATTTTGCACTTTGGACTCTTAGGGGATCGAGTTGGTTGAACATAGCTTAGAGTGATTCAGATTGTTTGGGTTTGAAAGAGGACCATTCCTAGGATAAATGAACCCATCTAGATGTGTTGGAACAGTTAGTTTGGTCGTACAAACTGCAGAATGAAAGTTGCACCACTTTACAACTTTACATTGCTTGCATTTGATAACTTTTTCCTCAATTGAAAAGTCATCACCATGGGAAAATTCCTCCAAGATAGAAAAAATGAGATATATTTCTATATAGGGTCCCAATGTGATCATGTAGACTCAGATAGAGAGTTTGTAAGTCTCACAATTTTCAAGTAATAGCCTGTCAAAGATTACAGTCATTTTGCACTTTGGATTTTTAATGGATTGAGCTAGTTGAATGTAGCTTAGAGTGTTTGGGATTGTTTGGGCATGTAAGAGGACCATTCCTAATGTAAATGTACCCATTTGGACATTTTGGAATAGTCTGTTTGGTCATACGAGTTGTAGAACGAAAGTTGCACCACTTTGCAACTTTACACTGCTTGCATCTGACAACTTTTTCCTCAACTGAAAAAATTGTCACCATGGGAAAATTCCTCTGAGATAGCAAAAAATGAGAGAGGTTATTGTAGAGGGTCCCAACACAATCTCATAGCCTCAAAAAGAGTGTTTGTAAGCATCATTATTTCTGAGTAGTAGTCTGTCAAAGATATACATCACCGTGAGACCCCATTTCTATGAGGCATTTTTTTAAACAACCCACTATCTTGTCAATCCTACTGCATTGACAAGCTAGTGAGATTGCTAGATTTTTAAAGGTCGCATGAATTTTTGGATGGAATGACTTAAATAAATGTGTTCTCATGGCATGCCATGATTGCAAGATAGGAACAAAATGGAAGAATTCCTAATCACAGAAATCCTTTGTGGCATGTCATGATTGCAAGATTGACAAGGTAGTGGGTTGTTTGGAAGAATGCCTCATAGAAATCTTGTCTCACAGTGGTGTCCAGGGAATAAAAAGTTTATAGGAAAGTGCTACATTCCATGTACAACATAGAAATGATATTTGACCACCCTATAGAGGGAGTAAATTGGTCAAATACAAAGGATTATTATATTGACAATAGAGCTATAAACATGGTGGTTGGATCAATAAGATGGTTAGAAGAACCATACCCAATGTTCGAGATACACCCTAAGGATCAAGAACAAAAGAAACAACCAAAAGAATCTTCAAGAAAAAAAGAAACTATACTTGAGAGAATGAAAAAGGATGATAACATAGAGGAAGAACTTAAAACTCAAGTAGGGAAATTAACTTCATACTTACATCACCTAGTTGGCCCTATTGACTTAGTTGCACCTTTCCCCATGTTGCTAGTAGCCTTGAATAAAGAGACTTAAAACAATGGAGAGAAGGGTTACAATCCCTTTTAGGTAGAGTAAACAAGGAAACATTAAAAATATATCACAACATTATCTAGATAAGGTAAGTTTAGAAATAGAGATGAAAACTAAAATAGATTCAAAGATCTATTGATGTGGGAGGATTATATTCCAATTTTGTAGAGACATGTATGGAAAACTTGGTAGCATAGACAAGACAATCAACTATTTGAAAAAATTACATATCACCATGAGACCACATTTCTTTGAGGAATTTTTTCAAATAGTTTATTGCCTTCTCTATGATGTTTGATAAAATGCTTTGGTAGACATGTATGGAAAATTTGGTAGAGTAGACAAGGCAATCAGCTGCTGGTAGAACTATTTGACAAAATTCCTCAATGAGATATCTCCCCGTGGACTAGAATGATTGCGGGATATGCACAAAATGGATTTGTTGAAAAGTATTTAGAAAATTTCAAGCATATGCAATCTCTAGGTGTAAAACCAAATTCCACTAAATTTTCCAATGTCCCCCATGCCTATACCAAAATAAAAGGTTTGGAAAGGGGTATGAAAATCCATAGAAAAGGATTGAGAAATGATGTATTATATCACATACTTATAACTACTCTCATATATATGTGTATACAAAATGTGGAAGCATACACAAGGTAGGTCAATTGTTTAACAAAATTCCTCAAAGAGATGTAGTTTAAAAATGTATTTGGAAAGTGTAAATAATTGTGTAGTTTAAAATGTGCCAAGAGTGGCTAAGGTTATAATGACATAAAAACAATGATGAACATGGAATATGTAAAATAATAAAATAAAAGAAATTAAAAATAGAATTAAGGAATATATAAAGAAAATGTGTAAAGACTTCACATACCTAAAAAATGGATACTCAAATGGAGTAGTTCTACCCAATTATGTAGCCATTGTTTCTTCTTGCATCAATCTCCTCAAAAATTTGAGTTTTTCACAAGCTTGTTTCCTTTTCAATGTTCAATTTTATATCATTCTTGAATGGAATTGATAATTGAATTGATGTATATCAAATTCGACGTGAAAACTCTATTATTTCATGCAAATGTGGTGGAAAGTTCATAATAAGGTGGTAGAATATGAAAACTTTGCATGCACACTTCACAAAAGCATAAAAATCTTTTTTTTTTTAAAAAACGTGCATAACCAGGAGAATATATAAAATGTGGGGTTGGAGATCATAGGTATATTAACTTTTTTACCATTTTTAGAGAAATAAAAAATGTGCTTGCATTATAACGCTAGTGCATTTTTTCTTGCTCTACAAATGAATACATGTCAACTTCTTCAAAACATGCTCACATTATGAAAATGTTGATTTTTTATAGGTTTTTTTTGCTCTCTCTATCCTTGGCCATCCATCCCCCATTAGCCATCTAGTCTCTCACTTATCCCTAAACCCTTAACCCTAGACACTATACCTTAAACCCTAATCCATCAACCTTATACCACAAAACCGTTGATACATCTACCCTTAAACCCTAAACCCTAATATTTCTCTCTCACTCACTCCCTCTATCTCTCTCCCATTCCCTCTATCTTTCTCCCACTCTCTCTCTCCCTCTCTCTCAGGTCTCTCCCTCCCACACCCTCTCCCTCTCTCAGGTCTCTTTCTCTCAAGTCTCTCCCTCTCACCCCCTCCCCTCTCTCAAGTCTCTCTCTCACTCCCTCTATCTCTCTCCAATCCCTCTATCTCCCACTCCCTCTACCTCACCTCTCTCTCTCTCTCTAGTCTCTCCCTCCTACCCCCTCTCCCTATCTTGAGTCTCTCTCTCTCTCTCAAGTCTCTCTCTCTCATTACCTCTCTCTCTCCAATCCCTCTATCTCCCACTCCCTCTCTCTACCTATATAACTAGACATCTCTCGCTCTACCCTAATCCCTCAACCCTATACCCTCAACCCTTAAACCATTAAAACCTAAACCCTTAAACCCTCAACCTTCAGCCCTTAAACTATTAAACCCTAAGCCCTTAGACCCTAATCCCTCAACTCCCTACCCTCTTGACCCAATACCTTAAACCCTCTACCCTCAACCCTCAATTCTCAATCCTCAACCCTTAATCTCTCAACCCTCAACCCCTATACCCTCTACCCTCTCTTGGACCCTCAACCCTAATCCCTTAACCCTATACCCTCAAACCTATACCCTCAACCATCTACCATCAAACTTAAACCCTCAACCCTCAACCCTTAAAACTTAAACCCTTAAAACCTCTACCCTAAACAATCAAACCCTCAACCTATAATCCCTAAACCATCAACTCTTAATCCATAAACCCTAATCCCTCAACCCTAAACCATTAAACCCTAAACCCTCAACCCCTATACCCTATACATTGGACCCTCAATCCCTCTAACCTCAACCTTAAACCCTCAACCCTCTACCCTCTACCCTTAACCATAATCCTTCAACCCTTAAACCCTTAAACCCTTAAACCCTTAAACTCTCTACTCTAATCTCTCAACCTTCAACCCTTAATGCCTCAACCCTAATCCCTCAACAAGTAAACCCTCTACCCTCTACCCTCTACCATATACATTAAATCCTCAACCCTCAACCCTTAATCCCTCAACCCTCAACCCTTAAAACCTAAGCCCTTAACTCCTATACCTTCTATCCTATACATTGGACCCTCAACCCTAATCATCAAACCTATACCCTCAAACATATATGCTCAACCCTCCACCATCAATCCTAAACCCTCAACCCTTAAACCATCTACCCTCTACCCTTAACCCAATACCCTCTACCCTCAAACCTAATCCCTCAACCCTATACCATAAAACCTCAACCTTATGGGTTCTCAACCCTATACCCTCAATTCTCAACCCTCTATCATATACATTGGCTCCTCAACCCTCATCCCTTCATCCTTCCCTCCTCTTCTCTCCTCTCTATCTCACTTCTACCTCCATCTTTCGCTCCCTCCATCCCCCCTCTCTACCCTACTCTCTCAACCCTATACCCTCAACCCTTAAAACCTTAAACACTCAACCCTAAACCCTCAACCCTATAGCCTCAACCCTCAACCCTTAATCCCTCAACCCTTAAACCCTCTACCCTCTACCCTCTACCCTCTACCCTATACATTAAACCCTCAACCCTCAATTCTCAACCCTCAACCCTTAATATCTCAACAATCAACCCTTAAACCCTAAACCATTAATCCCTCTACCCTATCTATTGGAACCTCAACCCTAATCCCTTAAACCTATACCCTCAACCCTCTACCCTCAACCCTAAACCCTCAACCTTAAACCCTCAACCCTCAACCCTTAAAACCTAAACCCTTAAACCCTCTACCATAAACCCTCAACCTTCAACTCGTAATCCCTAAACGCTTACTTCCTCACCCATAATCCCTAAACCCTCAACCCTTAAACCCTAAATAATCAACCCTTAATACATTAACAATAATCCCTCAAACCTCAACCCTTAAACCCTAAAACCATAACCCCTATACCCTTTACCATATACATTGGACCCTCAACCCCATACCCTCAACCTTATACCCTCAACCTTAAACCCTCAACCCTCAACCCTCAACCCTTAAGCCCTAAACCCAAAAACCCTCTACCCTCAACTCAATACCCTCTACCCTTAGCCCTAATCCCTCAACCCTTAAAACCTTAAACCCTTAAACTCTCCACCCTAATCCCTCAATCCTAATCCCTCAAACCTTAAACACTCAACCCTTAATTATCAACACTCAACCCTTAATCCCTCAACCCTCAACTCTTAAACCCTAAACCCTCAACCCCTATACTTTATACCCTATAAATTGGACCCTAAACCCTAATCCATCAAACCTATACCCTCAAATCTATACCCTCAACCCTCTACCCTCAATCCTAAACCCTCAACTCTGAACCTTTAAACCCTCTACCCTATACCCTCTACCCAATGCCCTCTACCCTCAACCCTAATACCTCAACCCTATACCCTCAAACAAATACCATAAACCCTCAGTCTTATAGGTCCTCAACCCTATACCCTCAATTCTCAACCTCTACCTATACATTGGATCAACCTCATCTCTTCCATCCTTCCTCCCCTCTTCTCCCTCTATCTCACTTCTCTCTATCTCTCCCTCTACCATAATCCTCAACCCTATACCCTCAACCCATAAACCCTTAAAAACTCAACCCTAAAACCTCAACCCTCAACCCTTAAACCATAAACCCCTAAACCCTCTACCCTCTACCCAATACCCTAAACCCTAAACCCTAATCCCTCAACTCTATACCATCAACCCTTAAACTCTCTACCCTAAACTCTCAACCATCAACCCTTAATACTTCAACCCTAATACATCAACCCTTAAACCCTAAACCCTCAACCCTATACCCTCAACCCTCAATCCCTAAACCCTCAACTATCAACCCTTAAACCCTCAACCCTAATCCCTCAAAACCTCAACCCTTAAACCCTAATCCGTCAACCCTCAACCCTTAAACCCTAATCCATCAACCCTTAAATCCTTAAACCCTCAACCCTCAACCCTCAACCCCTACAATATGCATTAAACCTTGAACCCTCAATTCTCAACCATCTACCCTATAAATTGGATCCTCAACCATAATCCTTCAACCATATACCCTATAACCTATATAATCAGCCCTATACCCTCAACCCTCAACCATAATCCCTCAACCCTAAACCTCATCCCTCAACTATTAAACCCTTAACCCCTCAACCCTTAAACTCTTAAACCCTCAACCCTCTACCCTATACATTAAACCTCTCTCTCCCTCCATCTCTCCTACCCTCTCTAACTAGTGAGCAGGGTGACATCTGTCACTTTTGTGGGACTAGCTAGGTTTTCAAGATGGTGACTACTTCATAAAGTAGGAAGATTGACAATCGATGGTGGATGACGTGGTTCAACCCTGACCACTCCCTACCATCCCGTGAGGTCCCCACTTATGTCCCATATTTTGCAACGGGCAAGCACACATGTGCCACATGGATTATTTCAAAGGCTCAGATTGATCCATATGGAGATAAGGTGCTGGTAAAATATTGGTCGAGACTACTCTAAGATAAAAACAATGCTAAATTAGAACTAATTCTTGGGCACTCATATGAAATTCAGGAAATATTTTTGTGGTCGTCAAATATGTCAGATGTTGGTACACATGGGAAGGTGAAATTGAAGTAAGGTAGGGTACAAACCAATATTCTAAAGATAAATCATAATCACTCCCTACTATCTTACTGTGATCAATTGCAAGAAAATTAATTCCCATGAGCGAGTAGGTAAATGTGACATGACAGGTTTGGTTAAAATTTAAGTGTGTGGTTAATATACAAACTAAGTGGATGATTATCTCACTTGAGTTTTCTAATTATGTAGAAGTATCAAACACATGATTTTAATCCTATCATAATTAATTATCCTGATTGATTATCTATTAATTCACTAAAAGCTATGATTGATGGTTAAGGTTCAAAATCAGGGTAATTGATGGCCACCATCCTCACACAAGATTTCATGAAAAATTAATGCAAATACTCTCATGTTGTTCTATTTAATGCATATCACTTGCTTGATTATTCTCACCATTTGATTTTTCATGATAATTAAGAGCCTGCAAGTAAGTGAATTTGAGCTTGTTATTTCTGAGTTGGGTGGTGTCTTTTTCTGAGAAAAACTGATAAGTTGTTAAGTAAGGAAATGGGTAAGGTAAGTGTGAATATCATCCTAGTCCATAGGTCTAAGAGACTCAACCCTCTTGAGTCTTAGGATGATTCTCCCCGAAGTGAATAGGATATTCCTAAAGTCCATGTGACTCCAAAGAAGACAACAAAAGCTATCAAGAAGTCTACATAGGGTGTTCTCAAATGTGCATATCATCTAAGAGGCCAAATTTTCTAAGAGGAATTAGCCAAAAGGAAAGGAGAAGAAGATTGACAGGCCAAAGAGGGAAGCTGCAAGAAGGAATAGGCATCACCAGGCTTAAATGGGACATCGTCATTCTCCCATTGAAGTCTTAGATGATTCTTCTAATAGTGGAGATGAAACTAACTCCGGTTACCACCAGTATCTCATGGCCATGATTGATTTGGTTGATTTTGAGGATGATGTGGTGATGGCTACTCTACTTTCAATAAGGACCCCAAGCGAGCATACCTACTTTGTTGCTAAAAGGAAAAGTAGCACCTCGTTCCTCCTTTGAGCTAGTGTTCGATTTTTGGTCCTTTGTGTTAACTTGCTTTCTTTGGCCGGTGTGTTGTGATATGGGTCTATGTTTATTTATGCTTTTGATGTTGATGGTGACATTTCTCGGTTTGGTGGGAACATTGCATTTTTTTGATGTTGCGACAACAATGCTTTTTGAAGAATGGTGGGTCTTTCTTGACTAACAATTTTTAGGGGTTTTGCTTTTGCTCTCCCTTGACTTACAAATGATTGTTTTGCAACTGATTCAGGAATATTCTAAATTTTTCAAAAAATTCATTTTGGAATGAAAGTTAAATTTAAGTGTGATTCAGCCCAATGCTTGTTGCTCCCTTGTCTTATAAAGGGGATTTCAAGGCTGAATTACAAGAGAGGTCAGTAGGTAGTTTACCCTAGAGAGGTTATACACAGAAAAGAATGGACACTGAACTTTATAGTAATATGTTTTTAGGATAAAGTCATTCAATATGTATATGGTTTTATGATAGAAAGGACAATACATATAGAAAAATAGTATAAAGTTTCTACATATTACTCTCCTATGTACAAGTTATACAGACCATGAATAATATAATCAATGGTTATCTTATTTATCTTTGTTGATTCTAAATGGATGTGTTGTTCTATTCTTGCTTATCATTTCAATGAATGTATGTAAATGCTTGAATATAATAGTGGGTCTAGAATAATTCATGTACAAGGATGTTAGTAAGAAGTGAATTATGGAAACAAAAAGTGGGGATATTGTAATGCAATATTTCCAAGGCCTTGGGTATTATCAGATATAAAAAATTTATCTAGCCATATGGGTATTAAGTTTGAATCCATCCCAAGAATATAACACTAGTTTAGTAAGGTAATTATACTAGAGTGTGTGGAAACTAATTCAACAATTGATCACAAAAATACAATCAAATTACTTCTAAAACTCTTTTTGGGTGTGTGTAAATCTTAATGAATTATATTTTCTCTTGTTTAAGTTAGTCACTACCTCAAAGGTTAGCTAAATCTTAAGGCATGGTGTTTGTTAAACACTTAAGGAGATTCATCTATTTATTCTATGTTTGATACCTAGACACACCAGTATCTATAAACACAACATTTAGGATTACCCTCTTGGGTCTAACAGAGCCTAAATTTAAGAAGTGCAGGCCTAAAAAACCTTAACTTAAGTGTTGGCCAATCCTTGCCCTTATTGATAATTGAATTATAGCAAGTTCATAGGTATGGGGTAAGAATAAGTTTTGTTCTAAATAAATAACCAAAATACTCATCGACCAAGAGGTATCCACTTCCCAATCTAGATCATTATATGGAGAAGGAAGATGAGCCTACAATAGTGGAATGTTAAGGGGGGGACCCTTTGACCCTCCTGCAACAAGAGCCAAGGAAGGAGACTCTTTGGGGTCTCCTCCACTCAGTTCCTATGGGGAAAAGGTTAGTGATTTTGTGAATATTGCTAATAGGACCGGGACCTCATCCAAAGAGTTAATAATTCACTTTATAGGAGTGCCATGTGCTACCTCAATGGGCATGGGAAGTGGTGCCTAAGACTCACTACTAGGCTCACTGAGTGACTTGGGATTAGTGATGAACTCAGGGGATTTCAAAGCTTCTTCCATCATGAGAATTATGCATGCTAATGTAGAACCACCCTTTGAAGATGGTGGACTCCTCTTTCAGCCCCCATTTCTAGTAGGGCCATTCTCCATCTTCTGCTTCATCAGAGGGTACGAGATCCCCACAGATGAGGCAAAAGGAATCAAGAAGGAGGAGAAGAACATAGTGGACACCACTGAGGTGTTCGACATATCCACGAGCTTCGAGAATGGTGGAACATCTAGAAGGGAAATCAAGAGATGCGACTCGACTGAAGGAGCAACAAACACGTGCACCTTTTTAGGTTCAGGGATGTTTATTCTCACAGCAGGAGCCAGAAGCATAATTGAATTTGATTGAACTAAGGTAGAGGGGATGGGAGAGGAGGACACAACAACATGAGGCCTTGAAATAGGGGTGGTTGGATCCTCTTCCTTCTTGTGCAAACTGGCCTGCTCAGCCACTAGAGCCTTTCACCAACACTTGCGCTCATGCGGAAGGTAGTTTTTGTGACACTAGGAGCTAGAGACTGGAAGTTGAGACAAAATAGAAGGCTCCTGCTCAGCCATAGGAGTGTCCATCATGGCCATTTCTGACAGAGGGAGTGACTCCTAGATGGGAGCAGGTGGGAGAGACTAAGAAGAGGTTGAAATAACAACAAGGGGAGTTGACTCTAATGCATCAGTAGTGAGCCTCTTCCAATTCATTTCTTTATGAGTAGAGTGATAGGAGGCCACATAGGTTGAGACATAGAGGATTATCCATGGGAACCCTTCCTTCTACCATATCGAATAGTCCTAGGCACCATGGGAAGAATGGGAAGTTCGAATGTAGGACACTCGGACTTCCGCTAAGCAGGCACAATAGGGTTCTCGTGCAAACATAGAGTAGAATCCAATGATGCCACAATAGGGTGAGAGGAAGAAGCATTCTAAACAATGGAAGAGGAGGAAGAGGAACCTTGAGAGTTCCTCTCCTCTTCCCTTCTTCAGGACAAGGTGGCATCACTATTAGCTTTCAAACAAGCCCTATGCGAGACAACATAAGGAGATGGAGGGTACCTCACTTTAGGTGTTAAGCACCCTTTCTTGTACTTCTCATAGGTCTAGTACAAGAGGTCCATCCTAGGTGGAAGTGGAAAAATGGGTGTAGGCCAAAAGTGGTCTAAATAATAGCTTCCATGCACAACTAGCAGTTTATAACCAATGTCATGGATCACATGCACTGAACCCTCATGGAAAAATTTCAAACACTTATGCACGATCGAGGGGATTGCATTCATAGTGAGCAACAGGGGATACCCAGTTTCACCTTGAAGCGTTTGGATCCTGGGATTATATCAAAAAGAAGTTTTAATGACTTAGGTCCAACAAGGACCGACAAGGTGATGCTACCAAGGGGAGGTAGGGAAAGTTTATCATGTGTATGAATGGTACTTTCAGGTGCATTATACCCATTTTTATGTAGGAAATTGATCAACATAATCTCCTCAATAATCACATTTACTTGACATGTCAGGTCAATAAGAACACCTATCACAATGTTCCCATTGATTCGTGTAGGGATATAAAGAGGAAATGGCTCTCCGTTATAACCCATCAACAGGTCTTGCAAGCTAAAAGTTATTCTAGGAGAAATACTCATAGGTTGCATAGAGGGGATAAGAAGATGTAGGAAGGAATTCATCACGTACACTAAGAAACACCTTCATAGAGCCCTCAAAGGTTCACAATTGTATAGTGACCCAACTAAGGCTTCGTCCCACGATGTCTACAGAACCTTCCAACTATTCCTACTAAGGGTTACAGGTTGGGTTGTATGGTAAAATTCCTCACAACACTCACATCTACAATGCTCCTAGGATACGAGGAAAGGACCCTTCAGCACCACTAAACAAAACAAAAATGGTTAATGTCAGGTTCACCAAAATTGTAAGAGAGGAAGACCAGCCACACCAAGGCTCTAGGTCATCAAGAGCTGAGAGCGGAGGGATTCCCTAAATTACCTCAAGCTAATAGATGTTTTGGGATGAGAATCAAGAATGAAGAGAACTCTCAAGTGATTTTGTCACTCTGTAGATCCGAGAGTCTAAAGGGCCTAGATGAGTTAGTTTTTGGAGTTCAAACTAAACCTTAGATAGCTCTCTATCTGAGGATGACAGTGTGGCATGATGGTGTCTCTCTAGCACGATGGTTTCCGTATGGCCAAAAAATGAAAGTACATAATAAAGCACCAAAAAACCTACTAACTATCTAGCTAAATAGTCTTAATGAAATAAACAAAATTATGAAGTATGAAAAGTAATTACGTAAATGATAAAGAAAGTAAATGAAGATAAGGGTGAAAAATATCAACTCACTAAAGCTCCAGTTTGCTAGTGAGCTCCATGCACATGTTCACCTACACACAAACAAGAGGGGGGAAATGTTGGGTTGTATAGGGGTTTTCCTTAGTCAAATACCCACTTTGGTGTTTCCACCTCCATGGATAGCCAGAAAATCCATGAAGTAGAAAGTACGATAAAGGAAAGAAGAAAGGAAAGTATCAAACACTACAAAAGATGCTACACTACTCTATCAAACTGCAAAAGGAAAATGATGTGATGCCACCTCCACCCAAAGGATCTCAAGGGAAATGAAGGGAGAATGCAAGAAATGAACTTGGAAAATTTGACACGGACGTAGCAGTGACAAAGGGATGTCTTGCAAGACTCCAAGCTTGCAAGTTCTATGATAGCACAACATGTACAAAGGTGAAGTTGACGAAGTGACAAGCTGCTACAATGTTCAATGGAGTTTTGGAAATTGCTAGAATTGTGAATAGAATGCTCAAGATAATGAATGAGTGTGTGTAGATAAAAAATTCTAAGGAGATGAATTCATTGTGAAATGAATTCCTTTGAAGACCAAAATGGAAGAGAAGGAGTCATTTTTAGGTCGATTGGTCGCATAAAGGTGTTATAATTTAACCCCAACAAGGAGTGTAATGTCCTTGCAGACTCTAGGGGAAGGAATCTGCTAGGGATGGTAGCATGCCGCAAAGATATTTACATGTCACGTTCATGTCTCTGATGTAAATTCCCCCATTGACACACAAAACATGTGCCAAGTGGATGCATTTCAGATGGGTGATGTGGAATTTCACCTTCGGGTTTGATTTTATAAGGTAAGGGTATGCAAAAGGGGTGAAAATTCACTCCTATACAAATAATTCCCAAATTAAGTGTGAAAATGTAAACAAAATTTTCTTACACTATAGTATGTAAGAATGTGTGTATTCCTATATGTATGTATGTATGTATGTATGTCTTTAGAGGGAGGGGGAATTTTAAGAGAGAGAGAGTTGTCTAGGTAGGTTGGGAGGGATAGAGGGAGGGAGATACTTGAGAGACAGAGAGTTAGAGAGGTAGTGAGAGAGATACCTAAGAGAAAGGGAGAGAGAGAGATGGGGGAGAGAGAGAGATGTGGGAGAGAGAGAGAGTTATGTAAGTAGGGTGCCAAAAGGAGAGACTTGAGAGTGTGAGGGGGTGAGAGGGAGATACTTGAGATATAAGGAGAGAGAGGGAGTGAGAGGGAGTTTGTGAGAGAGAGAATTGAGAAAGGGAGAGGGTGTGGGAGGGAGTGACCAGAGAGAAAAGGAGAGAGAGAGGGAGTGTGAAAGAGTGGTTTCAACTGAGAGGGACTTCTCTAGGTAAGGTGGGAGGGATAGAGAGAGAGGGGGGAGAGAGAGTTACCTAGGTAGGGTACTAGAGGGAGGGACCTGAGAGAGAGGGGGTGGGAGGGAGATACCTAAGTGATCGAGAGAGAGAGGGAGGGAGTGCGAGAGAGAGGAAGTGGGAGAGAGAGGGAGCAATGGAGAGGGAGTGGAAGGGAGAGAGAGAGTGTGTGATGTAAGAAAGGTGGTTATATCTCACTTTCCAACTAAAAATGACCTAACTTGATCAAGGAGACCTACCCTTGAACACAAAACACCCAACTATCCCTAAATACACAATTAGAGGCTTGCAGCCCTCAAAACACAACCTATGAAGATATATTCATGAGAAGGCCATAGAAATTCCTAACAAACACCAATTTAGACTTCCCACAGAATCTAACACAACTTCCCAAAAGGATTCAAGTGACTTCTTTGTAACAACATGGAGATCCAATACTCTATCCCTATTTTAGGCTAGTAAATTAGCCCTAATTTCCAAAGGAAGTACTTCCCAAACACTAGGAAAATACTCAAACTCACTTGACAGTTGTGACTCAAAACCATAGATTCCTCAATCATTTCTTAGTTACTTGACCTCTAGACCATTGATCCAATAAACCCTACATTCTCATGCCAAAACACTAGGGTTTGTTAAAAATCTATCAACCAGAGCTTATCAGTCCCAAACAATGCATCCAACACTTCCTAAATACTCTACACAAACCCACTAATCCATTACATAGACATTTCTAACAACACTTTGTCAAATTCCATCATTGGCACTTTCATTCCACATAGAAAATCACCCAATTTTACCCTAGGGAATCATCCCAAAACTTTCAACCCGCTTCTCTTTCCCTCTAAAACATGTAAACACATACCTTACCATATAAAATTCCTTTCCACTAAGAAACATACCATGATAGTAGGTGGAAAGGCTTATTTCATTATTTAATCTTCAAATAGAGCCTTCACTAGTCTGTAATAGTCAGATTCAAAAAATAGAAGAAATATCTCTCAAAAATTATTGATATACTCTCAAAATTGACACAAAAGAAATCTAATCGATGCTACCACAAATTACAATGATTTTCAAAGCAATTACAAGTGGTACAGGTCCGTACATCCCTTGCAAAGTTTAGAAACTCATAAAATTTGCAGAAACAACATTGCGTTTTTATTGTAAAACTTCAATGCAATGTTCAATAACCCATCTTCGAGCCTTTTTAGGCTTTCAATACATGTTCCCTCCAAATTCTAAGTAAAAAATGCCTATAACTATTTTTTAAACTTCTATGTCCCTTCATATTCCTAAATGTTGCAATTTTTTGCTCTTGACAACATTACATCTTTTTTTTGCAACTTTTGACTCCTAAATACAAATGACTCAAAACACACCCAATTACATAATGAATGGTCTCAATAGACCTTATTTAGTATTAATATACCTCCTCTAATGCTAAAAATACCCTATCACCACTACTTGACATTTTGACCTCTTGAAGCAAACTTCATCTGCTTTCTGCCACCCTGCTCACTAGCCCGTGTGATCATCTTTCCTTAATGCACAAGATAGACGAGCACAAGGGGAATGGTCCCAATGAAGACAATTGTTGTGGTGTCCATCGTTGATCTTTGTCAAAGCCATGTCAATTGGCCTTTTGGAAACATTGGTCCCAATACTAGACACGACACATGACCATTGATCGCTAGCTTGTTTGTTTAAAATAATGTGAAATAAACCAACACAGGTGCAAGGGGAGTGATCAAGATGTGGACACGTCACTTGATAACTGTTGTTGATCTTCTTCAAATGGTGCCAGCTATCTTTACCAAGGAGATCAGGCCAACCAATTCACCAAACACATGGTAGAAGCCCGCCAACTTGTGTGAATAAATTAATAAGGAATAAATTAGCATGAGGGCATGCAGAAGAGGGGTGATCAACCCTTGACGATTGGAAAACCAACGTGAAAACCTAATTCTTCACATGTTGCAAAAGTTAATTTCAAAAGGGGTCCACATCTAGGATCATGGTAACTTGACCCTTAGGAATGGGGATTTAAGACTTAAATCATTAAAAAGAAAATCAAGCCCGACCATAGTAAAATTTTGAACAATGAAAAGGAATTTGGTGACTAGAAAACCTAAACCTAAGGTGTTGGTGAAAATAATGAATTCAATGGCATAAGTGAAAATTTAAACGACTGGATACTAGGAACATTAGGTCAAATGCAAAATTAGAACAACCAAGGGTTTTTTGAGCTTATAGGTTAATTGTGAGGGATTTAGGCAACAAAAAACTCAAAGACAATGATGAGGAACATAACCCTAGGCCAAAACGAGGGTCCAAGTCAAGCATTTACAAAATTTGAAATGGAATCTGAAGACACATGCCTCTTGTAGGCATGGTGAGATCCCAAAATCACATGTTTCAAAGACCAAAGAAAGAAAACAAAAACTAGAACAACCATCAACATATATATAGTTTTTACATAGGCCATAAAGACCTGAACCGAGAGATTCAATCCCTAATTGTCTAAAACCTTCATCTAAGTTGCAAGTTATCAATATGCACCTTGCAATTTAACGAGTTTTCAATTTTTCTTAGTGGTCCCTGACCACTAAAATTTGGTTTGATACTTGCCTCTATCAAAAAATTTATTTTCCACTGTTTGTATTAGGCTAAGGCTAAAAATATTTTCATGAATTTCTCATCCCTTAATCATTCCTCTGTCACTAGACCTATCCATTATGAACTCATCACCGTTACTCCTTTTTATGTCCATTTGTAAACTATGGTCAATCATTAGCTGAAACACATGGCTAATGGAGTACTTTATCTAACTTAACTTGCGACTATACTCCACCAAATTCTCATATAACAAGATAGGAAAAATGAAAAATTCATAATATGTTTTCTCATTATCAATACAAGGGAAAATATCATATTCATTTTGTGTATTGAACAAGAAACATTATATACAACCTCATGCTCAAGCTTATATTCATATTTTAGAGCAATATAAACCAATTATGCTGCCCAATGTTTCATCTTCCTGAAAAATAAATTTCCTGATTCTATAGTACTTTTACTTTTTCTCAAAGAAAGATCCTTCCTGTAGAGGGCATCATTCATATCATCCCAAACATCAAAACGAGTTTTTGTTTCAAGATCACTGTCATACTTTGATTCCTTTTTCGAGTCATCATTTCCCAACTTGAAACAAAATGTTTCAAAGGATGGATCAACCAATTCAAAGTGGATATGATCAGTATCAGGGTATTCAAATGAACCTTTAAATGATAGGTTCACTAACTCATATGTGTAGAAATAATGGAAACTTGAACACAGCTTTTGTTCCACCAAATAGATTTGTTCACATCCTTCTTTAGAAGGACTTTGGTCAAACAAAATCATGTCCATTTCTGCCATAAAATCTATACATCCTGCTTGTGCTTCCTGTAAACAATCAGAAAAAAGATCTTGTTGGTTAGCACTACCAATTCCATCATTAAACTTAGGTTCTAGATCCTGAGTACATACATGTTTTTCTTCAAAATAATCACCAATCATATTATTAGGAAGCTCTAATCCTTCAATAGTTGAATCACATTACAAGAGTTTATCACATGCAATCTATTTATCTACCAGCGAGGGAAAAATCTCATGAGTATTGACACAGTCATATTCTTTAGCCTCAAAGGGCACCCTTAAGCTTTCCTCATAAAAATCTTTACATTTCTCATGAAAGTAACTAGGATTCTCATCTTCACTATCCTGGTCATTAGCATTTAAAAGTACATCAACAATACTTGCAAGTATGACAATATCATCATCCATATAGTTATGCATACATTCATTCTCAGAAATATTCTTATCCATTCTTTGGGAAAAATCTTGATCTTTGTAAATAAGGTTAGCACTCTTGCTATTTTGAGACCTCATTTTTTCTTCCTAGTCATGTCTGGATTCCTAAAAAACTCTTATCCAATCAGTTATTTGATCAAAATCCAGAGGTTTCAAGTCCATTGGCAAGGTACTAAGCCCTGGCTCATAAATGTCACATAATTTTTCAATACATATTGAATCTTTAGGTCACAACCATTTAGGAATTTCTAACAAGGAATCCAAATTTTTTTCTAGCAACTCATATGGTGATTCCTCCTTATACCTCTTCATTCCAAACAACCTCTGAATTAACAACTCCTGATCACCCTCATTTGAACACTGTTGAAAAATATTCTAAGTCGGTTCATGATCAATATGTTGTGAGAATGAACAAAATGAGATATCATAATTTCATCACATTTCTCATCTATTTCATCCTTATTTACATCATCTTTATGATGTGTATCCGGACAAACACTTGCAACCATATATCCTTTCGTCATTGAGTACTTCATAGTGTTTTCAATATCCATAGCAATATGATATGCCTATTACAATGTTGTAGGTTCCTTATCGATTATCAAATAACTCATCTTATTGTCAAAATCACCTAGATATACAATTAAACATTAAGCATCACTAGGTCTTAAATACTCAAGAATAACTTTTACTACTTTCATGAATCTAAGATTAAAAGAAGGAACCAACTCTTCTTCATCTTTTTGGATTTCCCTCAATCTTCTTCTTATCTCATTTGGACTAATCCTTTCACTAAATTGTTCCATAAATGCTATTTTAAAAGCATCCCATGAAGCTATAGAACATATTTGTAAACATGAGTACCAATCTTTGGCATCCTCTTTTAATGAGTGAGCAAACAACTTCATGACAACATCCTCATGATTTATTTCAAAATCACCCATAAAATCTATGAATGCAGTCAAGTGTTTAGAAGCTAACTCAAATTTTTTCCCTGTAAATATTAGTAAAAGTTTCCTAATATCATCATGAATCTTATTAGGGAAACCTTTAATACCTCCAAAACTTAATGGCTTATATCTCTCCATAGAGAATTTTCCTTTGTGGGCAAGATAAGAGTTGTACATATGGCCTACTTTTATTTGACATTCTCCCAAGAAATGCAAGGGATTGATACATTTTTCTTCTGTCTTTATTCAATATTCAAACATTAACCCTATAGTAAATGAGAAACTACCTCATCATGATTATAAAGATGCACAACTCAAATATACTCATGCCTTAAAGTTCTTTTAAAAGGAAATTTTCAGAAATAAGCATACTTCTTCCATCTCATCTTAGATAATACAAGTTTCACCTTAGAAGTATGTAAAACAATCGCCACTATTCCCTTCTCTAGTGCTCAATTAACTTACAAGGGCACATAGTATTTCTTCCACATCTCTTAAAAATGTCTTTCATAGAAATTTATTTCTTCATGCAAATCAAAATAGGGGAAAATACCTGAATATATTTATAGATATTTTGAATTGTGCTTTGTCAGGTTCTTTGCATAGAGTCACCACCTCCTTTGTAGAGGACCAAACTTCAATAAATATGAAATTTCTTTCACCAACTGATTTCAATTAAAGCTTCATTTTCCTCAAACAATTTTCATTGGTACAAAGTTCTTTGATGTCGCCACCCACTTTTAGTGAGAACTTTAATTTATAACCTTCGTGACTCTATCAAGGAAAAATGATCTATTGCAAAGGTTTTCAAGAATAGTTCCCCAGTGGAGTCACCATTTCTGTTGGTTATTTTTTTAGAACCAATCTTATTCTTACCCCATACCTATGAACTTTCTAGAATTCAATTATCAATAAGGGTAAGGATTGGCCAACACTTAAGGTGTTTTAGGCCTTCACTTCTTCAATTTGGGCTCTGTTAGACCTAAGAGAGTAATCCTAAACATTGTGTTTACAGATATTGGTGTGCCTAGGTATCAAACATAGAATAAATAGATGAATCTCCTTAAGTGTTTAATAGACACCATGCCTTAAGATTTGGATAACCTTCGAGGCAGTGACTAACTTAAACAAGAGAAAATATAATTCATTAAGATTTACACACACCCAGAAAGAGTTTTACAAGTAAGTTGATTGTTTTTTTGTGATCAGTTGTTGAATTAGTTACCACACACTCTAGTATAATTACCTTATTAAACCAGTGCTATATTCTTGGGATGGAGTCAAACTTAATATCCATATGGCTAGATAATAATTCTATATCTAACAATACTCAAAGCCTGGAAAATATTGCATTACAATATCCCCACTTATTGTTTCCACAATTCACTTCTTACTAAAATCTTGTACATGAATTATTTCAAACCCACTGTTATATTCAAGAATTTACATACATTCATTGAAATTATAAGCAAGAATAAAACACATCCATTGGGAATCAACAAAGATAAATAAGATAACCATTGATTTTATTATTCATAGTCTGTATAACCTATACATAGGAGAGTAATGCTGATGGTCAATGTAACACAATAACATTAAAACAAAATATTGCTAATCTATTTCTCCTAAAAAAGATAAATAATCTAAAACTATCTATCTTCCAAGGTCTCTGTAATTGGTTCTCAACTATGTTGTCATCATTTAGTGTCCTATGCAACTGTAATGTTCAAGGGACCTACTGGTAAAGAGTATAAACTAAATAGTACAAACTAATCTAACGTTTCGGGGCTGTAAATAAGTGGAAAAAGATAGCATATGGCTTAGGACAACAATACATGAACATAGACTTCTTTAATTTCAGACACATAAAATTCATAATGAGAATTTGAAACCAACTAAAACCATGGAATAACACAATCTATAGCATAACCTATACCATTGTATTCATTCATAGTGCAAATTTTAAAACATACAACAATTCATCATCCCATTTTTTAAAAAACCTTCTTTTCAAATAATAAAATATCACAAGCTCATTACCAAAATTAATAGATCAACAAACATAAAGAAACATCATCCGTAGATAATTCAATGAAATGGTTTTAGATTCAAAATATTCTATTTATTTTTGTCAAATAAGAGACATTTATGCATATCTCCTTCAACAGTTAACTTGGTTTGGTATATGACACGAGGCTTCTTCCTTCAATTTGCCTTATTTATTTCAGTTCTCATCTCATCCCATGTTATGGGGTGGGCCTGTACTTGCTGCCTCTTCTCAAAATTCAATTTTAACCAAGTAGGTGCAACTGGCTAAGTGGCTACCTATTGAACATTAGGAGGTGTCAAGGATGGAGGTGTAGAAGAAATAATTCCAATGGTTTGTTGAGAAGTAGCCCTTTGTAGCTCCTCTTGCTCCTTTTGTAACCTTTCCTATTCTTTCCTCTCATTCTCAAATTTTATTTCTTCTATCTTTCTTATTTCTTCCTCTTGTTTAGCAACCTCTTCTTCATCTTTCAACCTCTACTGCTCCAACTCTTTAGTCTAAAGCTCTTCCTCTGCTACCTTTTATTGAGCAGCCTTCAATTTTTTGCTCGCGATCTTCTTCTTCTCCTACTTTCTTTAATGCTTTAGCCACTTCCTCTTCCCAATCTAGCTCCTCAATTTTCCTTTTGTGTTCTTCTTCTTGGGTGGCTTATTTAGCAGCCAAATTTTAGGCACTCTCCATTAGTTCTTCTTGTTCCTTTTTAGTTAGTACTTACATCATTTAACTCCATCTCTGCACTATGCAAACTTCCAACTTCAAACCTAGTTTCCTCTTCTCCTGGTTCTTCTTCAAATTTCTTCAGATATTCCTCCCATTTAGGTCCCTCTCCTTCCTCAGATGGAGTTATTTCAAAATATGAAGGAATATCTGCTATATCAACTATAGGAGGTTTTTCCTTTTCAACAATTGTAGTTTTTGAAGTTGTTGGCATGGTAGGAGCACTTCCCTTAGTTTGTGGAGGAACAAAAACATGTCCTTGTACAAAAATCTCCTCACCAGGGTGAACAATGGCCAAGGGTACGATAGCAAAACTTGAAGTAACCCCAATAGCAACCACCTCATAAGTAGCCTTTTCTTTATGCAAAGCATCATCAATCTCTTGTAAAGAAACATCTTCCTCTACTTGAGGATGCTCTTCTGTGGTTGCTTCCACCATTACAACACCTTTCTTTAACCTTTTATATTGTTTAGTCTCTGTGGAGGAAATGGGTTCACTACTAGAACCTCTTTTCTTTGATACCCTAGCTCTTGGCTATTTCAAATGGAGTTCAATCCATTTCAAGATCCTATTTACCACTCCCTGAGATACTTTTTTGATTTTATATTCTTCCTTTTCTGCCCAATTGATGGACTCCAAGCTTTTTGTAGCCACTTTGTCCAAATCATGTCGAAGATCAAGAGTGATCCCATCATCTGTAGTTCCTTTAGGAATATCAATTTTAACAAAAAAATCACTCATCTGGGGAATTGTTAACCTCTCATAGCTCTTTTTCCGTACTTCAAATTGATCTTGAAGGTTAGCCCAAAAGTGGTCAAGAAGTGGAATATGCTGAGAAAAGTGAGAGGGATACAATGCATACATTTTCTTATTAGGATCAAAATTCTTCCTGTAAGTGTGTTGCTGCAAATTTAGAGCCTGGAATTCCTCAATTGTTGATTTAGCCATTACTAAAGAAGAATAAGAATAGAATCCCAATTTCAAAGGAAACAAATGAGCAACAGTCTTATGTTGTTAGGAGAATACAACATTTACTTATGAAGCCTACCTAGAAAATTCAATAAGAATCCACCTATCACCACAACATCTTGGCAAATTAAAAGGGTGGCCATAAAAAAAAAAAACCTAAAATAAGTAGTCTTGGGGTATTGAATAAACCAATATCCCCATTCCTAAATGAACTCCATTGCCTCCCATGACAATCTAAAACCAATGTAACCTATGAGCTGATTTATAACCACATATAGAAAAACATCATTGAATTTATTAAAGTGCTTCTCCGACTCCTTTAGCTCAAGCTAGTTATAATACTCCCAAACCTTCTTTTGATCCAGGCCATTGTCCATTGAACCCTGAGTTTTCAATCCAGGAAACCACCTAATCCTTGCTGCACAATACATGACATAAGAAGACATATAAAATGTCTTAGTCTGTGTTACCTTGAGGAGCTGGTCATGAATTTTATTTGAGATGATTTCCCCCAATCTAAGTGTTGCTTTCCATCTAGAATCAACTGCATGAATGGAAACATCTAGTGTTCAAAGATATGAGAATTTGATTTGCCAAACACTTTGGCCAACAATGTGATAATATCTCCTATATCCTTAGAAAATTTTGACCTCTTAGGATTAGGTAGCACCTTCTTTAATGACTTCTTTTCTTTCTTCAACCACCATTTATTGATAAGTTGTTTGTTTCCTTCTACATCCCTATTCCATAGTTCAAGTTCCTAAGCCTTAGTCATCATCTTAAGATTGGGGTAAGGAGGAAGTTCAAAGACATGTCTAATCATGGTCGGGGTTAAATCAATGATAACATTACCTTGAGCATCAATACATTGTATCTGAGTAGGATTATACACCTATGTGCAATAGTTAGGATAAACTTAGGACACTATACAACAATAGGAAAACTAGGTAGATGAGCTAGCTCTGATTCTACAATTCTCCTTGCTCTTGGGACAACATCCTCTAAAAAGGTATCTTTGTGGAACTACTCCAGATCCATATATCCTACCAATGTGTTAGTTATGTTCATGACTTCAGAGTCAAATTTAGATGGAACTAGGCTCCCCTAATACTTATACTTCATTGTGTAAGGAACTTGTTCTGGTTTTAATCTCTAAGCTCTAGCCCTCTCTGATGTTCCCTCAGCAGACACTTCCTTAGTATGTACTTCCTCTTCAGAGTTATCCATTTGTTAGTTATCCTACAATTTCCATTATTAGGAAAAGATGAAAGATATATGAGGAGTATCTTAAACACGAGCATTCACATGACATCCACATTAATTCAAGTTAGAATCCAATTCAATAATTTAACTCGTCATTTTTGGGCATCAGACTCAAAATAGAATCAAGAGCATAGTAATTTTAAACCATAAACTGAATTTTGTTGGGTGTTAGGATTGGGTCATGACTATGTACCATACCTATGTTTAAAGGAGTTTAGTGCAATTCTAGAGTTTGACCTTGCAATGTTCAGGAGATAGGATCGAGTCTTGGATAGGCACCTAGACACATCATAGTTGGGTATTAGTGCACATTCTGATCTCGCAATGTAACTGAGAGTTGAGATCGGGTCACGACTAGGAAGTGGTATTTAACCAATAAAATCAATGAATGGGATCTTGTAGAGTGTTGATCTCGACTTTGAATCAGACGTTGGGACCGGGTTGTCATTTGGAACCCGACCCATCCAAAATGGACAAGTGTTAGTAGCTTCTTGAGTTTCAAACCCAATAAGATATCGAGAGTTGGGGTTGGGACTAACCAAGCCTTACAATGTGCACACTGGAATAGGTCAACTCTGAGTTCTGATCCCAACAAGATGTCATGAATCAGGATTGGGGTGTCATCAGGTCCATGTATGAATTGATGGGTTAAAGGTTCAGTGTCAAAACAACTTCTCGGCCCAATGGTAATGTGAGGGTCAAAAGTAGGACTTGGAAGAAGAATTAGTCAAAAATTTAAATCAAACTCATGGTATCAGTCCTGAAACATAGATTTTTGGGAACCTAAATGCTTGCTCTTGCACTTCTATGTTTTTCACCTAAAAGGAGAGAGATTTAGGTCCAAAAACTCTTATGTAACACTCAAATTAGGATGTGTGCAATGTGCTATGATGCAAATGAACTTAAATAAATTCAATTGATTGATTAAAATGAACTAAATGAATGCAAAAGTGCAATTTGAGCTATGTTTGAAAACACATTATGATATGCAAACAACTATGAAAATGAAGAAATTATGCAGAACAAAGAGTATAGGGGTAAATTTGAGTGCACCTCGATGAAGTGTGAGATTTCTAGAGTGTCTGGAATGCTGATGAATTTTACTAATTTTTCACAGTGGGACTCATTTGCCCTGGTTGGCGAATCAATCCTCCTACTAATGAAAAACTATCGGGAGCTGATTTCTACTTGTTGGGATATGAAATCTGACAAAACTCAACTTTCTAGTCCTAAGATTGGACTCATTTTCCACAGGTGGTGAATCAGTCCTCTCCCAAATTTTTGAAAAACTAAGAGACAACTTTACAACACCAGATCTAGAAATGTCTGCTTGTCGGGTTGTTGAAGTCAAATTTGCAGAAAACGGACAAATAAGTCTCTCCAAGCTTGAATTTGACTTGTGTTGACTTGAAGCACCTAGTTGACATAAAAATAAATCTTCAACACCTAATAACCTATCAAATTTGCAAACAAAAAACTGCAAATACACAATAAAAAAGGGGAAAAATGATTAGGGTTAGTGAATAGGGGTTTGCTTTGGTCAAACCCCACTTTTGGTAATTATACCCTTGAAAAGGATAATGAAATGCAAGAGAAAGATAAAGTAATGACATGCAAATGAATCAACTCACCTAACTCTTGATCTTGTAATTCTGAAGTAGTGTCAATGGCAGCTTCAAAGTGCTTTAATCGATGATGTAAAATTCTTGAATACTTAAGAGAACTGTAGGAGATTGAATGCTTGAATGAGGAGATGTAAAATGAGGTGAAAATCACTTATTTATACAATTCTTGTGCCTTACTATCTGTTCATACCTCATCACAGGCCGAAATCAAGTGTTTTTGAATAAAATCCTGAAAGGAAATTTAAAATATTTTGAATTTGGGGCCAAGGGGGATTCATTCACCACCCATAGCGAATGGGTCCCACCTAGGACCTAAAAACAAGTGTTGGGAATAATGTTTTATTTAATGTTATTTATTGGGATAACATTCAAAAATACACTTAATTAAGTTATATGAGGGCATAAAGAGACAAAATAAAGCATGAGAAAGGTGTAAATAGTGAAGATGTGCCTAGAAAAGCATGAAATCCTATTACAAGACTTTACAACACTTCAATATAGGACTTGATGATGAATAAAAAGGTGATTTTAGGTAAATTGCATTAAATAGAGTCTAGAAGAATGTAGAAATATCTTACAACACTTCACAATACCTTCACAAGACGTCGTTCTTTAAATTTTAGTACCTAAACAAGCATGTTCAATACATGTCACAACATAAAATCAAAGCAACATAGTTCCAACACCATGAAACAAGACCTAAAAGGCCATGAAAATGACAAAGGGCCATTTTTCTATGGCACATTTAGACCCCACTTTAGTGAGAGGATGAACTAGCTTCAAACTCATAGTAAAGTAGCCATGAACATCGAGGGGAGGGTTCAAATGCACTTACGCTACCAAGATGTAATACAATTATCAAGAGGGATGATCAAGCCCCCATGATGAAGATCCCATGGAAAACTAAGCATAAGGACAAAGGAACACACAAGTGTTGAAATGATTTGGATGAAGCTTTGATCATCAATCCAACTAGTTGTGAAAAGAGATCTAGGATGATTGTTTGAAAAAGACAATGTGTACTCACTCTAGGGCCACAAAACTAGTTGTCCGTGTGGTGAGAAGGCCCAAAAAAAGAAGTAAGATACATATGCTAGTTGATATACACTCACAAAACACAAAAGTGGCTATGGGAAAAGTCATGCCGCTAGTTGGGCTTCCTGTTCAACCATGCCAAATTTATACCGCTTGATAACTTTAACAAGGTGCCACAAGGAAAATTCCATGAACAAAAAGAAAAGGTACCACAATCATGCAAGTTGTGTTATGCAAGGTGGAAAAAATGAAAAAATCTAAAAAGTGACGAACGCATCATGTAAATGACAAAGAGGAATGTAATATGTTGAGATATATCACACTTATGGAGGACATCAGACCCAATGTCATCCAAAAAGTGACAAATACATCATGTAAATGACAAGGCTACACTAAGAAGCATGAATGCATAATGAAATAATGGTAATGTATGCCCCCCACTTTAAAGGAATTGCTACACATTGTTCTGTGAGAAATTACTTTAAAGTAGAGAAGAAAATAAAAAGAAAAAAAGAAAACAAGACATGGAAGCCAACTTGGAAAGCTCTATGCCAAGTCATATGTTTTGAAGGTAGGCTGCGTCATGTCAAGGAAAAATGAAAAACAAAGAAAGGGAGTTGCCCCCTAGAAAAGAAAATACACCAAACACATAAGGGATCTATGGATTTGGGGTCAATATGCTCATTGCTGCAATGTTTTTATGAAAGAGTGTGGAACTATCATCATTCCCTAAATACACATAGAACTAGAATAATAACACAAAGAGAGTGAAAACAAAGGAAAAATAAAGTTTTTTTTGAGTCAACATGGAAGAGACATTGCATTCTCAATGCCTTGCATTGTACCCAAAAGGAAAACACAAGCCAAAAGAAAACGATGAGGTGAAAAGAAAATGAAAAATATTTTGGGTCAACATGAAGGAGACATTGCGGTCCCAATTCCTTGCATCATACCCAAAAGGAAAAACACAAGAAAAGACAAAGGAAAAAGAAAGAAAAAAGGACCATTTGGGTCAACATGGAAGAGACATAGGGCGTCTCTACGATTTGCATCATCCCCAAAAGGAAAAAAAAAACAAAAATGAAAAAGACAAGGAAAATTTGGGTCAACATGGAAGAGACATAGGGCATCTCTACACTTTGCATCATTCCCAAAAGGAAAACACAAAAAAAAAATGAAAAAGACAAGGACCATTTGGGTCAACATGGAAGAGACTTAGGGCGTCTCTACGCTTTGCCTCATTCCCAAAAGGAAAACAAAAAAATGAAAAATACAAGGAATGTTTGGGTCAACATGGAAGAGACTTAGGTTGTCTCTATGCTTTGCGTCATCCCCAAAAGGAGAACACAAAAAAAATCATGACAAATAGAAGAATAAAGGTATGAATAGAAGAAGTGTACAAAGAGAAGAAACACCAAACACACGATATGAGGGAACACAATATGCACATGAAAAAGAAAAAGAAATAAAGATAAAAGGCTAGCTAGGAAAATGCAAGTCAACCATCTAACAAGTCATCTGCCTCCCAATCATATTCATTGTAATACGAAGGTGGTTGACTATCCAAAGGAAGAATCACAAGTGACGAACTAGGAGTTGTACCAGGTTCTTCACTTGGTGGAGAGGATTTATCATTTAAGCTCATTGTAGAAGAAAATATAGAGTTCAAATCATTATGCACTTCTTCATCTATTTTAGCGATCATCACATCATCGTCATCATCATCAAGATTAATAACGACGGGAGGACAAAGGGTGATTTCTAAGGATGGATGTATCAAGAGTGTTGGTTGTTGGATGGGTTCATCTTGTTGTGATTGTTGGGTTGAACTATCATATGATAGGTCAGGAGAGGGAAGGTGGTCATCTATCACTTCTGTCAAGGGTGGAGGTTGATTTTCTTTATCGTCGTCCATACGAGATTTTTGAGCAAGGAGACGATGGTAATGTCGATGTTCCTAAGCACCACGGTTTCATTTAATTCTGTATTGGAGTTGTTGAGGTGTAAGAGTGGATTGAGTCATCATAGGTTCTTTCACTTCTGAAGGGGGAAGAGCAGGAGAAACTGAAGAGGATGGATCAACCACTTTCTCTTTTGCTTTATACACTTGTTTGATACGATGAAGTAGGACAAGAGTTATTTCATTTTCCTATGAGTGTTTAAATGATGGCAGAGAAGTGTCAAGAGGGGATTGTTCAGAAGGTTTGATGGTTTTTTCAATATCGGATTAAGGTGTAATCATGGTTTCATCGAGGATAGGATGGGTGGAGGTGGACGGAGATGTGTTACAAAGAGATAATTCAGCTATCTTTTTGGCTTTAAACTTTTGATAAGCAATGTAAAAGAAGTCCTTAGGAGGGGTGATAGGTTCCATGGGTTCAGGCCAAAGGATTCTAATGAAAAATTACCTTCGGAAGATAAAGGATTAAATCCACTGTGGTGTATGGTGAATACCTCATTGCCATGTGGAAACTTCAAGCACTTATGAACAACTGATGGGATTGCTTTCATTGAGCGAAGCCAAGGAAGGCCTAGCCACAAATGAAATTGGTCAAATTGTGGAATAATGGAAAATGTTACCTCCAAAGTCTTAGGTCCTATTTGTAAAGGTAGCATGATCGATCCAATTGTAGGGAATGCAAAACCATTATGTGTTTTAATCCATGCAATTAGTTTATTATAGTCATCTTGATATAGATCATGTAATACTAGAAACTCTTCTATGATCATGTTCTCACCATAAGTGGGATCTATTAATATCCCATTAGTAGGTTTATCATAGATTCTGCCAACTATGTAGAGAGGACCATCAGGAAGTTTTTTTAGTATGTCTTTAGCAGAAAAAGAAATATCAAGAGATTTAGTGGTTTGGCCCTTATGAGGAATAACATCTATCATAGCTACAAGTTTATCCATAGGACTAGCTTGGGTAACAATAGGAGGTGTATCAGGTTGTTCGTTGTGTGTATCAACAGTCATTATATTAGGATTTGAAGGTTCACTAGCCTTGACAAACGAGATGGTGTGTTTAGGCATAGGGTTGGTAA
This sequence comes from Sequoia sempervirens, assembly GCA_007258455.2. NCBI lineage: Eukaryota > Viridiplantae > Streptophyta > Pinopsida > Cupressales > Cupressaceae > Sequoia > Sequoia sempervirens. The sequence continues at coordinate 101,127,636 of VDFB02026320.1, forward strand.
AAAATTGCAAATTTTGGTTATGGGGTGCAATGGACTTATTACCTTGATCATTAACACCCATAATGGGGAATTCACCTGAATCAATGAGGTCTTGAACTAAATTTTTAAGATGCTTACAATGTTCAGTGTCGTGGCCATTTTGATGATGAAAATGGCAACAAGCATTAGGTTTGAAGGTAGGTGGTAAGGCTTGATTAGGATCAAGTGGTCAAACAGGTGGTAAGGTGAGCATGCATTTTTGAATTAATTGGTTCATTGTATGATGGAGGGTGTTAGGTAAAGGAGTGAAGTGTCTATTCAGATTGCCATAATGATAAGGCATGGTTGTCTTAGTAGCGGCCATTGAATTTTGAATTTGTTGAGTTGGTTGTGGTTTTGGTGATGGAGGTGGATTAAACTATGAAAAGCCTTAGTTAGGTTTGTGGAAGTTTTGCGCGTGATTTTGGTTTTGATTGTTGTTTTCAGGTTTGTCAACTAGGCTAGAAGTGGATTTTGACTCACAAATTGAAACCAAATTGTGGTAATCACATAAGGTTGTACATAAATACATGAATGACGAGAATTTAATCATGGTGAGTTTATCTTGAAGGTTGGTGTGCAAATTCTCAATAAACATCTTCTGCAGATGCGCATTTGGAATTTTGACATCAACTTGAGCATATAAGGATTGGTAATGGGAGATGAAATCTGTCACTTTTTCATTTGTGTTTTGTATACATCTCATAAGGTCAGCCATTGTATTTTTAGGTGTCATGTGCACTTGAAAGTGACTAATAAAATCTTCCAACAACTTGTTAAAGGAATGGATGGAATGATTGGGCAAGTTGGAAAACCATTCTAAAGCGGTATCTTTCAAGGTCCTTGGAATTTTTTTTTCCAAAAGTTTATCATCGAGGAAAAAGTCACTACACAAAGCGGTATAAGCATTGAAATGGTTGATAGGGTATCCTTTTCCTCTATATTTCTCAAACCTCAACATTTCTATCCCTTGTGGCATCGGGGTACGCAATATTTCTAATGATAAGGGGCTGTTGTGGACAAGATATGTGGGTGGAGCAGTTTGACCTTGACTAATGGCAAAAAATTGGTGTTGCATGGATTAAAAAATGTTAACGAGTTGTGTAAGAAGAGGATCAGGATAATTGGGTTGAGGTGGAAGGGAAAATGGTGATGGAGTGTAAGTGATGTTAGGGGAGGTGAAAGGAATGCTAAGGGGTGTGAAAGTGGTGGAAGGAACTTATGATGCCACAAAATAAGTAGGAATGCTAGTGGAAATTGGGAAAGAAGTAGCCACATAATTAGGTTGATGCATAGTTGTGTGGACTTGCAGATTGGTGTAAGTTGGTATGGAAGCTATAGTTGAAGGGAGAGTAACTTGAGGTGCTCCTTGGCTTATGGGAATGTTTGCGAATTGGGTAGTTGAAGAGGCATGTTTATTGTAAATCTTAGCTATTTGTTTCAGCACTTGTAAGCCATCATCACTCTCAATTAAGTGATGAAGGTTCTCAATAGCAGGTATAGCAGTGGTGAAAATGTTTTCAAGTGACAAATCTTGTTGTAAATGTGCAAAGTCCTCATGAATATTAATGACCTTTTCTTGCAGGAGGGATTTGTTTTGATTGCCAACATGCATAGGATGGAAAGTTGAAGGCATGTAAGTGGTATTGTCAGGGCCTAATGCACCGTTGTCCATACTAGGAGTAGGAGCTTGTGAGATCCCAAGGTCCAAAACGAAAGTGCTATTATGGGATGCCATGAGTCTAGAAGTTCTTCTCACTAAAGTATCATCAACGAGGCACCAAACACTCATGAAAGTACCACAAAGGAAGGGTGGATGGAAATGCAAGCTAATCTAAGAAGTCTAAAATGAAAATAACAAAGAATCTACTAACTGTAAGAGAGAGCTAACTACAAAAAATAGAAATGCAAACAAATGCCAGAAATGATGTTTCAGAAGTGTAGAGGGACTGATTCACCCTGGGTGGCAAATGAGTCCCAGGATACAATTTTTTTGTGTTTTTTAGAAATTTAAGGATGATTTAAATGCTCTACATAATGCAATTGCAGATGTAGAATGCAGATTTTTACTTTTTTCAATGAAATTGAATGCAAAAATGAAAGCTAAATGACTATTTCACTAATGCAAAATGAAAGGTCTTAGAATGCAATAACAAATCAATGTCTTAATTGAATGCTAAAGCAAATGGAAACTAAGCTGCAATATGTAAATGCAATCAAAAGTTTAAAGTGTTGAAAAGTCATGTTCACCAAAATGAAACATAGATTTTTGGGAACCTAAATGCTTGCTCTTGCACTTCTATGTTTTTCACCTAAAAGGAGAGAGATTTAGGTCCAAAAATGCTTATGTAACACTCAAATTAGGATGTGTGCAATGTGATATGATGTAAATGAACTTAACTAAATGAAATTGATTGATTAAAATGAATGCAAAAGTGCAATTTAAGCTATGCTTGAAAACACATTGTGATATGCAAACAACTATGAAAATGGAGAAATTATGCAAAACAGAGAGTAAGGGGTAAATTTGAGTGCACCTAGATGAAGTGTGAGCTTTCTAGAGTGTCTGGAATGATGATGAATTTTACTAATTTTTCACAGTGGGACTCATTCGCCCTAGGTGGTGAATCAGTCCTCCTATTGATGAAAAACTATCGAGAGTTGATTTTTGTTTGTTGGGATCTGAAATCTGACAAAACTCAAGTTTCCAGTCCTAAGGTGGGACTCATTCACCATAGGTGGAGAATCAATCCTCTCCCAAATTTTTGAAAAAATAGGAGACAACTCTACAACACCAGATCTAGAAATGTCTGCTTGTCGGGTTGCCAAAGTCAAATCTGTAGAAAATGGACAAATAAGTCTCTCCAAGCTTGAATTTGACTTATGTTGACTTGAAGCACCTAGTTGACATAAAAATCAATCTTCAACACCTAATAACCTATCAAATCTTCAAACAAAAGGCTGTAAATACACAAGAAAAAAAGGGAAAATGATTAGGGTTAGTGAATAGGGGTTTTCCTTGGTCAAACCCCACTTTTGGTAATTAAACCCTTGAAAAGGATAATGAAATGCAAGAGAAAGATAAAGTAATGACATGAAAATGATATCATTTCACCTAACTCTTGATCTTGTAATTCTGAAGTAATGTCAATGGCAGCTTCAAAGTGCTTTAATTGATGATGTAAAATTCTTGAATGCTTGAATGAGGAGATGTAAAATGAGGTGAAAATCACTTATTTATACAATTCTTGTGCCTTACTATCCATTCATACCTCATCACAGGCCAACATCAAGTGTTTTTGAATAAAATCTAGAAAGGAAATTTAAAATATTTTGAATTTGGGCCCAAGGGGGATTCATTCGCCACCCATGGTGAATGGGTCCCACCTAGGACCTAAAAACAAGTGTCAGGAACAATGTTGTATTTAATGTTATTTGTCAGGATAAAATTCAAAAATACATTTAATTAAGTCATATGACGGCATAAAGAGACAAAATAAAGCATGAGAAAGGTGTAAATGGTGAAGATGTGCCTAGAAAAGCGTGAAATATTGTTACAAGACTTTACAACACTTCAATATAGGACTTGATGATGAATAAAAAGGTGATTTTTAGGTAAATTGCATTAAATAGAGTCCAGAAGAATGTAGAAATATCTTACAAAACTTCACAACACCTTCACAAGATGTCATTCTTTGAATTTTAGTACCTAAATAAGCATGTTCAAGCCATGTCACAACATAAAATCAAAGAAACATAGTTCCAGCACCATGAAACAAGACCTAAAAGGCCATGAAAATGACAAAGGGCCATTTTTCTACGGAACAGGTCCAACCCCTGATCTCGATAGTAATGCGGGGATTAGAGAAGTGGAGGAACTGACATTGAGCAATAGACAAACCTAAGTGTTGGTTAAATTTTTTACCCCGATATACATGCAAGGATTGGGAATTGAAAGGGTGATGAATAAAAAAGGTGGTAAAAAATATGACAGTATCCTAAAGCATGCCTTTGGGACCAGGTTACATGTGGGATCAAGAAATTTTGATTTATAATGGTCGGCACTTCAAAATTGGTGATTTAAACCAGCCCAACCCAAACGTAGAGCAAAACCCTAGGCAACTAGGGTAAAATGAGATGGATGATCCTATGACCAAAAGACAAGACGATGACACAAGAGGATGAAACAATGCACAACAAACCCAACATGGGTTTGAGATTGAAGGAAAATACACCAAATGGTGTGAAAGAAAACATAAAGAGACAAAACAAAGCTGAATGAGAAAAGGAAAAATGAAAAGAAAATAAGAAAAAACACGTGAGGAAAAAGCAACCAAAACAGAAGAAAAAATAAGAAAATAAGGACAAAAAAAGAAGCAAGAAAACCTACCTTTGAACACACCCAAGAATTATAAAGCACAATGACAAATCACAATGAACTCCTCAAACCCTAGCTCTGTGTTTCTCTCATTCTATTTGCCAAAATCTTCAAAGAAGAATGGACAAAAATCAACAAGCGACGAGATTTAAACCCATTCACATGTGTGAGTGGTTATAGCATTAATGGTGGGTTGGTTGGTCTCAAGATTCAAGCGGAGTATTAAATACAAGGTTTAGGAAAGAAGGTAAGTAGAAGTTGTGGTGCAGGAGCACCTAGGCTGACCTCCATTTTGGTTTGCAATGTTTTGGCTTGTACTGACTTTAGCCAAGTCAAGAATGTTTGTATGTTTAGATTGGAATTTTAGAATGTATTGTGTGTGTGGAGAATTAGTCACTAGGACTAAAATCTTCATTAATTTATATTATTGTTAATTTCTGCTTTATTAAGATTTGGATAGCATATGTTAAGATATGAAGCTTTATGTGTGTGCTTAACACATCCTCGTTGGTGGAAGATGCTAATGGACAGTTAGGGAGGTGTTTGATTCAGAATCAAGGTGCTGGAGATCCTAAAATGTAGGGTGGTGGCGAAGTTGCAAGGATAATGCTAAATTACATGCAACCTAACTTTTGGATTCCCTTGGAATCAGGGAAAATGCCGAGCAAACTGCCCTTGAATCATGGCAAAGGCATCAAGAGTGGTGTGTGTGGCTCGAGAAAGAGCAGTTAGAACATTGTAAACATTTTTCTGTTGGAAAAGAATAGAGAACAGTTTGTATTTTCTGTATTTTCTGTGTCTGCTGAAAACCCCGTGTGTTTTCAAACAACTGTGATATTTATGGAATTTATGCATTGAGTGGCGTTGGATCAGAGTTTATTTAATACATCTTAGTTCTTTTCTTTTGTAAATAGCTCTTTAAGTAAGATTACATGCATTAGAGTTAAGCTTTAGATAGCAAGGGATAAATCATGACTGTATTTCCTGTGTCTGCCCATGAGTATTAGAGACAGTGAAATCAAATATTTTGTAAATACTTTTTATTCATTGTATTGAAGTTCTTAGCTTAGTATTGATTCAGTTTCATTCGATGTTCAGGTTACTTAGGATAATATTGTAGATTTGACTCCATAAGATTAGAGATTTGGAAACTTTTCAATTGCAGTTTTGGACAGTCATTCTTGAAATGACTCCCCCATAGCCATTGACCGCGGGATTCTCCTGAGAGTGGTGGAATATGGGGATGGAGTCAGTATTTTGTAATGATTTGACAGTTGGAAACATGGAGAATAGAGAAAAGAGTTACAAACCCAAACCCTAGGCGAGCTAGGACTGCCCAGTTAGGGAATTGGGAGTGAGAATCAAAGAACCAAGGTAGGGGAAGGTACATTTGTATGGAAAAAGTACACTTCTAGGTGGAATGTGATTAGATACAAGGACACCTGAGAGATGGAAGATTGAACAATTCTCTTGAGTGAGAAACAAGCAAGTGATCAGCAAAACCCTAGGAATTAGGGCAATTAGGCCTCCACTCCAAGAACTCAAGAACCAGCTGTATGGAACAGAAGAAGGCCAGAGATCTGTTGCAAGATTTAAAAACCTGAAAAGGGTGTCTGAAAATGTATTTTTTTTGACAGGTTGTTTGGCCGGTTTGAGAGAAAAAAACAAAACTAGGATTGGTAAGGGCTACAAGGATTAGCCCCTTCCAAAGGCAAAGTCATGAAATTGGGTAGTTTGATGGCTACACAACAAGCAAGATGGAGCTTCATGAATGCAAGAAGCATGAGGACAGTATTTTCAAAGCCCCTGCAAAGTGTTCAAGTCAGGCAATGAGATTGACATCTAGACTCTTCTAGGTGTAGGGTGAAAGATTGAAATTTCAAGTGGTAGTTGTGAAGGAGACAACAATTTTAAAGAGTGTTGAAGCCTCCAAGGTAAGAACAAGGATAGTAACTCTTGTGATAGAGTTAAAGGAGGGCTTAGTTAATGATCTAAGTCAGTTTAGGACCTTGTAGCCATCAGGTTCATGAGTGAAGACAGAGAGAAAGGTCTTCTAGTTGGAGTGCAAGCATACCTTGGAGGTTAACATACACCAAGTTGGGGTCATGGAATGGACCGAGATCTGAACCCAAACAAAAAAATAAAAGACAAGGAAAAAGATGTGGCCATGACCGAGACATGAATAGGGACTTGAACCTTGTGAAAAGTAACAAGTGCATGTTCCTTCCTAAAACTCGAACCCATAAAGCAAAAGAAACAAGGAATTAGGAGAAAAAGAACAACTCCTAAGACCCAAACAAGAATGTCAAGGACAAAAAAACACAAGGGGTACCCATTTTGACCAGAAACAAAATGGGGTGGTTATGCAAGGTATAACAATTGGCGACTTGACTCGGAAAATGGTTTACCCATTTTCAAGATACTGAAGAATTTTCACCTAGAACCTTTGGTTCATGAAAATTTTAACTCGAGTATGATGAGTCATGATAAAAAAGGTTGAGTTGGAATCTAAAATGTAAATCAACAATAACCACTTCGAATCTAAGTGTGTGCATGTATGGTGCATCTCTTTCCCTAAAGGTTCTTCATACCCCTGAATAACTATATTTAAGATCCAAGGTACATGAGTTGAACCCTTTTGACTGTTGTGCAATGATATCCTGGGTATTCCTCCATTGTTAGTCAGGCGTCTATAGCCCTAGTGGAGATACCTCTAGTTCTCTCAAAGAATTGCTCTACTACCATCCAGGCATCCATAGCCCCAGTAGAGATAATTGAATTACCCTTCTCATATTGAGTTTTCCATCATTTAATGGTTCTCTTTTCTTTTCTTTTGTATAGGCTTCACTTGAAGAAATTCTTTTTATCTTTTCTCAATACTCAAATATAACATCCTGAAATTTGGGTTGAGAACTACAATGGACCTCATGATAGTGTTAGGACTCATATTTTTCACCTGAATCTAGAATATAGTCACATTGAGACAAATATGCCTTTATACATAAACATATGTTTTTATCTATTTTGTGACAAATTCAAGTGTGGTTTATGAGATCACTTATAATATACTTGTTTGTTCTTAACCTTTCAGACTATTATTAAAAAAGAACACAAGACACGGGTCTTGAAACAAAAAAATTCAATAGACATACCTAAAAATACCTAAACCAATTTCTCCCCTAGTACCTTCAGTATACTTTGAATAACCACCCCTTCATTTTGAAATGGAGAAAATGAAGTTCACCTAGAAACAAAAGAATATAAAGACAAGAAATAAAAACAAAAACAAACAAACCAACAAAAATCAAGCACAACAACAAACCAAAAAACAACTAATTAAATATATACAACCAAATAGAGCATTAGACCCTCATGGGACAAAATAATGTTTGAGAAACTATCCATTGATAGGCAATGGAATAGGTTCTCCCGTGAAAGTACTCAACCGAAAGGAATTCTCACCAAGGATTTGGGTAATCTAATATGGACCCAACCAAAGTTGGTTAAAATTTTGGTGATAACCTTTCCTTTCTCTGGCTTTATCCCATAGCAGCACAAGGTCTAATATTTTGAAAGCTTTAATTTTGACTCTTTTATCAAACCAACATTTGACAAAAGCCTAATGTTTGGAAAACTGTTGGAGAGCAGCATCCCTCTTTTCTTCCAAACTGAGTAAACTAGTCAGTCATACCTCTATCATATCATCATTAGAATAAAACTCCTGCATGGACCAAAGAATGGGTATCTATAGATGAATAAGGAACATGAGGTCTTGGCCATATACTATCTTAAATGGTGAATTTCCTAATTGCCTCTAATAGATTCTTATTAGTAGACTCTGCTACGCCATTACCCCATGGATAGTAATTAGAAGAGCATTTCAACACAATTTTATGCTCATATGCCCACTAAATAAATTTTGTAGAAGAAAAGGCAGGGCCATTATCACATACTAGGGCGAACAGTACTCCAAACCTAGTAATGATGCACTCGTTTAGGAACTTAATGACAATTTCAGTGGTGATGTTCTTACAAGGCTAAGCCTTAGTCAAGTAGGTACAATAATCTATTGCCATCAAAATAAACTTGTGATCTATAGACGAATTCAGATTAATCACCTCAAAAAAGTCTAATTCCCATTGGGCTAATGGTCTTACCTCATATACTAGTTGTAGGGACATTGCTAGATTGTGTTCCTTGGATGTGGAAGTTTGACATGCATGACATGTCCCAACATTTTGGTGGGCATCGCCGAACACATGGGGCCAATAATAGCCTAATCTCATAATTTGGTGTGCCATGGAATCAATAGAACTGTGCTTGGTACCATATCTGCCATGAAATTCAACAATGGCTTATTTTGCTTGCTATTGATCGAGGCAAACTAGATAGATGCCTTCAAAATTTCTTCTATATAAAGCTCCCCCTTTTACTATATAATGAGAACTCTTTAGTCTAAATGATCTCCTCTGTGTGGTATTCATTCCATCTAGACATTTTTTATTTAGCAGTAAGAAGATCAGATATGCATACCAGGGATCACCTGTAAATGATTGCACAGTGTACTGTTGGCAGGTAATCTTGGTATCAACATCTACCATAGCTTTAGATAAACCTTGTCCTTTGACTAGCTTCATCGGGTGGATTTCAAGGTCAAATTATTATAGAATTACCATCCATTTTTCTTTCCTTTCACCTAGCTCACTCTGCATAAGAGGAGACTTCACTACAATGCCAGGAACTATGGTAGTGATTTGGCTATGAAGAATATAATGTCTAAACTTTTTAACTACTCGCACTAGTGCAAAGGCCTATTTTTCCAAAGATGGGTATCTAATTTCAGCATTCTTAAATGGAGAAATCATAAAAGCAATCAGCCTTTCATCCCCTTCACCTTTCTACTATGTCAAGACAATGACACAAGAATGATCTGATGCAAAATAATAAATATAAAAAAGGCTTTAGATAATCGAGGCTAGTTAGAATTGGTGCCTCTGAAATAGACTATTTGATCTATGATAATGCAGACTTAGCTTCGTTGCTCCACTCAATCTTTGAATCCTTCTTCATCATTTCATTAATTAAGGATAGATATTGTTGCCACCACCATCAAGTCGAGATTGATTAAAGATAACCAAGTAATATGTAGAAAATTTATACTATTTTTCTATATGTATTGTCCTTGTTAACATAAAACCATATACATATTGATTGAATTTATCCTAAAAAAATATTACTAGGAAGTTCAGTGTCCATTATTTTCTGTGTATAACCTCTCCAGGGTAAACTACCTATTGACCTCTCTTGTAATTCAGCCTTGAAATCCCTTTTATAAGACAAGGGAGGAACAAGCATCAGGCTGAATTACACTTACATTTTGGTTTCATTCCAAAATGAATTTCACCAGAAAGTGAGAATATTCCCTAATTAGTTGCAGAACAATCGTTTGTAAGTCACAAGAGAGAAAAAGAAAAACCCCCAAAAATCGTTAGTCAGGAAAGACCCGCAAGTCTTCAAAAAGCATCACTGTCGTAGCACCAAAAATATGCAATGTTCCTACTGAACCCATAAATGTCATCATCAACATTGAAAGAATAAATAAACAAAGACCCATATCACAACACACCGGCTAAAGAAAGAAAGTTAACACAAAGGACCAAAAACCAAACACTAGCTTAGAGGAGGAACGAGGTGCTAATTTTCCTTGTCAGCAACAAAGTAGGTATACCCGCTCGGGGTCCTTATTGAAATCAGAGTATTCATCATTACCTCATCCTCATAATCAACCAAATCTGTCATGGCCATGAGATACTAGTAGTAGCCAGAGTCAGTTTCATCTCCACTATCAGAAGAATCATCAGAGACTTCAATGGGAGAATGATGATGTCCCATATAAGCCCGATGATTCCTATTCCTTCTTGCAGCTTCCCTCTTTAGCCTGTCAATCTTCTTCTCCTTTCCTTTGGCTAATTCCTCCAAGACAATTCAGCCTCTTAGATGATAGGCACATTTGAGAACACCCCTTTCAGACTTCTTAACAACTTTCTCTCTCTTCTTTGGAGTCACAGGGACTTCAGGCATATCCCATTCACTTTAGGGAGAATCATCCCGAGACTCAAGAGGGTTGAGTCTCTTAGACCTGTGGATTGGGCTGAAATTCACACTTACCTTACCCATTTCCTTACTTACAACTTTCATATTTTCTTAGAAAAAAGACACCACCTAACTTAGAAATAACAAGCTCAAATTCACACTTACTTTCAGATTCTTAATTCTCATGAACAATCAAATGGTGAGAATAATCAAGCAAGTGATCTAAATTAAATAGAACAATAGGAGAGTGTTTTCATTAATTTTCTAATAAATCATGTGTGAGGATGCTAGACATCAATTACCCTGATTTTGAACTTTAGCCATTGATCATACCTTGAAGTGAATCAACGGATAATCAATCAGGATGATTAATTATGACAGGATTAAAAGCATGCATTTGATACTTCTCCATAATCAGAAAACTCAAGTGAGATAATCATCCACTTAGTTTTCATATTAACAACATGCTTAATGTTTAACCAAATCTATCATGTCACATTTACCTACTCACCTGTGGGAATTAATTTTCTTGCAATTGATCACAGTAAGATAGTGGGGAGTGATCATGATTTATCTTCATAATATCGGCCCGTACATTTCCTTACTTCAATTTCACCTTCCCACATGTACCAACATTTGACAAATTTGACGGCCACAAAAATATTTCCCAAATTTCACATGAGTGCCCAAGAATAAGTTCTAATTTAGCACCATTTTTATCTTAGAGTAGTCTTGGCCAATATTTTACCAGCACCTTATCTCCATATGGAACAATATGATCCTTTGAAACAATCGACATGGCACATGCTTGCTCGCTTGTTACAAAATATGGGACACAAGCGAGGCCCTCATAGGATGGCAGGGAGCGCTCAGGATTGAACCACGTCACCCACCATCGACTATCGATCTTCCTCCCTTATGAAGCAGTCACTATCTTCAAAGCCTAGTTGGTCTCACAAAAATGACACATGTCACCCTGCTCACTAGCCCGTGTGATCATCTTTCCTTAATTGACAAGATGGATGGGCACATGGGGAATAGTCCCGATGAAGACATGAGTTGTAGTGTCCTTCATTGATCTTTTTCGAGGCCATATCCATTGGCCTTTTGGAAACATTGATCCCACCACTAGACATGACATGTGGCCATCACTTGCTAGCCTGTGTGTTTAAAATAATGTGAAATAAACTAACACAGGCACACAAGGAGTGATCAAGATGTGGCCACGTCACTTGATAACTACCATTGATCTTCTTCAAATGGTGCTAGCTATTTTTGCCAAGGAGATTGGGCCCACTAATGCACTAGAAGTGTGGCAAAAGTTGACCAACCTGTGCAAATAAAATAATACGGAATAAATCAACATGGGGGTGCGGGGAACGGTGGTCATCAACCCTTAACGATTAGATGGCCAACATGAAAACCTAATTCTGCACATGCCCCAAAAGTTAATTTAAAAAGGGGCCACCTCTAGGGTCACGAGAACTTGACCCTTATGAATGGGTATTTAAGACTTAAATCACTAAAAAGAAAATCAATCCTGACCATAGTAAAATTTTGAACAATGAAATGGCATTTGGTGACTAGAAAACCTAAACCTAGGGGGGTGGTGAAAACAATGACTTTGATGGCATAACTGGCAATTTAAATGATCAGATACCGGGAACATCAGGTCAAATGAAAAATTAGAATAACCAAGGGTTTTTGAATTCATAGGCTAATTGTGAGGGATTTAGACAACAAAAAACCAAAAGATAGTGATGCGGAGCATAACCCTAGGCCAAAATGAGGGTCCAAGCCAAGTATTTGCAAAATTTGAAATGGAATCCAAAGAATTTTTTGAAGGGTTCCATCGGAGTGTTAGAGGGTGTCTCTTCTTTACCTTTAGATTAGGTGTGTGTTTTTTGTGATGTGTTCCCCTATGCTTGTGTTATGTGTTCATGGATGACCCTTGTCACCCTTGTAGATGCTTGGATACAAGAGTGATTATGTGTCATAAAACTTCCTCTATTTTTGGCATCATTCTTCCTCTGTTATGTGTATTGATTTTTGGAAAATTGGGGATGATACAAAGTGTTAGGGGAATTTAGGCTCCTTGGTGCAGGAGCACCTGCCAAAGTGCAAGCATATTTTGAAGTCTTGTTTTAAAATCAATTTTATTTTGTTGTGTAAGGTCTTTAACACCATCTAGATTGTGTTTGAGGACCTTTTTTTCTTGGGTTGAAAGTTGAATAAGTTGGGAATCCTTTTTGTGGTTGACTCCTAAGCTTTAGGCAAAAATTGCAAAACACACTATGTTTTGCAACAACGTGCTTTTGGCCGCTCTTAGGCTTGGAGAAGGAAACCTAACCATTCCAAGGCATTGTAAAAGAAATCTCTCGACCTTTTGAAGAGGTTGGATGATTTTGAGTGTTGGCAGTTGCATGTGATTAATAAGAAAACAGTGTTTTTTTTTTAAATTTCTAGTTTTTCCTGTTCTTGTTCTTGGAACAGCTGGTAGATGTATTGAACAGGGTGTTTTGGTAGTTTGATAGCATGTAGAGGAACCTTTTTAAGCATTGTTTTTGGCACATTAGATTGTTTTTCTCATCGCTTTCATCAATCTTGTAAATAGTGTGTTATTTCTTGTTGCTGTTTTGACTGGTAATAGGGTTAAAAATGGAGTTTTAGCCCGCACTTCCACCATACCAAGAAGTATGGGAACAATGGGAAGGTGGCTAAACTCCAACATTGTATATACAGTAGTTGTAGGAGTTTGTAGGAGGTGTAGCACCATGGTCAAAGTCTTACCCTAGGCGAGTTGCTGATACCCGATTTGGGAAGACAGTAAATGGCAAAGCCCTAACATGGCAGGGGTGGCAAATCTTTAACATTTCAGGGTGTATATTGGTTGCAGGAGATCCCAAGAAGGTTGGCAGGAAGGGTTCAATCCTTGTCTGATCAAATGGTGGCAGGAAGAAACAAACAGACCAAGTAAAGGCTTAAAAAGCCCTAAATTTCTCAAAATCAGTGTTAGCCCTGTGTACAGCCTGAGAAGCTCTGAAACCACAAAAATCTTGAAGTGCTCCAAAATTGAGCCTGGGATCTTTCTTTGAGGTTATGGTGCTCATTGAGTAGGGAGGAGTAATAACCTAAAACCCCGGGCAAAGAGACCTAATGGGGGCTCATGGGCTACTAGACCTCCTAAAACCCTAACCTAGGGTATGGTGGAAGCGATAGAAGAAAGGAGATCTATGCTTGGTCAAGAGCCTTTCCTAGACTGTTTTGAAGCTATGAAAACCTATGCACACCCCTGCAACAAGTTAGGGAGAAAATGGAGGTAAATTAGTCTTTAGAAGGATGAAAGGCTAGGAAGAATAAGAGAGGGAAAGCACCAAGAACTGCTTGGTAGCAACAAACTAGAATTGATAGCAGGGTTGGCAAGGGACCAGGAGTGCCTAATAACCTTTAGGACCTATAGGTTGAGTGGTGGAAAGAAACACCAAGGGGTTATCTATTGGAGACCCAGAGCATTGAGCCGGTGATTGACTCAATCCAACCCTGTCCCTAACACTCCCCTTCCATGTTGACCCAATTTTTTATTTTCACTTTGTTTTCTCATGCATTCTTCATATGGTCTGATATAGTAGGGGGTTGATGATAGTTCATCTATGTACTATTACTATACTTATATATATTTATGAGCAGCTCTGACCCTAAAATATCATATTGCCCATGTGCCCTTTGTCTATGAGGTTATTGTCTCTTTTTATGGTTTTGGTTATCTTTCTCTCATCTTTTCTTGAGTTGTAATGTTATGGTATTCACGTGTTGTCCCTTGTGTGTGTGACAACATCACCATGGTGACATCTCACTATGTCTTGTGAGCCACAACATCACTTTTTCATTCTTTATTTTCTCTCCTTGGGATGTCAGTGCTTCTATGTTCAACATGCACCATCCTAAGGGGAGGGGCTATCATATCATTTTTATTTTTAAAAAATGCTTCGTAACTAGTGAATCTTTTCTCAAAAATTCTTGCAAAAATTTTCAAAAAAATTGCATTCTTACAAAGGACCCCTAATGTGTTTCCTTCATCGTGGGTTCACAAAGAAAGAACTTGAAAACTTTCCTCCAAGGAGGGAACAAATTTTCCTATGGGATAATCCTTGACCTTCCCCTCGCAAGGGGGAATGTTCTTCCTTTCAAATTCCTTGATGAAGTGAATATCTTTTCAAAGGATTCCTTGATGATTGAGTCAATTTACAAAAAATATTCTTGTACTTTCAAATAGCGTGTCCCTTGAGTGGACCCCTCTTCTTTTGAAGGGTTCTTGAGGGATCCCTTTGAGATATTTTCAATTTCTTGACTTTTTGTGTGATTGTTTGTCTATTTGCCTAAATGACTGCTTTTTGTTTTCTAGCATATTTCTTTACAGGTGCACTGTGAAGTTGCTTTCTAGTTTGACTCTATGGATTCCCATTTTATTGGGCTTCCTTCATGAGAGAGTACTTGGGGGAATGCCTTCTTTCTAGGATCCAGGGTCTATGAAGCACTTGCATCCTATAGGATTTTCCCATCGTTGGTCTATGGCCCTTCGGTGTACTTTGGGAAACTTTGTAGTTTCACAGAGCTACAAAGTCCTTTTGTTCAAACCTCCTTAGGAGAGAGTACCTGTGGAGTCCTTTGCCTACCCTGCGCTTTCAAGTTTCCTAGATTGTGGTTTGCTTCCTTGATGGTTTAGGTATACATTTCTAACTCTTCAATCTACTTTACCGAACATTCATTGATACTCATGCTAGCTAAAGTGGGGGAAAAATGTATAGGAGATAATTTGTACCCCTTTTGCATACCCTCACCTTAGAAAATTAAACCTGAAGGTGAAATTCCACATCACCCATCAGAAATACATCTAGTTGGTGCGTGTTTTATTTGTCGGTGGGGGAATTTTCATCAGGGATGAAAACGTGGAGCATGGACGTCTACATGGCGCGATGTCGTCCCTAATAGATTCTTGTCCCTGGAGTCCATAGGGACATTGCACTCCTCATTAGGGTCGAATTATAATGCTTCTGTGCAACCAACCGACTCAAAAATGACTCCTTCTCTTCCATTTTGGTCTTCAAAGGCATTCATTTCACAATGACTTCATCTCCTTAGCATTTTTTTCTGCACACACTCATTCATTCTCTTGAGCATTCTATTCACAATTCTAGCAATTTCCACAACTCCATTGAACATTGTAGCATCTTGTTACTCTATTAACTTCACCTTTGTATGTGTTGTGCTACCATAGAAGTTGTGAGATTGGAGTCTTTCAAGACCTCATCACTGTTGCGGTCATGTTGACTTTACCAAGTTCATTGCTTGCATTATTGTACTTTCTACTTTGTGGACTTTTTGGCTATCCGTGGAGGTGGAAACACCAAAGTGGGGGTTTGACTGAGGTAAACCCCTATACAGCCCAAAATTTTTCCCCTCTTGCTTGTGTGTAGGTGAACATGTGTGTGGAGCTCACTAGTGAACTAGAGCTTTAGTGAGTTGATATTCGTCACCCTTATCTTCATTTACTTTCTTTATCATTTATGTAATTACTTTTCATACTTCATAATTTTGTTTATTTTGTTAAAACTAGTTAGCTAGGCAGTTAGTGGGTTTTTTCATGCTTTATTTTGTACTTTACATTTTCTGGTCGTACGGATGCCAACACGCTAGAGAGATGCCAGTACATCGCGTAATCATCCCAAACCCCTATTTCCATCCTCAGATAGAGAGCTATCTGAGGTGCAGTCCAAACTCCAAAAACTAGCTTTTCTAGCCCCATTTAGACTCTTTGGTTTGCAAAGTGACAAAAGCACTTGATAGTTCTCTTCATTCTTAATTCTCATCCCAAAACATCTATTAGCTTGGGGTAAGTTAGGGAAACCTTCCTCTCTCATCTCTCCATGACCTAGAGCCTTGTTGTGGTTAGTCCCCCTCTCTTACATGATTAACATTAAAATGGACCTATTGTTGCCTTGATTTAGTGTTGTAATGTGTTTTACACATTAACATTAGATTTAGGGACCTTTTAAGCTAGATAGACCTAATTTTTCCTTAATTTAATGTTATAAAGTATATTTATTTACACTTTCACATTGACTTTTGGGCCCTCTTGCATTTATAGCCTTCATATAATCATTAATAGGCCCCTAAGACCCTATATTATACATCTCAAGGCTTATTTCAACTGAGATCCTGACATAATCAACAAATATACTTAATTTATCAACTCCTTGAAATTTCCTCCACCTAAAATGGTTTGGTGGCACCCATGTGCCACCTTGGGCGTATGAGTCCCATTTGGATCCTTTTTAGGGTTTTGAGTAGGAAATCAATGATTTAAGTTCAAATTTCATGAATTTTGACCTATGGGATCTAATAAATAGTAAGTTAGATGATTTCCTATGTAAACAAGGTCTCAAATCATTATTTCATATAAGCCTTCATGATATCATCCCAAGCAATCAAGAGTTAAGCATACCAAGACTTCACAAGATCATTATTGAGTATTCATGATCATTTCTAAGGCATTCAAGGGTAGAATTCTTTGTCATTTGTTGTAGCAATTCAATAACTGCCATCATTTCAAGATCATAATACATCAAGTATGTTGTTGAGCTAGTGTTGTGATGTAGCATTGAAGATCTATTTGTAAGCATTATTTCATAGCCATATTCAAGATCAAGATCTACATTCTACATGGTCACTTCATGTTATATTGTTGATTTACATTCCAAGACATCATTCAAGGTATCATTGTTCATGTTTCATATTTCATGCTTCGTGTTCATATTTCATTATTTCATCACGTGGTTTAATTACCTAATTGGGGTTTGACCAAGGCAAACCCCTATTTGCTAACAATCAAGTTTTTCTCTCTACAAGTGTGATTGTAGGTCTAGGTGTCTTGGATCTTGAAGGATCTTTTAAGAATAAGTTACTAGATTGAAGAAGGTTGTCCAAGTTGTCTCGTTTCTTGAATGATCACAGAAAGTCACATACAGGTTGCAAATCAAATTTTTAGACCCAAAAACAAAGTGTGGAAGGAAGATTAGATATAGACTTAAGACCCGAATCAAGCCTCAACCCTCTAAAAATGTAGAGTGGGATTGATACACCACTTGTGTCATATGAGTCCCAATATAGGGAATTTTCTAGAATTCAAAAGATCCAGATCATATAGTGACAGATTCTAGTTTTGGCATAGAAACCCTAGTTTGGGACTAAATTGCCTAGACTAGTATATGAGTCCTAGTGGGCATCAAGCAATAAGATTTCAGGGTTTTGGAGCTTATTTTGACCTCATCACCCTCCTAGGTGCACCGTTGTACTTTCTCAGTCTTTTATTCTACATTTGAGTTTCATTTCCTAGGTCATTTAGTTAGGTTTTGCATGGTACTTTGCATGTCATTTACATTTCTTATCTTTCCAATCCCTCGCTTAGTGGTGAAATCCTCTTTAGTCTCTAATCATACCTTAAGACACCCTATTGCAGATCTCTTTCCCTCATTCCATCCTTGGATTGAGATCTCTAGGGTTTGCTTGAATGAAAGGAGAAGAAAACTTGTTGTTCTATGTCCTAAACTACAGAGCAACAATTTTCCATCTTTCATTTTGGTGAACCTACATTTAGAACTTCTTTTTTGATTTGGAGTGCATCATAGTCCTAGATCTATCTTACATTAACTTTGCATTAAGTGCTGCATTAGTTAATTGGCATCTAGGGTTTCTAAATCTTACATTAGTGAAAGTGCATATAGGTTGTATTTTTGCATCTTGCATCATTGAATTTCATTTAAAATATACAGTTGCACTTACCATAGACATCATCCTAACTAGAAAAAATAACATTCACATAGAATTTTTTAAAAACAATGTAAAAACCCTAATCTAGGACTCATACGCCCCTCTAGGCGATTTATTCCCAATACAGGTTATTTTTCCTACTTGCTAGGATTTTTGTGTTGTGCATTTTCCAACATTTGACCCCTCCAAAAACCTTGAATAGGACTCATATGCCCCTCTAGGTGAATTATTCCTAGATCAACCTTGAAGCTACTTTTTACAGCATTGAAAACCTCATTTCTTCACTTCTGTTTGTTGTCATTAGTTATCTATTTCAGTTGGTTTATTTTCTATTATGCAATTCATTTTTAGATTGTTTCATAGTGTAATCAACAAACTACCTTGTTTCGGATCAGAAAATTGCATTTACACATTTCACTTTAGGTCATTGCATTACACTTTACTTGAAGAGGTGTATACTTTAGATAGCTTACTTTTTCAGGATAGCATGTTTCCTTTTAAGAGATGTGGTTTTGATATGGTTAAAAATGAATTGCATAAGTACAACATCCCCTCTTATAAATTCAATTTAGAGTACAAAAATGAGTTCATTAAGAAACATGTTAGTCATCTTTCAACTACCTTTCATAGTTATGAGAACATCTTAGAGCAAGTAGATCAAACCATTGACATAATGCTTGATATTACATTGCCTATCTCAAACCCTATTATCTCTCCCATTTGTGAGGATGATATGATACAAGACAATAAAATCATAGATAATCGTGAAGACCAAAATTGTTCTTCTCCCGATACCTCTCCTAATAGTGACGAAGGTATCTTGGTGAAAGAAGATACAATCATTGAGAATCATGAAAGTCTTAATTGTCTCTCTCCTCCTCTCTCTTGGGAATATATTATGATGCAAGAAGATGAGATCATTGCCACTACTTTACTTAGTCTAAATTCAACTCTCAACACCTCCCTTAATTGTAAGAATACTTTGGTGAAAGAGGATACAATTGTGAATGATCATGAAAATCGCATTTGTAAGGAGGACATGTGGATTGAAAGTGATAACATTATCTATCTCCTTTCTAATGTCCCTAACATTTGGAAAGACCTATTCAAATAAAAGAATCTAATCATTCGTAAGCATGAAAATGATAGTTGTCCTTCTCTTGATACCTCCCCTATTTTTGATGAAGCTACTTTACAAAATCTAACCATGGAATGTGATGAAAATATTAAAAGGTTCCCTACTAGGGTAGAAGTTATGGCACAAAATAATGAGACGTCAGAAAACAATAATGAAATCATAGGAATTTTCCCTTCTCCTAGTATCTCTCCTAGTTGTGAAGAAGATATTTTATTGTTATAAGATCAAAGTAATAAGAATCATGAAATCTTAATTGCCTCTCTTCCCCTAGAGAAAACATTATTGAACAAAAGACTGTTGTTGGCCTCCTTTAATGGTTTAATAACTAAGCCTTAGGGCTATGACTTATGGATTGAACATCTGCACTAGGTAGCTATATCACTCATCCTGAATGTTCATTTCACTTGTCAACCCAAGGACAAGAACTTGAAATGAGTCAACACTGTATGTGCAATAGGACTCTACTACAATCATCCATAGACTAGGAAAGAAATAATGCTAGAAATAAAGTGCTAGAAGGAAATTAACTTTAAAACTAAACGTGAACCAACATCTATGCTAAGAATTAACAACCAGATTGGAAATGAAAGATAGAAATGGAAATCTCAGCAAATAGATAGGAAACTACTCTATCTACCTTGGCTGCAGGAACAAACATAGAATGGAATTTTAGTGGCTGCAGGAATAGACAGTTGTTGAAATTAAAACTAACTACTAAACAAAAAATAAATTTTAAACTAATAAATGGAATTCTCACCAAGTGGGCCTCCTTGAGTGAGTCTCCCTCACACTAACTCAAATGCAACAACTCAGAATGTCATATTATTTCTTGAAAGCATAAGTACAACATCTAAGTAATAGAACCGTAAAACTAAAAAATGCGAGTACAAACTTAGAATATCCAACCTTATCAAAAGGAGCATCTGACCATTATTAATAGAGAGAAAACTACTGACTAACCCTAACTACCTAGGCATTTGACTCCATCAAAATAGAAGGATGTCACTTATTGAAAGCATAGAAAAAGATGGAGGAAGTTATTCATGCACTAAATTGGTCAAAGCAGACTTGCTTCAATGTGAATCTAGCATAATACACTCCCTAAATTTACTCAAAAACAAATATGACCATTAAAAAGGTAGTTACATTTTTTTATTTGAATTAGGAATTTCCCTCCATGAGAGTTTTCTCGCTTTGAATTCTTAATGATCAACCTCTTGACTTCTTGGTAACCAACCAACTGGAAAGAATTTCTCCCACGTAGCAGGATTTGTTGACATCAACATTTAGTGGAAACCTATACAATAGCATTAGCATGCACAAAAAAATGTACAAATGTATATCTATAATTAACTTATTAACATTCATTCAACCACTTGTAAATTCAACATAAATAATTCTCATAGCATGGTAATGTCCTTAAAGTCACGAAGATAAACTTATGCCCAAGGTCTATGGTTTTAAGGAAAATATAAACAACCAAGTGTCAAGTTCTATGATAGCAACAAAAAATATATAATGAATCCTATCAAAATTGAGCCATTAATTGGGCTCATCATTCCCCCCCAACCTAACGTTTTATTGGTCCTCCAACAAAAGGAACACTATTCTTTTGCCTAATTAGTACCCTGAAGTCACCAACTGCCAGCTACCCCACATCATTCTCTGTGGTGTCTGAATTAGGATCCCAGTAGAATCCTTGTTCGCTCTCCAGTCTATTCCATCTTTCCCATTCTGCAACTATGTCATACTGGTAGAACTTGTAATCTAGCACAGACCACAATAATTTAGGTGGCTAAAATGTTAATGAAAGACAAAACTACTACTTGCTTCTACCAATCTGTATGAACCTATCAAATCTTTTGCATGCTGCAACATAGTTCTGTAAAGAGTGGGGTTCAGCTTGTTTCAACTCTTCTGGAAAACTGTTCCACCTCTATGTTAAATATCCCATTACTAATTTTCCTATGGTTTCAGCTACCTTCTCATACTCTTTGTAGGTCTCTTCTCTAACAGGCATACTATTATCCTTGTAGCTAGGGAGGTAAATAATTCTATGCCATTTCATGAAAATATCTCCAGGGCTAGATTCAACCCTAAGAGGGAAGGGAGTATGAAATTCCCTTTCCCTGTAAATTCTATACTATTGTCCCCAACTAATTTCATTCTACATTTAGGAAATAAATTCCCTTAAATGGAGGTCTCCAATATATATTAAGGGATTCCAATCATGATCATTAGAAAAAACATAATTTCACAGGTGTAGTTCACTTTACAAATTTTTAACATTAGGAGGAGCAAACTGATAAGCTTGGAAAAATTCATGTGGAGTGTCAAGAGTAGGACTCAAACCTGAAATGATCCTTGATATCTTAAAGGAAAGATTTCACTCCTTCAAGTGCAGGGCATACACTTTAGGAGGAGTTCTACATGCTAGCATTTTGGGTGGGTATGTGCAAGATCATGATGGGCCAAAAAGTGGCGTTATGATGGGTATGTGTAGGGTATGTGGCTGACGACTTTTTTTTACCCAAAATTGATGAAACAAAAAGGGTTTTTAAAGGAGATTCTCAGCTTTCCACCAATATAAATTATGCTTTAATTTGAATTTAATAAATAATTATTATTCATTTTCTATTTGAATTACGACTAAAGTCTTGATTGATAGGCTAATTGAAAAATATCTATAGGTTTCAAATGATATCACATTTTTTGAATCTGAAACATGTGTCACATTCTATGCTTTGCATACTATAGGATTAAAAAAAATGAATTTCATGAAGTGTTGAACAAGTTAAGGTAGTCAGACATATGAGTTTTTATATTTTTTAAAAGTTGTAATAAAAAATTCATAATTAATTATTTACTTGGAAAAAATTACAAAAAAATATGCATCACATCAGGGCATGAGTCCTCTACTTATATCTAAAATCTTATAAAAAAATAATATCATTTTATTGTGGTTAGGGTGGTTAGACAAACACCTACTTCTTATTTTTTCCCAAAAATTTAAGTACTATTGCATTGAATTCTTTATTTTTTTAATCAAAAGGCATGAGAGCCTATATATATATATATATATTATAAAAGTAAGCTTTTACATTCAGTTTTGAGAGCATATAATAAGAAGCTAGTAATGTACCAAAATTCAGCTTCAAATTTGGAAAGGAACTACTACTTAAAACACTTATACAACACCCTTATAACACCCATAGAAGCTGATAATATATGAAAATTCAGTTTCAAATATACAAATACTAATTAACCAGTCTTCAGTTCAAAAAACTACAGACAATAAACACTTTATTCTTCCATGAAATCACCATGGACTGAACTTTGATCTTCAACCTCCAACCTCTTCGTCATTTGCAGACCTCTTTGAAAGAAGCTTCAACGACCCAAAGAGAAGGTCGGATGTTGCATACGAGGCATACTGCATTGAAATTTCAAATTTTCACCAAATAGATTTTTTTTAAAATAAACCTAATAGTTTAGAAACTACGTTCAATTTGCTACAGATTCTATTCTTACATATTTTTGAAATAATATAGATAACTTATTCAAATTTTTATGTCAAGTTTCCTAACTTTGATTTTTCTAATTTTTTTGCCACTTAAGGGCCTAATTTTTCCATGATGATCCTACACATACCCAGGTATTAAATCTACCACATTATCTACCCTTTCCTTCAATGCAACAATTTTTGCATTCTCCTCTTCAATCTCCACATCTTTCTTTTTAATCTCATTCTACAGCTTGTGCTTTTCCTTTTTCCATTTCTCTTCTTTCCTTTGCATCTCACTCCATAATTTCAGAGCTACATCATTCCATGAAAAGGCAGGAGGTTTATGTATTCCTACCAAAATATTCCCTGGCACCGATTCTTGTAGTTCAAATGGCACCAATTGTTGTGATTCCAGTTGTTCATCTTGCTCAGGTTGCAGGAACTCTGGATTCTCATTTTGTTCTTGCTGAAGGAGTTCTTGGCTTTCATCTTGCTCTTGGTTCTCAACCTATTCCACAATGGCAGTAAGCTCTACCAATATGATATTTGTTTGTTCTTCAGAAATATCTTTTTCCTCAACATTCACTTGCCCTATTAGGGCTTCCATCTCCTCACTAGATGTTTTTCTAAGCCTAGGGCTTCTCTTTGGAGGTACACTAGTGGCTGGTCCTATTGGTTTTGATCTCTTAGGAGGGTTTTTATCTTTTTCTTTGGCTGTAGGAGGAACAATGTTACCATCCTTTTGTTTCCTAGGGATTGGTGTTGCTTTCTCTGTCGTTTACTTCTTGGCCTTCCCTTTTCTCATTTATGCTTCTTTCATTTGTGCCTCTTCTCTTTGAAGGGAAACCCTAGTTTGACTTGGGGTTTTGGAAGGGACATTATCATCAGAATCTAAGGATGAAATTTCCTCACCTAAATATTCTAACTCAGAAGAACCAATTTCAATAGCTTGCTCAATTGTAGGAGGGTTTGAACTAGGGTTTTCACCAGAGGTTGATGCTCTAAGATTAGTTTCAACAACCCTCTCTTCCCTACTATCCCTACGAGGTTGAGTCTAACCTCTAAGACATACATGTTCTGGTATAAATTGATCAATGTTTATAAATTACTCCCACGTCATATCAGATACTTCTTCCAAATATTTTTCCACTAACAATTGATTAAATAATGGTGAGAGACAAAATTATCCCTACCTTTCTACGTTTTGGCTACCATGATGGAAATGAGGTGATATAGCACATTGGACACATTTGTTCTTTGTCCATGCCTCATATGGTTTAGGAGCTTGAAGTGTATAGAATGGAGGCATGACTAGCAGCCCTCACAAGTGATGTACTTGACAATGTGGACAACTACTTGTCTCCATGGCTATGTGAGAGAAGTTCTCTTTGTACCTTGTTTATCCACCACGAACAGAGGGTCACTGGGTTCAGTAAATTCAGCCCAAGTTGACCTTACATATTTTGTAGCAGGGTATGGCTCACCATCAATAGGTAAACCTATTACCTCAACAATTCTTTCCTTAGTAACGATCACCTCCAACCCTTTTACCATTACCTTCCCCTTAAAGAATGTCTGTGCAAATTCCTACCCAATGTCTTTATTAATGTAGCTATCGAGTTTCAAGAAATAGTCTAGCCATCCACAATTTCTAAACTCTGCCAAAGAAGGTGCATCCTGCATTACCACATTATGAATCATGGGTTCATTATGAATTAGTTGACCTCCCATCGCTCAACTGCCCACAATCAAACAAGCACTCTGCTAAATTTCCTTTTCCTGTAATCTCTTTCTGAAAGGCCCAACTTCTTCTTCCTGCAATTCTTCCTTCTGTCATGTTGAAACCAATGTTATGTAGCTCACCAAATTTCTTTTGTTGGGTGACATTTGAAATCATGACTAGGAAATAAAGATTCATTAACTTATCGAAAGAATGACAACAGCTTAGTAAAATTTCACACATGCAAGCTATCATTTCAATTTATCATTCAAATTGGATCAGTTTAGATTTGCTGATATGGATGACACATGGACTTGTGAGTTGACACTACCCCCAACCTAATTTACAGCATGTGCCCACACAGGCTGGTTGATAATTATGATTGGACAAAGTGGGGTACAATTTCATGCTATGTGAAATATCTACATTTAATTACAGTAATTAAAGAAATGCACTAAAGATAATAAAGATATAATAGATAATTGTTTTGTACGTACCTGAAATCTTGGAGTATCTTTGAAAATAATGTGGATAAAGTATTGATTACTTTTAAGAAGTATGGTTGAGCAATTAATGTAGTTGTGATGAAATGGAATGAAGTGATGGCGAAGTGGAGCGATGGTGGAGTCATGAAAGAGAGAGAATATGGAGATGGATGGGCAGATGGGTGGATTAATGAAGTGGACTCCCAAAAAAGTGGAAGTATTTATTATGAAGTGGTTGCATGTGTACTTGGATCAGTCAGAAGGAGGGACACTAGGTCCACTTCCTTCGACTGTAGGAAGTTCAAAGGTTGGGTGTTGATTAAACTGTTGCATGAATTCTTCCTTGGACACTGGCTTGTGATACAACCTTAGACAGTTACCATTTACCAAAATTTTGAATTGGACAGGGTCAATGGTGGTGAGTTGTATAGCTTCATTGGGAAAGACTTCTACAACCTCATATGGTCCCAACCATCTAGTCTGCAATTTTCCTACATTGTCTTGATACCTAGAGTCATAAAGGAGTGCCTAGTCACCAGGATGGAACTTCTTGTCCTTTATGTACTTATCATGCCATTTGATCCTTTTATTTTGTACTACCTCAGTGTGATGCAAGGTTGTCATTCTCATCTCATCCAAATTATTCAGCTGGATGATTCTATCTTTTTGTGCCTCAGAGATATCCATCTCTAAGTCTAGTGTAGTCCTAAGAGTCTTATGCTCAAATTCAATGGGCATCATAGTTGTTTTTCCATATAGTAATTCAAAAGGACTGAAACTTGTTGTTGTTTTCTAGGTGGTCCTATAGGCCCAAACAACTTCTGGCAACCTATTTGCCCAATCTCTCCTATGAATAGCCACTTTTTTTGTTAGAATTTCCTCAATTTCCCTATTGGTCACCTCAAATTGGCCATTGGCCTAAGGATGATAGGGAATAGACTTCCTATGCCTCACATTATATTCATTAACTAGTGTTGTGACAAGGGTTGATGTAAATTGATCCCCTTGATCAATCACTATCTCCCTTGGAACCCCATAACGAGTGAAAATTTCCTCATACAATTTTTTTTGCAATTTTATTATCTCTAGCATGCTTCATTTCTTTAACTTCAACCCACTTGGTCACATAGTCTTGATGCAAACCAAGATGTAGGATTTACCATTTGATGGAGGATCAATGGGTCCTACAAAATCCAGTCCCCATTTATCAAATGGAGTGATTACTACCTGTGGGTAAAGGGGAATCTCATCAGATATTATTGGCCAGCCTATCCTCTGGCATCTATCACACTTCTTTGTATACCTACTTGCATCCTTATGAAGTGTGGGCTAGTAGTATCCTATATTAAAAATCTTCATTATTTTCCTTTTGGATACAAAATTCCCTTCACATGGTTCATTGTGACATGCATGCAATATATCATATGTCTCATCTTCTCTTACACATCTTCTCATGACATGGTTTAGTCTAGTGTAGAATAAAAAACCTACAATCCATGAAAAAGGAAAGGTTTTCTCAATGAGTACTTCTTCTCTCTTTTGGAGAGAAATGAGGAGGAAATTTCCCTATAACCAGATAATTGGTTATGTCAGAATACCAAGGAGTATGCACACTGATGGAAAATAAATGTTCATCAGGGAAAGAGTCATCAATGACTTGATTATCTTCTGATGTAGTCAATCTAGAAAGAAAGTATGCTACAACATTTTCTTTTCCTAGTTTATCAACAATGGTGATCTCAAACTCCTGCATCAGGAACGACCATCTTGCTATCCTTCCTGAAATGTGGGGCTTATTCATGAGGTATCTTATTGTTGCATGGTTTGTATGAATAAAAATCTAATACCCTGTTATGTAGTGTTTGAATTTGTTAAGTGCATAGATGACTGCCAACGATTCTTTTTCTGTCACAGTGTAATTGAATTCAGCCCCTTGTAGGTTTTTGCTAATAAAATAGATTGCATTCTCAATGGTTCCTTCTTTCTATCCCAATATAACTCCTACAACATATTCTGATGCATCTATATGAATGTGAAAAGGAAGCTCCCAATTAGGACCTTTGAGTACAAGAGCATGGGTTAAGGCTGCTTTTAGATCAGAGAATGCCTTGTCACAGTCCTCTACCCACTAGAATTCAACATATTTAGTGAGGAGATTATACAGTGGTGTTTCCATTTTGCTGAAATATTTGATGAAATTCCTATAGTACCTTGCATGACCCAAGAAACTTCTAACATCTTTTTTCTTTTTAGGAGTAGTATCCAAGGACTACTTCTTCATGCATCATCATGAAACACTTCTCACTATTCAATGATAGATTATGGTCTTCACATATTTGTAAAACCTTCCTCGGGTTCTCTAGAGCTTCTGTAAAATCAACACCATAGGTAGTAAAATCATCCATATAAATCTCCATGCAATCATGTGAGATTTCTGAAAATATGGTAATGATTGCCCTTTGGAAAGTTGCAGGTGCATTACACAAACCAAATGGAAGCATTGAGTAGGCATAAGTCTTCTCTTGATCCTTACGGGAAATTTGTATTTGGTTGTAGCCACTAAATCCATCTAGAAAAGAAAAATATTACTTGCCTACAAGGGAATCCAACACTTGGTCTATGAAAGGAAGGGTAAAATGATCCTTTTTGGTGGTAGTGTTGAGTTCCATATAGTCAACACAAACTCTCCACTTCACTCCCTTTTTAGGCACAATCACCGATGGGGACATCCACTGACTGTCTAAGATGGGGTAGATAAATCCTGCATCTAATAATTTCTAAAGTTCCCCTTTGACAATCTCCCTCAATGCAGGGTTGATTCTCCTTTGTGGTTGTGTTATTGGTGTGCAATCATCTCTGATATATATCCTATGAGTATAGAGCTTAGGATCGAATCCCTCCATATCATGGTAGTCCCATGCAAATGCATGCTGGTGGGTCTTCAATAGGTTTGTCAATGACAACTGTTGTTCTTGACTCAACTTGCTGTTAATATTTAGATGTTTTCCTTCTGGCACTTGCACTTGTGTGGTTAACTCTATCATAGATGCTTCACTAACACTTGGCATTTTTAATTCATGTGGAAGCAATGCATGAAGCATATCAGTTGTTGTAGGAAGTTCAATTGCAAGAGGAGTAGGTAGAAGTGTCTTTATTGAACTAGCAAAACCAAATTCATGAGTTGATGACTCTTCATGTACCTCACAATGGTTCTGAATTATGTAGACAACACTTCATCTTCGTTCTAGAGCTGCATAAAATAACTTTTTCCTAACATCATATGTTGTGCCACTAAATTGACTTCCTCGGCCTCTTCTTCAACATGTGGCCATATAGGGTTATCCATGTCATGAGATGGTTGAGCAGGAGGGTATAGAATAAGCTTTTTGGTGCTCTTCCCATCAGAAATAGTCACGTCCCCTATCTGGCATCCAATGTAGGCATCTATTGTGGCTAACCATGGCCTTCCTAGAATAATGGGATACCTGCCTAGTGTAGCTTTATGAGAAAGAATCATAAAATCTGTTGGTACTCGGGTATATGCTAGATCATCATGGAAAAAATAGGCCCTTAAGTGGCAAAAAATTCAAAAAAATCAGAGTTAGGAAACTTGACGTAAAAATTTGAATAAGTTATCTATATTTTTTCAAAAATATGTAAGAATAGAATCTATAGCAAATTGAATGTAGTTTCTAAACTACTAGGTTTAATTTTATTTTTTAAATCTATTTGGTGAAAATTTAAAATTTCAACGCAATAGTACTTAAATTTTAGGGAAAAAATAAGAAGTAGGTGTTTGTCTGACCACCCTAACCACAACAAAATGATAATATTTTTTTAGAAGATTTTAGATATAAGTAGAGGACTCATGTTCTGATGTGATGCATATTTTTTTGTATTTTTTTTCAAGTAAATAATTAATTATGACTTTTTTATTACAACTTTTAAAAAGTATAAAAAATTGTATGTCTGACCACCTTAACTTGGTCAAAAATTAATAAAATTCAATTTTTTTAAAAAGAATTTATAGTATGCGAAGCATAGAATGTGACACATGTTTCATATTCAAAAAATGTGATACCGTTTGAAAGCTATAGATGTTTTTTAATCAGCTTATCAATCAAGACTTTAGTCATAATTCAAATAGAAAATAAATAATAATTGTTTATTAAATTCAAAGTAAAGCATAATTTATATTCGTTGAGAGATGAGAATCTCCTTTAAAAACCCTTTTTGTTTAATCAATTTTAGGTAAAAAAAAGTCGTCAGCCACATACTCTACACATACCCACCATATCACCACTTTTTTACCCATCATGATCCTACACATACCCACTCCCAAGAATCTAAAGTTACCACAAGGTCCTCTACTATACCATAAGGTTTAATAGTGGAACTATCAGCAAGCTGCAAGATAGTAGGAGTAGGTTTCATGTTAGCAACATTTAGTTGTTGTAGGATGTCCTTGGTTATCACATTTATTTCTGCTCCTAAGTCAACTAGATCATTATTTATTTGGATTCCATTTATGACAACTCCTACCATAGGACTACTTGGGTTAGTGTACTTAGGAACTGCAACTTGTCCAAGCATGATGTCTGCTAACTGTCCTACCACATGAACCATGGTGCAATCTTTCTTTCTCCTCCCTAACTTTTTAAGGCATGCTTCTTTGATTGCTTTTCCATATATAGGGACATCTTTTATGGCTTGAAAAAAAGGTATCTTGACACATATGTGATTCAACTGATCCAAGATGTCAAAGGTTGTTTCTTCCTTCTCTTCCTTTTGTTTAGCAACTTCCAACCTTTGAGGAAATGGTGGATCTTGATTAGTCTATTGAACTGGTTCATGATTTTTGGACACACTAGGCTAAATGGGGACATTTAGAGGCTCCTCTTCTTCCACAGGAAGCTCGGTGATGATAGGAGTGGAAGGAGCTAGCAAAGTAGTTTATGAATGCATGTGGATGTCACTCACACACACAACATATGTAGGAAATTGATTAGGATCTACAAAATATACTTGATGCTGCTGGTGTGGTTTGTTATTTTGGTTAGGTGTGGGATGAGCTAGTAAATGAGTAGGTCTAGGTTTTCTTGAACTTGAGCTAGTAGGAGGAGGCATTATAGCAGGCTATTAGGGCTGTGAAGGTGGTTGCATGTAACTAGTTGTCTGTTTTCGCCATTGTTTTCCTCCCCTCCATTGGGATGTTTGTTGCCAGTTTCTTAGAGGTGTTTGCCAATTCCCTTGAAACTGTTGCCAATTCCCTTGAGGTTGTTGCCATTGGGGTGGATATTTTTGGTTATTGGGCCAAATATTTGGAGGGCTATTCCAAGGCTGAGGTGGATATCCTCCATAGTTGGATGGATATGGGGGTTGCCTTTGGTTACCAGATGCATAAGAATTGAAATATGGCCCAACAAAAGATAATGGATCTGGTGGCATACCTTGTCTTGGAGCCTATGGCCTCCTTTGTGCAATGTAGTAGACTTGATTATCTTCATCCTAGATTGGCTTGAACTCAAGTGGAATCTACTTGCTATCACTATTAGCTACCATTTTGCATCTGTAGTCCTTCTTTTTTCTACAATTAGTGTAGTATTCTACTAACATTGCCTCACCCTCCTCATGTTTCTTCTTTCTTTGAAGTGTATCCAACTGAGTAGCTAGATTGCTTATTATGTCTTTCTTGAAGTCTTCCAACAAGTGAGTAATCTCCATCCTTGAAACTCAATTGGTGGATGATTTACCCATAGAGGATTGGTAGCCTCTTCCCTTCTTTGAAGCTTCCCTGGAATAGTTCTGACATATCTTCTTAATATCATCCCAGGGAACTTGGGTGATATCTCCTCCTCTAATCAGGTCCAAAGCATTAGTGCAGCTCTTAGTGATCCCTCTAAGGAAGAGGAGCTTTTGAGACTCCTCATTGAGTGTATGATGTGGAGATTTCTGCAGAGAAAACATAAGCCTTGAAATGTAATCCTCCAAACTCTCATCTTGCTTTTACTGCATCCTAAATATGTCATCTCCTCTCATGCCACTGCCCCTACGATATTCTTTGTACTTCTCAAGAAACTTTGTTTCAATATCATTCAAAGTTTCCACAGTATTCCTACCTAAGCTCATAAACCATCTTAATGCAACTTCTTTCAAGGTGGTAGGAAATAACTTAAGCCTATGAGCATTAGTGGTGTAGTCATAGCTTCTACAGAGGATATCAAACTCAAAAAAAAAAGTGTCAGGGTCTTCTTTGACAAGTCCATAAAACTTAAGAAGGACTGAAGCAAGGATGTTCTTGAGGTTGTCAACTTCATTCTGATGAGTAATGGGAAATGGAAAAGATGGATGGTTGGGTCTATTTCTGTGTCTATTCACCCATGGTTGCTTGATGAAGTTCCAAAGCAAAGGGATTCTCAATCAAATTTTGGTCTTTAGAGGAAGTGTTAGAATTGGTTAGATTGGGAAATGCATTAGAAAAAGGGCGTGCTTCTTCTTCTTCGTCTCTTGGAAAATTTTGATGCTCAACTAGCTAGAATGGATTAGGGTCATTAGGAATGAATCTCCCATGAGCATCTCTCCTCCTTCCTCTATGCATGCGGTATCAACTCAATATCAGCCAACTCACACAAAGAATTGGTAAAAGAATAGCGGGTCATTACTTTCCTAAATGAGGGGTATATCAAGAGAAAACTTTTAGAAATACTACAACAAGAAAGAAACTATCAATGACTCCAAAGAACTTCCTAGTTTGACACCATCCCTGACAACGATGCCAAAAATGTTGGCCTCCTTTAATGGTTTAATAACTAAGCCTTTAGGGATGTGACTTAGGGATTGAACATATGCACTAATTAGCTATCTCACTCATCTTGAAGGTGCATTTCACTTGTCAACATAGGGACGTAAACTTGAAATGGGTCAACACTATATGTGCACTAGGACTCTACTGTAGTCATGCATAAACTAGGAAAGAAACAATACTAGAAATAAAGTGCTAGAAGGAAATCAACTTAAAAAATGAACGTGAATCAACATTTGCACTAAGCATTAACAACCAGACTAGAAATGAAAGATAGAAATGGAAATCTCAGTAAATAGATAGGAAACTACTCTATTTTCCTTGGCTATAGGAACAAACATAGAATGGAATTTCAGTGGTTGTAGGAACAAACAATTGTTGTAATTGAAACTAACTACTGAATAGAAAATAACTTTTAAACTAATAAAAGGAATTCTCACCAAGTGGGCCCCCTTGAGTGAGTCTCCCTTACACTAACTCAAATGCAGCAACTCAAAATGTCATATTATTTCTTGAAAGTATAAGTACAACATCTCAGTAATATAACTGTAAAACTGGAAAATGCGAGTACAAACTAAGAATATCCAACATTATCAAAAGGAGCATCTGACCATTTTTTAGAGAGAGAAAATTGCTGACTATCCCTAGCAACCTAGGCAGTCAACTCCATCAAAATAGGAGGATGCCACTTATTGAAAGAATAGAAAAAGATGAAGTTATGCATGCACCAAATTGGTCAAAGAAAACTCGCTTTAATGGGAATCTAGCACAACACACTCCCTAAATTTTCTCAACAAAAAATATGACCATTAAAAAGGTGGTTACGTTCTTTTATTTGAATTAGGAATTTCCCTCCATGAGAGTTTTCCTACTTTGACTTCTTAATGATCAGCTTCTTGACTTCTCGGTAACTGACCAACTGGAAAGAGTTTCTCCCACGTAGCAGGTTTTGTTGACATTAGCATTTAGTGGAAAGTTGCACAATAGCAATAGCACACACAAACAAATGTATATCTATAATTACCTTAATAAAATTCATTCAACCACTTGTAAATTCAACATAGATAATTCTCATAGCATGCTAATTTCATTAAAGTGGCAAAGATAAACTTATGCCCAAGGTCTATGGTTTTAAGGAAAATATCAACAACCAAGTTTCAAATTCTATGATAGCAACAAAAAATATATAATGAATCCTATCAAAATTGAGCCATTAATTGGGTTCATCAACTACCATCATTGATAAACAAGATAATTCAACCATTGATCATTCCCCTACTTCCAATGAAGTCATTTTAGAAGAGCCAACCTTTGAATTTCACAAAAATCTAGCTTGTAGTTCTCCTAAAAACTCTCCTCCTAGGGAGGATATCATGGTGCAAGAAAATGATAACATTGAAAATAGTGACATAGTTTCCTTAGATGAAGATGATGAAGTAACATTAGACTCTCCTTCACTAAGGGCAGTTAATATTATTCAACCTTAAATCATCCTTTACCCACCTTCACACAAACCTAAAACTCAAAACAAACCTGAACTTATCCTTTATCCACCTAAGAATAATGTTTCACAACAGCCGAGTTATAATATTGTTGTAAAAAAAAATTATGCTTTCATGATAATAGCTATACATAATAGGCTGGGAATAAAAAGAACCCTTGTTTACAATGGCTCCACCCTTAATGTGTGTAGTATGACCCTTTTGGATAGACTTGGCATGGATAAATAAAAAATTCAACCTGATTATTTATCTATTAAGGGGTTTGACAATGTAGGAAAACAATCGCTTGGTGTGATCACTTTTCCTATTACAGCTAGAAAGGCCACATTAGAAACACCAGTCCATGTTATGCCTCACGATCTTTCATATAATATTATTTTAGGAAGACC
The DNA here is from genome assembly GCA_007258455.2 of Sequoia sempervirens. Classification (NCBI taxonomy): domain Eukaryota; kingdom Viridiplantae; phylum Streptophyta; class Pinopsida; order Cupressales; family Cupressaceae; genus Sequoia; species Sequoia sempervirens. The sequence continues at coordinate 101,161,493 of VDFB02026320.1, forward strand.
ATGGATTCATGCAATGAATGAAGTGCCTTCTACTCTTCATTGTAAAATGAAATATGTCTACAACAACAAAGTATACATACTCGAAGCTAACCTTGAACCAAAAACTTGTTTGAACATTAAGAAAGACAAGGAAAATCCTTTGAAAACATTGAAACCAACTACACAAGTAGAACCCATGCAAAAAAAAGACAAAGAAAAGCATATTGAGGAGCTCATGATGTTATTAGAAGATGAGTGAGGTTCCTTATATTTCAAATCATTCATGGGAGAATACATAATCATAAACAAATACTCTAAAAAGGGAAAATAAAAACTAGTAATTTCAACACAGAATTTAGAAGACCCTTCAAAAGTACCCACCTCAAACACTTTAGAATAAGAAGAAAATTATACAACAAACTTTGATGAAATTAACTATGAACAACCACCAAATCCAAAAGAAATGAAAAAACTTTATGGAAATGGTTATGAACTCATGAAACAACTAGGGTATAGTGGAAAAGGATGTGGTGCTAGAGAACAAGGTATATGTGTCCCTATAGATCCCCACACGCAGGAAAATACTAGTGGTCTTGGTTATTGTCACTCGAAAGAAAAAAAAAAGCCTTCACTTAATATCAACACTCTTACAAAAGATTCTTCTAATCCAACTTTAATAGTAATGCATCTTGAACTGATAGACACTAGTGGTCTTGAGTATTATCCTTTGAAATAAATGAAAGAAACAACAAAATCCTCACTTAATGTTAATGTCATCATGCAAAACACTAATGATTCAAATTTGATGGATTTTACACACTCATATAAAAAATAGTACAATATCTTGCAATCTAAAGAGTCTTGTGTAAGTATGACATCGTGCAATAAGCAAGAGATATCTTTGTCACAAAATAAAGGAACATCTTCTACTATTGATCAAGAGTGTATCTTGTCGAGACTCCTCCAAGATCATTTGATATCCATCCCTCCAAGAACACGAAATAACTTTTACTACAAGAATTCATTTTGTACATATCATAGAGTTCATGGTCATTCTACTAATGAATGTAAGAATTTGAGTAAAAAAATTCAACATCTTAAGGAGTGTGGTGCTCTTCCTTATGTTAAAGCACCTAGTTCCTCTAATTGATACTGATTTCTAAGTTTTCATCAATCACCTCAGCTCGCCCTTTTTCTTGCACTAAGTGGGGGTAAGGGGGTTAGGTATCCTTGTCCTCATATGTCACTTGATGTTGTCTCTTTTGGCTAGTTGATCACCTTTCATGTACATATAAGAGAAAGCTTGGGATGTGGACGAAATGCCTTGAGTTGGCTCACATGTGACATATTGAGTTTTGGGGGAAACCCCTTCCCTTTTCATGATGTAGCTTATTCAAAACATATGACTTGGTATAGGGGTTTCAGAGTAATCTCTCATGTTTTATCCTATTTTAAAGCAATTTCTCATAGAAATGGTGTTAGCAACCACTTTAAAGTGGGGGCATACATCAACACTCATGTTTCACTGTGCAATTTTCTTTATTCTTGTGATGTGTCCTTTTCTTGGTGGTGTCATCGGGTTTGATTTCCTCCAAGAGCATGATATTTCTTTGACTTGTCCTCTCTTGGAGATATTAGGCACAATGTTCCCTAACAAGAGACCTTACATGAATTGAGAAAAATACCTTTGAACATACAACAACCATTAAATAGCCACCTTGCATAACAAACTTTTCTCTCCTGTGGTGCCATCTTGTTTGTTCATGAGTATCAAGCATACAAAGCTTTGCTTGCCTCATGAAGCTCGAAGCTCATTGTTGTGTGGTGCCTTATCAAATTTATCAGGAGGTATAGCTTTGGTCTAGTTGAATGGGAAGATGAACTTAGGCGTGACTTTCCCATAGCCACTTGCTTATGTGTGTGAGTGCATATCAACAGCGTACGTATGTGTCTCACCTCTTTAGTTACTAACCCAATGGATAGCCTGAAGTTCTGTTGCCTCAAAGTGAACATGCATTTCTAGAAAAATAGCTTAGATCTAATCTACATCGTATGTTGGAAAAACATTTGAGGCTTGATCCACCTATTTTTGTTTTTTCTTTTTTTTCTTCTTTCTTTTAGTTATTGACATTGCATGATTGTGTATTTTAATGTTGCATGTCATACACCTTGTGCATTTTTTTTTGTTGCTTATGTCAGCTTGATGTAGGATCAAAAATCTTGTGGGCTTCATCACCTCCTCGATCTTTGTTATCCTAGACCATCTGAATCGATACACATGGACCCCTTTTGAATGTATACTTTAGTGTGAGTTTGAAGAAAATTCCTCCTCTCACTAAAGTGGAGGCCAAATGTAGCGTAGAAAAATGTCATTGTTTACATTTTCACACTTAATTTGGGAATGATTAACATTAAAATGGAACTAATGTCACCTTGATCTAGTTTTGTACTGTGTTTTACACATTCACATTGGATTTAAGACCCTTTTAAGCTAAATAGACCTAATTTTTCCTTAATTTAATGTTTCAAAGTATATTTATTTACACATTTACATTTATTTTTGGGTCCTCTTGCATTTATTACCTTCATATCATCATTAATAGCCCCTAAGACACTATATTATGCATCCTGAGGCTTATTTCAACCGAAATCCTCACATAATCAACAAATATACTTAATTTTTCAACTCCCCAACATTTCCTCTACTTGAAAAAGGGTTAGTGGGACCCATATATGGGTAAACCCACAAAAGTGGTTTACAATTCGAATGAGGAAGGAAAACTAGAAAAAAATGACCTCATGCAAAAAAAATTAGTTTTAGGGGTTCGAATGAACTTGTAGGTTTGAGCGAACCCATTAAATACTAGCCCCACATTTCTCGCCAACCAAAAATAAAGGAAATGCAAAAGGAAAGGGGGTTCGCTTGAACTAGGGTTTGAGCAAACCCTAGTTCAAATAGGGGTTCACTTGAACCCCCCTTTGCCTTCATTCTCCCCCTCAAGCACTTTGAAAGTCTAGATTTTTACACTTCAAAGCTTAGGTTGAGGATGAAAATGGAGGAGACTTTAGAAACCCAATTGGAATTAGGTAGTCCTTAGAACGAGCTATCCAATGACTATAATTTTAATATGTTTTGGTTTTATTATGTATTTATTTTTTTAGTTTCATTAAACATAAGTTTTTCACCAAAAATCAAGCTCTCTGCACATGTGGAAAAATAGTAGATTATCAAAAAAAATTGAAAAATATGAGTGCACTAGATATTGAAGTCCTTGATCCAACAAAAATAAATAAAAATTGATACATACAAAAAAAGTTACATGTTATACAGTCGTGCTATGTCTAAATTGTAATTGGTTTGACTTCGAAACTTGATTAAAGAAAAAATATTCAATAAAAAACTATCTAACCAAATGGAAGCACTAGATATCAGAGTTACAAATTTAAATTTGAAAGAATTAGAATTTTATCCTTCATGGAAAAAAATTATGTGTTATACGCTAAGCATCACTTTTTAAAAATGTTGTTTTATGAAAAAAACTAGTTTTCAAGGGAGATGGAAAAAGAAGTGCAATATGATTCCAAAAAATTTGAAAAAAAAATATTTAGAATCTACAGACAAAATTTCACGAAACTTTAGGTTGCATCATCTTCAAATTTCTCATGGTTTAGTTGCTATAGGTGCCCGAAAGTGAAGATTTAGTTAAAAATATATATTTTAGTGTCCAGTTTGGCCAAAAATTGTAAACCACTATTGTGGGATCACCCACTATACCACCTTGGGTTTATGAGTCCCATCCAAAATGGACCTATACACTACAAGTGGCATATGAGTCCCATTTAGCCCCTTTTTAGGGTTTTGAGTTGGAAATCAGGGTTTTAAGTTCAAATTTCATGAATGTCAGCCTTTGGGATCTAATAAATGGTAAGTTAGATGGATTTCTTGTATAAAAAAGGTCTCAAATCATTATTTCATATAAGCCTTCATGATATCATCCTAAGTAATCAAGAGTTAAGCATACCAAGACTTCACAAGATCATTTCTAAGGTATTTAGGGGTAGAATTCTTCATCATTTGTTACAACAATTCAAGATCTGTTATCATGTCAAGATCATAATACATCAAGCATGTTTTTGAGCTAGTGTTGTGATGTAGCATCAAAGATCCATTTGCAAGGATTGTTTCATATCTACATTCTAAATGACCACTTCATGTTATATTATTGATTTACATTCCAAGACATCATTGAAGGTATCATTGTTCATGTTTCATATTTCATGCTTCATGTTCATATTTCATTGTTTCATCACAAGTTTTAATTACCTTAGAAATGGGGTTTGACCAAGGCAAACCCCTATTCCCTAACAATCAATAAGTTTTTCTCTCTCTACAGGTGTGATTGCATGTCTAGGTGTCTTGGAGCTTGAAGGATCTTTGAAGAATAATTTACTAGATTGAAGAAGGTTGTCCAAGTTGTCTCCTTGCTTGAAAGATCACATAAAGTCACATATAGGTTGCAAATTAGAGTTTTAGACCCAAAAACAAAGTGTGGAAGGAAGAGGAGAGATAAAAGAGTAGAATCGAGCCTTAACCCTCTAAAAAAGTAGAGTGGGACTGATATGCCACTTGTGGCATATGATTCCTAGTACATGTAATTTTCCATATTTTAGGAGATCTAGATCATACACTGATAGATTCTAGTTTTGGCACAGAAAGCCTATTTTGGGACTAAATCGCCCAGACTGGCATATGAGTCCTAGTGGGCATCAAATAGCGATATTTTAAGGTTTTGGAGCTTGTTTTGACCTCATCACTCTCCTAGGTGCACCTCTATACTTTCCAAATATTTTATTTTTCATTTCAATTTCATTTCCTAGTTCATTTAGTTAGGTTTTGCATGGTACTTTGCATGTCATTTACATTTCTTGTCTTTCCAATCCCTAGCTTGGTGGTGAACCCTCTTTAGTCTCTAATGATACCCTAAGACACCCTATTGCAGATCTCTTTCCCTCATTCCATCCTTGGATTGAGATCTCTAGGGTTTCCTTGAATTGAAGGAGAAGAAAACTTGTTGTTCTATGTCCTAAACTATAGAGGGACAATTTTCCATCTTTCACATACATACAAGCATACATGTACATATGTACATACAATCTTACATACATACATACACACACTGATATATACATACATATACATACACTGATACATACATACATACATACATATAAGCATGCATACATACATACAAACATACAAATATATATACATACATTCAATGGACTAGCATTTAACATGACACAAGACATAACACAAGCACGCTATAACATGCTCGCGTTATGTCTTGCTAGGAAAGTCTTGGGCACAAATGCAAAAAACATGTCAAAACTATGAAATAATGTGAGTGCGTTATATAACGCGGGTGCATTACAATGTGCTCATGTTATTTATTTCTTTGGGAATCCCCAAGCCTTAGGCTTGGTAATTGCTTTGGAATACCAGCTCAAAGACTTGGAGTACCTTCCCAATGTCCAAAGATGTGTTTTTGTAAATTCTACAATATTTCACATAATCACGTTTGTGCTAAGAATCAAGTTTGCACGTGTTTCAAGATCAAACAAATCAAACACCTGAGTAATGTTAGGCTCTCTCTTAGCTATCTAACGATGTAATTTTTTTCACATTTTGACAATGTTAAGCCTTTGATCTATAATTTCTTTTTTTTGTGTCTTTTTTTTGGAAAAAAATAGTGTTTGGTGTATTTTTCGTTATAAATTATCCGTTCATCAAAATTGTATTTAAATAAATTATATTTTTAGAAACTAGACTCCATTCTACACATATTAAAAAAATGATTTTCAATTAGTTTTCAAAATTTAAAGGGGTAGCATGACCAAAATTTTATTTTTAAGGAAGTGTCCACTTTGAAAATTAGTAACAAATCAAATATTCATTGAAAAATTATTAGAAAAATTGGGCACAAACTACATACTGTTAGCTAATTTCTCACTGAAGTGATTTTAAAAGTACTAAAAAAAATTAACCTTTTGAGGGAGCCACAAAAGTTGCTATGTTACGTTTTTCTAACAAAAACAACACCAATTTTTGTGCCCCCCTCTTTTGAAATCCTTAATCTCTACCATTTAAAAAAAAAACTAATTTAGAAAGTAGGCTTGGAGCACTAAGATCCTTGTTTTTGTTGCATCTCAAAATTTTGAGTGTAACTATCCTCAATTTCACATCCAAGGTCATTATTTCCTTATTTCAGAAAAAAAGTGGCCACTTAAGCCCCCTTTTTGGCCCCCCATCTTTTTGCACTTCCCTGTAATTGTATCTTCTTTATTGAATATGGATTTCTAGAGTTTGAAGAGGGATTATTAAGTATATTTAATTGTATGATATCATATCTCTATTATTATTTCAATGGTTATTTCTCTTGGTAAGCTATAACTATATAACCTAATGAATAAGGCACTAGTATTAAAAAATTATGATTCACCATACACCCAAAATGAAAAAAATCTTTCAATATTAGGAGTACGTTAGTAATTTGCATACACCTTATGATTTGGTGATTCATAAAGGGAAGCATATGTAGTGAGCCATAATATTTTTCATCTTTAGGAATCATTTTTTGCATACCTACATCTTGAATTTGTGGAATGATGTCTTTATTAGTTCAATAGAGGTTTTATGTGTTGTGAAGTGCTTAAGTTTAAGTGTAGATTGGGTAATACTATAATTTTTTTAGCTTATTTATTTTTAGTTATAATCTATATTATTAATGATACCTCTAGGAACACTCTCTTTGGTTTAGTAGATATCAATGTGAATGATAATATACCCACTCTTAGAAATTGGACTTAAGTTATTGATATTCTATTAATGAGATTTTCAACCCTCATTTTAGACAATTTTTTCTTGACGTTGAAGTGGATTAATTACTCTAAGAGTGTGAGAAATAATTTTGGTCCGACTCAACACCCCCAATCTACAATCATAATCTAAAATTTTGGGGTTGGATAGAAAATACTATTTAAACAAAAATCAAATTTCTTATTGAAGAAGTTGTGAGTCCTTCTTAATTATATCAATTCTATTACTCTTTTATTTTTCAAGAAAATATCTTGATATTTTATATGGTGCTAATTTGATAAAGTTCATTCCAAGAAAAAGTTAGTTGGGTATCTCTTGATTTCCCTTCTAGCTCATTAACATCTAATAACTATTCATTTTCTTCTTCCTCATTGACTCCTTAAGTGTAGAGCATATTTTCTAGCACATTTATGTCCTAGACCATATTTTCCATAATAATTAAAACATAATCCTTTGGTCTTTTTTCTTCAATTTTTTGAGTCAATCTAGTTGTATGAGGGTTCATACTTGTGTTAGGAAGCTCTTCTCTCATATTCTATTGACTCCTTGCCTTCTTCAAGCTAATTTTTTCCCCTCTACATTGTGTTTTATGATAAAAATAACATGCAATAATAGAATTGAAAGTGCATACCTAATGGTGGATGTGATTCTTGAGCCCATTGAGAAATAAGTCATTAAAATTCTCCCTAATAATTATCTCTACTTATAAAGATAGATTCTAAAATTATTTTTTTCTTGTCCGCTTTCTCTCCTCTCTTCATGTTGACCTTTCCATCCTTTCCTTGCATTTTTTAACCACTCACATATTTGTATTTTCTATATATTACATTTTTTCCAACTCAACTTGTGTATTATCCCGATGAGGGATCATGTGGTGGGTATATGCAGGATCGTCATGGAAAAAACAAGCCCTTAAGTGGCAAAAAAATTAGAAAAATCAGAGTTAGGAAAATTGATGTAAAAATTTGAATAAGTTATCTATATTATTTAAAAAATATGTAAGAATAGAATCTATAGAAAATTGAATGTAGTTTCTAAATTATTAGGTTTGTTTAAAGAAAAAAAAATCTATTTGGTGAAAATTTGAAATTTCAATGTAGTAGTACTTAAATTTCAGGGAAAAAATAAGAAGTAGGTGTCTGACCACCCTAACCATAATAAAATGATAATATTTTTTTATATGATCATTTTAGATATAAGTAGAGGACTCATGTCCCGATGTGATGCATTTTTTTTGTAATTTTTTTCCAAGTAAATAATTAATTATAAATTTTATATTACAACTTTTAAAAAGTATAAAAAACTCATATGTTTGGCCCCTTAACTTGGTCAAAACTTCATGAAATTCATTTTTTCTTTTTTTAATCTTATAGTATATGAAGCATATAATGTGACACATATTTTGGATTAAAAAAATGTGATACCATTTGAAAGCTATAGATGTTTTTCAATCAGTCTATCAATCAAGACTTTATTCATAATTTGAATAGAAAATGAATAATAATTACTTATTAAATTCAAAGTAAAGCATAATTTATATTGGTGGAAAGCTAAGAATCTCCTTTAAAAACCCTTTCCATTTCATTAATTTTGGGTAAAAAAAAAATTCATCAGCCACATACCCATCATATTGCCACTTTTTGGCCCATCATGATCCTATAGATACCTTGGTATGATCCAAAACATTGATACAAAGAATTGTTAATGAATTTTTATCCAGAAAATATTGTAAATAACTATTGACTATGGAAACATACTATTTATAATTAATTCTAAATTTTATAAATATAACCCTTGATTGATCCCATTTATTGTAGCTTTACTAATTGGCTAAAATAACTCTTTGTCATATTGTTATTATAATGCACTTATATTTCCTCTATGAAATCAATCAAGGAAAAATTAGAGCCTTTTTCTTCCTTTGAGCGCATTTCTATCTATACTAGATGATTTACATATGTTCAAATTGTAAGGAATTAACAACATTTTAGCCACTTGGAATTTGATGCACATTATAAAATTCACTATTTTATTGATCCAAATACATGCATCCTTACCAATAAAGTTATGCATATCCATCTCCACTAATAGATTTCAAGGTCTATAAAATGGCATGAGAGAATCAAGGACAATGGAATCAAATGTCAAATTTAGTGATGAAAGTATAGGCCAAGGATAAAATACCACAATAATCCATAGTGAAGGTAAGGTTTATTTAAGGATCTAGGGTTTACAAGGACATACAATAAAACTGTGATGGCCATCAATAGATGAATCAAGTAACACAAAAAGGAAGGCATAATTTGTTATCTCTAAATATCAATCATAATTTAGATTAAAATATGCAGGAAGAGTTAACCCTAAGACAAATCTACTTGATGGGTAGAATGGAAAAAATATAAGCTTAGAAGAAGAAGCATCAAAACCTAAAAGGAATATCTATCAATAAAGCATAAAGGAAAAGGAAAAATCAAATTCTAAAATAGATTATAATCAGCATTAATTTATAGATTTAAAAAATCTTAAAACTATAAAAGAAAACTAGGTTGTGTAGTCTCAATTGGGTTCACCAAAATGAAAAGAAGGAAACACAATTCCTAGGGTTAGTCTGGTTTAATGAACAAAATGCATACAAACAAGCCAAAATAACCTAGAATAAATAATAAATGGAATGGAATGGATCATTTGACACTTATGAAGACTATTTCTACAATAGCAAACACACTCTAGAGCAACCAAATAGCCAATTTTTATAATTTGATATCTTTTTCATAGAATGCCCTAAAATTATAAAACTAGGGAAAATTAAATATCTAAAACATCATTTTCCTATCTTCAAATATCTAACTAAATATCACATTTAGTTATTGTAATATCCCCATTTATTATAAATCATTCTCATTATCAATCCTAATTTATTTATCTAAATTAAAGTATACTTATTGTAATACATTTATTTAACTAGTTTAAATAAATTTATTAAGATATAATTATTTCATAGATATTATATATTTATTATATATAAATTTATCAAATATATTAAAAACTCTATATAAGAGAAAATATTGATTATTAGAAGAATAACCTTAAGAAAATTATTGTTAACCCTTTCTCAACTAATAATATTATTTTAAAGAATTGTTTAAATAATTTTTAAAAATCTTCAAATTCCTCATAACTCTTCACCTACACTCCAAGCTTTGTGGAAACAATTTACACCTTACATGTCCAAATAATTTAACACTATATTTTAAGAGATCAAATAAATTTTTTCTCCATTACAAATGAAATAAATAAAGGTTCATTCATACAATAATCAATAGATAACATTAATTTTGTACACAAAAAACCATCTAAATGAATTCCTTTTATAAACGATGTTGCCTATCAACAATTGTGTGTAACACTTGCACACTTTTCCACTCACCTTCCTTTAGATCTATTTGAACCCCTTTCTTCATTATTCCATCATTCCTCAAATCATTTAAAATATAATCAAGGCATGTCGCTTATTTTCAACCATTGTAATTACTCCTAGTGCACGTTAAACTCATAGTTAAAGGTAGATTGCTAATCAACCATAACCACATAGCATATAATAACTACACTCAAATTTTCTAACTCATCAGTAACACCAAATTCAACATCATTTAATATTTTCATTTATTTATAGCATTTGCATTATCGATCCCAATTTATTTATCTATAGTAATTTATACTTTATGTAATATATTTATTTAATTAGTTTAAATATATTTATTAAGATATAATTATTTCATTACAACAATTATTATCTAAAAAATTATTAAATATATGATGACCTCTAGATATATAAAAAGTGATTAACGAATATTAAAAACATCACTTTAATTTTTAATTGTTAATTTATTTCTCAACTAACAATATTATTTTAAAGAACAATTTAAATAATTAAAAAAACTTCAAATTCTTTGTAAATCTTCACATATACTCCAAGCTTTATGGAATAAATCTACACTTTACATGTCCAAATAATAACTCCTTTAATACACAAGATAATTTAAGAGATCAAATTAGTTTTTCCTCCATTACAAATATAAGAAGTAGGATTTCTTCATACAATAATAAATAAATAACATTAATTCTATACACACAAAATCATCTAAATGCATTCCATTTATGAATAATGTAACCTATCAACATTGTATTTAACACTTGAACGCTTTTCCACTCTTGACCTTCCTTTTTACATGCCTCGTTAAGACATGTGAAATGAAACTGGTATAATTACGTCCTACCACTGTAATTATCCATTCTCCTTGAGGCACCTCCAAGAAAAATTCAAAGTCAAAGTAATACTCATCATCAATGTTTTGAGCACCAAATTTAACGATGTCAATGACTGCATCGGCGCCAATATCAGCTGCCTCAAAAAACAGATGTTTGTTTAAAGTTGATTCCGCTCCATCCACTGCTCTTCCAATCGCAACACACTCTGACGGCACACTCTGAAATAAAAGACAAAATACTCTTAGTTTAAACATCATCCACGGTGAATTCTTTTCATTTGCAGATCACTTCAAACATCACTTCTGAAAATAGAGACTATCTTGTTCCAAGAAATAACAAAACAAACCTGAGGATCAGTAATGAAATTTACCCTCGCTTCAAAAATAGATTTATGATTTCCCTTTAAAAAAGAAGTAGCAATATCATTACCTTCAACTTATGAATGCAATTCCGTGTAACTGTATTGTTGCAATAACTAAGTCTCATAATCCTTGATACCTGCAATTCTTCAATACCTGCCATATTCTCTAACTTTCCACAACAACGGATATCAATTTCCGACATGCAGTTGAGGTTGGGAAACCTTGGCATCTTCTCAAGCTCAGGACATTCATAAATATGCGACTGTTTTAAGCTCTATAAGATCACCATTTCCTGATACTCTTTGCAAATTTCTGCACCATTGTACACACAGCTCGATGAGTCTTGTTGGCAGCATAATGTTCTGTAATTTTTCACAAGAGTCGATGGAAATTTTCTCCACGCAGCTCAGGCTGGAAACACCGGTCTAACTCAAGCTCATCACACCCAAAAATTTCCAATTCTACAAGCTTTGTAAGATGATTTATTCCTGACACACTTTTCAAATTATTACACTTTTCAATTGCAATTTTTTCCAGGCTGCTCAGATGTGCAAGCCTTAGCTCCTCAAGCTCCAGACATTCACAAATATTTAATTGTGCCAGCATCCTAGTACTCAAATAGTCATATGCAACCAATCCCGTAGAATCATTATCATTCACTTCGACAAGATTCCTAAGATATGGACATCCTGACACACTTTTCAAATGTTTACAATCTACAATTGTGATCTTTCCACATAGCTCAAATGGTCAAGACTTAGCTCCTCAAGCTCTGGGCATTGACTAATATTCAACGGCTCAAGCTTTGCAAGATTTGATATTCCTGACACATTTTTGTCGGATTTTAAAGGGGAGGATAAAAAAGAACAAACACAGAAAATGAGTTTACAGAGCTTTGGCTCTTTCATAATTAACTTCAAACTTCTGATATCTTTTCTGCTTTTGAGAGTTGTATCTCTATCTGAGTTACGCAACTACATTGCAAAGTATATAACCTAAAAGCGTCTTCTAGAGACTTCAAACATATACATAAAATAATATATTTTGATGCACCCACAAAGCGTGTTGAGGCATGCACAGTAGTTTAGGAAAAATCCTTTCATATGTTTTCCAAAAACTGGCATCATAAATTGTCTTTAATGCAGGGACTTGGTGTGATCCAATGCGTGATCCAATGCAGATACGATAGTTGGTTGTCTTCAATGTAGAGATGTCCTGCAGATACAAAGTTGATACAGAGCATGCTGATTTGATAGGTATAGTTGGATAATTAATAAGGTAGGCGAGAATATATCTCTAACACTCCCTCTTAATCTCAATTGCGGTCATTCATCTCAAAAAAATTCGGAGCATCCACCTTCATTTTCAATTCTAAAACTTCCGAAGCATCCACTTTTTAGATTTCAAACATTAGTTACAAATGTTGTGGCACTTGATTGTGCTATTCTTTACTCATTGACAACTTCAATTGACCTTTTATGACCTCATACAATTGGTATTCTCCTGAGATCTTCTGATCTTTTTATGAACTCCTCTTTCTTGCCTTGTTCCCATTTTTGTATAAAAAGAATTGAGAGTTGCGGCTTTTTCCATGCTTGAAAACACAGTAAAAAATAGACACAATCAGTTTTATATTTCAGCTTGAAAATTATAGCAAAGCTTCGATGCTCTATCTTCTCCCATACACCATGTTTTTGCTTCTTGTAGAGTTGTGTTGCTCAGTTTTTGCTTCTTTTTTACTGTGACTTTGGATTCTCTTGGCTGTTTCTAGAACAATCTCCTTCTATCATGGCAATGTCTTCAATTGATTTACAACGACCTACATTTCTTATTCTGCTTGGGCAGCAACTTCACTTCTGCTGACTTCTTTTACTAATGATACGACATCAAAGATGTGACTTTTGTGTGCTGCTGCACAAAATTAATTCAATTGACTACTATCCTTTTTCTATTTCTTTATTTTCTTCTAAACATTCCTATTTAATCTTGAGCTTTTTTGTTTTTTTTATTCGAAATTTCCGGAGCTAAGTTTTCAGAGCAATGTCATTCCAAAGCAACTATTCTGCTGAAATTTTTTAGAGCTTCTTTCTTTTGCCTCTTTATTGATGCTTCAACATCTACAATCATTTTTAATTGATTGTTTCTCCACCAGCTACTGTTGTATCAAACTTTAAATTTTTGCAATGGTAGCTTCAACTACTTCTCTTAATCTTTGAATCTCCTTGCATATGAACCCTTGCATATAGGGCATCCAACACTCAAACTTGAAAGCTCTTGTGGCTTCTTCTTGCACTTCTTTGTTTTGTGGTTGCAATCATGTTTTCTGACTTTTTCAAAAACCTGTCAAACCATTTTCAACTCTTAATAATGATGCCATTCATTTGGTTTTTTCAACTGTTGTGGAAATTTCTCCAACTCCTTGGTTTAAAACATCAACATGGAACTTCCAATAGCTTCACAATCTATAGATGTCTCATTAGACAACAATTTCATTTGACTCAAAACACTTGTTATTCCTTTTGAACATCCATACTTTTTTATGATTGATATCATTTTTCACATATGAAAATTTGTACAACCATTTGAACAAGTTGTAAGCTTCTTCCAACTTGGTCCATAGACCCATCCACAGTCCATTCTTATGCAATCTTTCATTGACTCATTCTTCCAATCTTTGTTCAAACACATTTTTTTCACAATGATTCTTTAATCCACATATACTATAAGGATGTAAATTCCAACACTTATCCTTGGTTTGACCTTTTATGTGGCAATGTGCACACTCAACACTTTTCATTTCTCGAATGAATTTACTTGCACTTGTAGCATCATTCCCCTTAACTGGGACATACCTGAGACCTTCATACTTTGGCCTCATTGTTGGTTCAATTGGATTTCTCATTCAGGTTGTTCTTGTTTTCCTAATCCTTGTCCTTTATATCCAATTCTTTTCATAATTTTCATACCAACATTGTTATCAAAACAAATAACATTTGCATAATCAAATTCAAATTCATTAACATGTTCATCTTCATCAATGCATTCTTCTTCACAAATGATTTCAACAAAGTTACACTTATCATTTGATTGATCAAAACACAAATAATTTGTATCACATGAAATGTCACACACAACTGGCTTTGTCTTCAAACAATCATTTTCTTGCTGCCATTTTAATATTACTTTCTTTTGAAAACTATTTTCTTCTTCTAATTTTTTCAGATTTTGTTCCAAGTCTTCAACAAACTTCAACTTTTTTTGTATTTCTTTTTTTTCTTTTTCAAACAATTTTAATTTTTCATCCAATTCTACATTTTTCCTTTTAGCTTCAACCAATTCTTTACTCCATGCATCATTTTCACATATGATTTCATATTTCTCTTTTACTCTTTCTTTTAAACTTGCTATCAATTCTAAATTGCATTTCTTAACATTTAATAACTCTTCTTCTAAGACATCTTTTGCAGTTACTAAATTTTCATTCTTCTTTTTAACTCTTTTTCCTACTTTCCCCATCTATAATTAACAACTTCAACTTACCTTACTTGATTTTGTTACAAAGATTTATCTTTCAATGGCTTTGTGTGCCTTCACTCTGTTTCTTCACAATTTCCTTTGATTGATAAAACCCTTCAACAACTACAATTGTGCCTACAATGTCAATGAAGTCTTCTTTCTTCTCTCCATGATCTTCTTAGTCTTCTTCCAATCTCTTTCAAACTTGAGTGTTTTCTTCTGACAGGCTTTGACAACTACTATCAAAATATTTTTCATTACAAGACTTTAATAACTGGCTTTCTTTTCTAACTCAAGATCACTTCACTTTGTATTCATCAGCAACATAAAATAAAAAATAGTGATGTCCTTGCTGTATTTTTTGGCCTTGGACTTTCCAAATGCAATGACTCTTACTTCCTTTGTCTAGGGAAATTTTCTATGGTATTAGAACAACAATCATTGACAACTACGCACTCGTTCTTGGTGACCTCTTCTAGCTCTATCTTGTGAGCTAGTTTCTTTTAATGGCTGGAGATCTTCTTGAATCGACTTCTTCACCAACAAAACATGGTCAACAAGGATTTCTCAACTTTGAGAACTTCTAGCAGTGGCCTATAGTGACCTTCAATTAGTTTCTCAAATGGCTTCTCCACAAAGCACTGAAATCTCTGTCTTGGAGGTAGATTTCAAAAAAATGACTGAGACTTCACAACAGTGATCTAGGTCTAGCTTTATGGCTTGGCAATGCACTTTCTTTTGATCGCTCCTCCTTTCTGGTGAATTTTTCTATCCTTCACAACCTCTATACTTCAACCAACAACTATCTTTGTTGACAAACTCATAATTTCTCTTGTAGCAGTTGTAGACATATAAAAATGACCTAGGCTTGCAAGCTCTATTCTCTCCATTTTCTTTCTAGCATAATTAATACATTTTTATTATGTCCTTGGTCCACTTTCAACTATTAATTAGATAATTCATAATTATTTAATTCATGTATTTTTTATTCTTCTTGATTATTAAATATAAATAAAATTTATTTATTTATTTAATATGTCACTAATTGTCTAATGTCTTTCAATAATTAAATAAATTTCTTAATTAATTTAATTATCTTTGTCCACTAATTTTTTCTTGATTATTTAAATAAATAAATTGTATTTTTTTATTTAAATACGTCGTTAATTCTAAAAAGTCTTTTTTTTATTGTTAAGTGTTATCAAAGGGGATAGTGCATGTTTACATTGGTAACAGATGGCAACATAAACCAACAAACATACTACTGTACTAGACTCCAAACTACAGAACCACCCCTATTACATTAACAAGTAATGGCAAATTATGGCCAGACTTCTACCCATTTCTACCGCCTTTTCCAGACATCCCACACTGAGCCAAGACTTCCCAGAACCCACGAAGTTGACAAAGGCATCCATATTGGAGTTTATTACCCCTACACAATATACTTCCCACACATTCTCCACAAAGTTCTCCCTTGCCTCCTTTCATTGCCTTAAAGCCTCTACTTCAAACACCTCTCCCTCCTCATCGTTGGCATCATTGTTGGCTGTGTCAAAGAATACCCAAAGATGGCTTACCAAACCCACCTTGTCTAATTCAAGGGTAGCATTCACCACAGTAAGAGCATTAGTCTCTACCACAAACCCTCCAAGAAGCTCGACCATCCTCTCTCGAGAGCCAAAAATATCCACCAAGGGCCTAATCACTATTTCATAGATGTTCCCATCTCACTAGTGTCGAGCCTCCTAAAGCACCCCTTTCACTACACCCTTGATCACAACCAGCTCCTCTAGACATTGAACATTGAAGAGATGATTGCATTGCACCTCTAGAGTCTCCTCAATGTAAAGGAAGGTCAAGCCAAAAAAATGGACCATCCTAATCCCTTTGCATTGCATGCATAACCCACAATGAGCATAGGATGTGTTTACCACCGATTGGCTCAAGCATATATAATGCCTCGGTCAAAACATCTAGAGAGCTGCCACTGTAGCAACTAGTAACTTTTTAGGAACCAAATCCCCACCAAATTGTTCTCTAGAGGTCTGTCACTACCACCGACCACAATTAATCACGTACTTTGATTCACAGGTCTAGAGTAGTACTGGGAAGATCATCACAAGACCTCGTCTTGTCTTCATCAATGATGGCCTGGAGTCCCAACCACTGCTCAATGGAAGAATCAATGTACACCCCTGTTTCTTGAAAAAACACCCTAGTTCACCAACAAATTTGCTGCTTTGTTTGATTCTCTGTACACGTGCATGAGGGAGAAGTCCATAAGCTTACCTAGAAGCGATTTAATCAACTCAATCTAGTTACCATCCTCCAGTTTGGAGACTTCCCCAAGGATATTTCCTAGATACAAATCTATGAATCACCTTCAATTTCCACTATGTCAATGCCTAAGTTTTGAATGCATAACTGAAGACCAAGTGCCAATGCCTCCATCTCAATGATGTTATTGGATTAGACTCCTAGATTTTTTGATGTTTCCCACATAGTTTCCATTTTTATCTCTGTAATCAAGGGAAAAATAGATTGTTAGATGGTTAGATCAATAACATCAAAATCCACTAAAAATAACGAAGCACAAAGGAATACAATGAAAACGAAAGGTAATTATATCACCAGAATTCTCCATCTTCCATGGTTCACCTTCGTTACACCTCCTAGCTTGCAGTAAATAAAGATGCCCTCAGATTTGTGTATGAGCAACTATGACAAGAGACAAGACTAAAGCAAGTTTTGAAGGATTTACTTAAAATCTAAATGCCTATGCCTATGATAATGTCAATACAAGTGAAAATGCCTATGCCTAAACAATATTAAGATTTGATCAAAATGACAACAATAAATGCTATGAGAAATCTAAGAATGCAAGTGTAAAAGTGAAATGCCTATATTATGTGCATGTGTCTGTGTAATCGAAAAATGAGAGGAAAAGGCCATTTTATAGAAAATTCCATTTCGAACGGACGGACGAGATTAATTGATGATGAGAACCTAAAATGAGCGATTCAGATTAAATCTGAGGATCCCTAATTAGGGTTAGGGAAACTTCATTAATCGGATGGTCAGAATAAAATCAGATCAACGGTGGAGAATAAATGAGGAAATTAATTAAAGAAATAAAGATTTTCAAAAAATCAAGAAGATAAGATTGCCTGCTTTGCAAGATTCGAAAAATCAAGAAGATAAGATTTGGATTGAAGATCAGATTTGAAAAATCAAGAATCTGCCTGATTGCTTTATTTTTGGAAGATTAATTACCAATTTGAATTAAATTAATTCAAATTATGGATTTTGAGAGATAATAAATAATCTTTTTCAGATTATTTATCAAAAGGGACTGACAGTTAAAATTGAGATGTCATTTTAAATAATTTAATTTATTTAAAATGAGAAGAATATTAATTGGCAATTAAATAATTAAATTTAATTATTTAATTTAGGAGATAAGACTAACTAATTAAATAAATTAATCAATTTATTTAATTAAGACAATCAGTGACATATTAAATAAATAAATATAATTTATTTATTTAATAATCAAGAAGAAATTAAATGCAGAAAGGGAAATTAAATAAATTAAGAAATTTATTTAATTAAGGGGAGACTTAGACAATTAATGACATATTTAATAAATAAATAAAATTTATTTATTTAATAATCATGAAGAATAAATGACATGAATTAATTAAATAATTATGAATTATTTAATCAATAGTCGAATGTGGACCAAGGACATAATTAAATGTATTTATTATGCTAGGACGAAAGTGGTAAAAATGAAGCTTGTAGGCCTAGGTCATTTTTAGGTGTCTACAATCTCTAATTATGCAACCCGCTCCAACCCGTCCGGGGTTACCTTTAGCAGCCCCGTCAAAGTTAAATTTCTATTTTAACATCACTGGTTGTAGCCAGTGTACATCTTTCCTATTGACCTTACTTAACCCAATTTCCAGGGGCTGAGGAGCCTTGATACCAGTCCACGCCTTTTGAATCTCCTCATCCCACCTCATGAACTTTGCCTTAGAACCGATGCTTGTTCTATTGTTTGATGTCTCTATGATGGCTCCTTTAATTTTTGCTATAAGTTGGTCGCAACTTAGAGATGCCTCCTTGAAAATACACCTATTCCTCTCCTTCCACAAATTCTAGACCACCAACAATGGTGCCATTATCCAAATTCCATGCTAGTAACCATTCCTATTTGCAATCACTCAACTGTTCAGAAAGTCTCACAACTTGAGTTGTCTTGGACCCTGTAGTCGAAAAGTACCTTGCAACCAATCCCAGCAAGAGGCAGCCATAGGATAGGTTTGGAACAAATGATCCACTCCTTTCACTTGTTCACATAACAAACACCTAGATAGACCAATGAACTAGATCCTTTTTAATCTTTCACCTATAAGGCACCACTGATGTAGGGCTACCCAAAGAAAAGCACCAGCTTTGGGCAACACATCTCATTTCCAACAAAGTGTAGCCATCCACGACTTCTCCATAGTTTGAGCTATTTGGAGTTGGTAACCCAATTTGGCTAAATATTCCCCTAAAGTCACCCCACACCAAATTATTGAATCCTCCCTATTGCCAAGATTGACCATTCTTTTGTTTAGTTCTCGAGCCACTACCTCCTTCAGTCCTTGTGCTAGCGGTAAGGCATAAAAATATTTCCATTTGGTAAGCCTGACAACCACATCATCTCCACTGCATACATAATCTGCCACCTTGTACCCACTTTCCTCCTATAGCCTATCCACATGCTAGCCTAAATCAAACATTTCTGCCAAAATTTTGTGCCCATCTCAGGAGTCTGTCAAAAATAATGCTTTCCTACCATCCCCAATTCTCCAAGAGAGATGGCTTGTGATTAAAGATCTACAATTTGCAATGTACTTTCACATTGCCGATCCTCACTATTGTTAAAGTTCTTAAGGGCTCCCAGTTATCCAAATATTTATCCTATAGGATATGACACCATAGCTTCTTAGGCTGCTTATACATTTTCCAAATCAACTTGGCACCAAGGGCATTGTTTTGGAGTCTAACCTTCTAGCACCGCCATCGACTTTAGCTCTACAAGTCGTGTCCTAGCCTATAAGCATTATTTGCTTCTCATTCTTAGAGACTTACCATAAGAACTTCCTCAAAACCTTTTCTATTTCACTCTCCACCTTAGCGGGTGCTTCATAACATGGCATCATGTATATGGGGAATGGAGACAAGACAACTTTAGCCATTGTAATTCACCCAGCCAATGTGAGCCAATTGTTTTTCCACACCATTGGTTTACTCCTACATTCACCAATCACCTTGTCCCAATGTTTTTGTTTGCACACACTGGAAAATATTTTCACCCCTAGGAGCTTTGCTGGAAGTTTTTGCACTTGGAACCCCAAAATAGTAGTGATGGCCTATTGTAGCGATTGCCTTGTGTTAAAAAAATAGATACATGATTTCTCCTTGTTCATCTTCTGGTCCAGGTGTTTTTCGTATTTAGTTAGCACCCCTTGAATGCATCGAGCTCCCCTGGTGCTTGCTTCACCCAGTAGAGTGGTGTCGTCTGTAAATTGCGAGTGGCTAATAGGTTCCACATTTGAATCCACATGCAATCCCATCCATTCCAATCATTGGCTATGATTTTTGATCGCACAACTCAAGGATTTTTCCATAATCACAAATAGGAATGGATATATTGGATCACCCTGCCTAAGACTGTTGGTGGTTTGAAAGAAACCATGGACTGAACCATTAATTGAGACTGAAAAATGGACTGAGGAAATGTAGAAGGAGATAAGATCCCTCCAATGTGAATCGAACCCTAGTTTCTCCATGACCTTCAAAAGGAATCCCTAGCACACTTTGTCGTAGGCCTTACAAATGTCTAGTTTGATTATCATCCTAGCCTTCCTACTTGTCTTCAATGTATGCACTACCTCATTAATTAATAGAATACATCCGTGATTCTTTGCCTAGGGACGAAACCATTTTGCTCAGTAGATATGATTTCCCCAAAATTGGTTTGAGTCTATTGGCCAACACCTTTGCTATAACCTTGTCAATGGTATTGAAAAGTGATATGGGTCTATAATCACTGAAGGATTGGCATTTAGATTTTTTTAGGACCAAGGCAATCACCGAATTGTTTAGATCCCTTACAAAACTTTTAGTCCTTCAAAATTCTTCCACAAGTCTCCAAAGATCATCCCCAACAAAACTCCAACATGTCTAGAAGAACCTTGTCGTGAATCCATCAAGCCTCGGTGCCTTGTCCGAGTGAAGCTAGAATAAAAAACTCTTGATTTCTTCTTTAGATACCACTCCACAAAGCATTTTATTGTCAGCATCACTTACCCACTTTCTCAACGAATCAAGGAAGTAGTCACTAACCTCCTGCATCACCTGATCCCCAAGTATATGCTTAAATAATTCAACCACCACCTTGCCAACATCCATCGAACCACGGGCTGTGGATCCATCAATAGTTTTTACTTCTTCTATCTTATTAGCCACCCTCCTAGCCAACACCAACGCATGGAAGAATTTGGAGTTTGAGTCCTCCTTTCTTAGCCATACCTCCCTTGATTAGTCCCTTTAATAAATTTTCTCCCTCTATAGGAGCTTAGTCAACTTAGCATCTAATTCTTTCTCTTTGTGGAACTCTTCATTCCATATGCCATCCCTGATAATTTTCTCATTTAGGGCCTCCAACTCATTTTCCACATTCGCTCTTTTTGCAAAAATGTTCTGGAACTTCTCCTTATTCCATTCCTTCAACTTCTGCTTAATGATTTGTAGCTTCTTTTCCAATTTTAAGCTAATCGATCCTCCCACCTTAGCTTCCTTCCACCAACATTCTAGTAAGCCAAAAAGGCTTCCATCCCTCCACATATTCTGGAATTTAAAACTTGTCTTCAGTTGTTCTAACCAGTCATTGATTGACAACTCCACTGGGAAATGGTCAGAGATCGAAACAGGTAGAATGCTTGTGTGGATATGCATACCAAAATTGCTTCAAGTTGGGGATACCAAAAACCTATCCAATCTCTCATCTATGGAAATGAAATCATTGCATTTATTGGTCCAAGTAAATACACCATTCTCTATGGGGCAATCAACTAGAGTAGCCTCCACCACAAAACTTCTAAAATCTATGGTCTCTTGAGAAACACTCCTAACCCCACCACTCTTCTCCGACAGATCCAGTATAGCATTAAAATCACCACCAATGATTAGCCTATCCCTAAGGAATGGACGGGAGAACTCCAACATTGAATGCCATAGGGAAGCTTTTTCCTCCATTTTTATTAGACTTTAAACATTGATGGTCACAAAATGGAAATTTAGCCCAAGATCATATACCTTGGCAGCCATCCAGTTTGAAGAAGAGTAGAAAACCTTCACAAGGACTGTGTCCTCCTTTCGTAACAAGCCCAGACCCCCCACAGAGCCCGAAGAGTCCTAGAAATAACCCTTCCATTGCCGACAAAATCTCGGGAACTTTATCCCATCTTCACCAGAGAGCTTAGTTTATTGTAGTAGAATTATATTGCTTTTACTCTTTTGTAATTGATGCCTAACTAGAAGTCAGTTGTCAGGGGCCTTTAGGCCTCTGAGATTCCAAGTTGTGATCTTCATTGTTTCCCAAGGGAGGGGCTCCCTCCCTTGGTACTTAATAATTTAGTGATGCTAGGGTACTTCTTTGCAATTTCCTCTTCTTCTTGCAGTTGCTTGAAATATTTCCTTCCTCAAGCATTACTAGTTATGCTGACTTTTCCCACACCCAGGTGCTTCACTGCCGATTGGGATATGTAGCTATCCTCAATAATATCAAGCACATCCTCCAGGTCAAAATTTGAGTCCAGATCTTCCCTAGCCAAAGAGGTGACCTCCATCTCATCGACTACTTTCAACTCTTGACACTTCTCTTGAGGAGGATACAATGACTTCAAGCCATCAACTTGCTCCCCAATGTTCAATGCTTCAAAAGGATTATCCAAGGCTACCATAGCCATTGAGCCTTTTGTTACTTCTCTCAAATGGGTAACTTCCTCTGTAGAGGTTGCGAATATGGGCTCGGGGATAGGAGAGGAATGGACCCCGTTTATCTTCTTCTTCCATACACTCTTCACACCTTTAGTGCATTTTGACCCATTGTGATCCTGTGCACTGCATCTAAGGAAACATGTTGAAGGATTTCGTCGCCATGCTAACATGCATCTCATTTGTCTCATGATGATATCCTGTGACATGAAAAAACATAAGTGCATACATGATCACATAGGCATTGCATTATATTTTTACGCATAACATGTAAATTCATACATCATCCATATCATTAAACCATATATATGACATCATAAGATTGCATTGTCCATACATATATATAGTCATGCATCAACATATCCATAATCATACAATCATACATTAGCCATTCATATAATCATTATTAGGCATCCATGTCATAATCATTACAACATAAAACATTATAATGAGAACATTATGCATATCATCATCCATAGCATCATCCTGGCATATAAGCATAAATATAAATAATCATCACATAATTATGGCATCTCATCATAAGTACACATCATAAATGCATACATGGCATAGCATATAAAAGACAACATCATAAAAATCATAAATGCATAAATCACATCACATAGGCACCATATGGTCATCATAACTACATCATCATAATCATAATCACATAATCATACATCATAAGCATAGTCAACACATAATGCATCATCACATAACATAAAGCATATAGGATGTATCAAAACTACATCACATATATAATCTAAAAAAAAAAAAAATGTCACATGATAGAGTCATGGGATATCCCAAAAAAATGAGCTCATAGGCTCGATAGTCAATAAATAATGTGTTTGAAGCATAATAACAAAATAATAGTATCAAAAAATCCCCTATGTTGTACTCTCATCATCCCTATGGGGAGAAGATAGATGCTTTGTAAGAGGAATGGAGGCCATCATAGTGATTGTTGGATGAGTTTGAAAGGCTAAAGGATCTATCACTAGTGGCTGACTAGGCGCTGATATGTGCCTTAACCAAGAAGACCTGTGGCTGTAACTAGACCTGTGACCTAATGAGTTCCTATGAGAGTGATGAGACTTGTGACCTGATGAGTGCCCTGAGGATGTCGAGCCACCCACACTACTCTGGCTTTGGCTACTGTTGTCTCTCCCTGTCCTACTTCCACTACCTATCCTCGTATGAGATCATGTCAGAGTAGGATCCCATCTCTCAAGTGGCACTGTCTACTCATATAATAATCTATAACATCCTAGATAGGTGCTAACCCTATCTATCTCTCTCACTAAGTCTCTTGATGGTCCTAAACATAACTCTACAAACTCTGTGCACCATTGAGCTAACTCCTGCTGATAGATCACTGCCTGATCCTGCTCTACTCTAATGACCTCTAGTTCTAACTGTAAGGCTCTCACCTATGTTGTGATCTCATCAATCCTCATCTTCTAGATGCTCATCTATAGTGGCATCTCGAGGCAATAATGACACACTGGCTATCTTTGGATCTCCATCGATCATCCTCTCGTGGAGTTGTCTCTCCACCTCATCCATATCCTCTCTCAAATCCGTGTCCTCATCTCTAGTATCCTCCTCACCCCTGACAACTCCCTCCTCTCCTCCAACCTCAATGGCCTCCTCTCTCACATCCTCTTCTTGTCACCCCTCTCCCTCTAGCTCTCTCTCCTCCTCTTATCTCTCCTCCTCCTTCCTGGCCTCCTCCTTCTCCTGCTCCTCAGGAACCTTAGGGATGACCTCTAGTGGCGCTCTCTCCACCCTCTGTCAAACTTGCCTGGCCTATCTCCCCTTGTCCCCCGCTCTCCTTCTCCGTCCACCACCACAGCCATCTCCTCCATCATCCTCTCTGTCATCCCCACCACCTCGCCCGCCATCTCCTCTCCTACCATCTCCCCTACCACCATCACCTCGGCCTCCATATCTTCCTCTCCCCCTACCTCTCTTCCCTCCCCACTGCACCCTTAGAATAAGAGATCTATGGTCAATAGGAGTTGGTGCATCAGGACCAGTCAATGGGATTGATCGATGGGTCTGCCACCACAAGTCATAATCTATCGTCACTAGATCAGCCACTCCTCCACTCCACCCCCACAATTGTGCCACTAAATTGTCAATATGCTGTTGAGAAAATGGAATTGATATAGCCGGCCCCCAACTAGGCTTTTGTGATGGCTTGGCATACTTAGCTATCCCCATAGGTACACCCTGTTACCAAATTGTTGCATAACTCACTAAGGTAGGTACATCTCTATAATCAACTAACTCTGAATAGTTTGACCAATTAGGTACCTAAACTGTCAACAAAATTGAAAATGGTCCCCCTCATCGGCCCATGGCACACAATCTCTGTATGGCCTCAACACAAATGATGTCATAGTGTCAATTCGATGCCTCGAGTAGCCAGTCTCTCCAATTTTGGTCTACTATGGGGCCCCTACATAAAGATATACATATGGCATCCCATCTGCTAGCTACGGCCTCTGAATTGGTGGATGGAAGACGACGATATGCTCCCACTCCCAAATCATCGATAATGTCATATCACAACTAATATTGCTCCCACCCCTGTAGGCTACCTCATGCAACTAGTGGTATAGCATGCCCAGAAGAAAAGGTCCCCGTGCATAAACAACTCAATCCTCGGTGGGTGCATGGAGATGGGTACCAAATTTGTGGCCACTTTCAAAAAAAAGTTTTGAAAAGTCATAACGTGAATCTGTTATAACACGAGTGCATTATAACGTGCTTGCGTTATGTCTTAGTGTGCCAATCCTGAGGCTCAACAACAATGAACCCATAACGCGAGCACATTATAATGCACTTGCATTATGATATGTTAAAAGGAAAAAAAAAGTGAAACTCATTCATTCTACATTTCGACTGTGTTTTTTGTTGTGCCCGTGGCCAAAACCCCCATTTTTCACACTCGCATTCTAGGAGGAGGTATTGTACAAAAATATTCACCAACGGTTGCTATTTCTTTGCAAGGATGGTGCAACAATGAGGAGGAGGTGTGAGAGGTAAGGATTGTTTTCTTTTTGTTTTGAATTTGTTAGTTTTAGGTTGGATTTGATTTTTTTTTTTTGAAGTTGTAGGAGATGAAAATCAACCTACAAACCCTCAAAATACTCAACAAGAAGAGCAACCAAATCCTTAACAACAAAATCAACCTCAACAACAACCTTCTCCACCAATCACTCAACACCCTCCTGACACTCAACAAAATTTAATTAGTGAAATAGAGAACAAAAAAAAAATTGAGGATTTAATCAGTAGGTTGAGTGATCCAAATGGTTCAACTGTAGAAAGAATGACCCTAGCAAGTTCATTGAAAGATATGTTAAAAAATGTAGATTTAATTTGCAAACAAATAACTGGATGGCAAGATAGGAGGCAAGCGGTTAGGGCTTATTATGTAGATAAACTATCATATAAAGATGTAAAGGATTTAAAAATTACAATAGGTGATTTGTGCTCATTATTCACTGACCCACGCACAAATCAAAATCTTACCCTCAATGCAAAGAGGTTTCCTATTCATTGGTGCCACCACCAATAGATTAGGAACTATTTTTATGATAGGTGGTACATGGTCTTTGATTACCCAGCATGTAACAATTGTGAAGTCCCGCAATATTTTCTTAGGAAACTATACAATGAGTTCATATTGAACAAAATCCCAAATTATTTTGATATGAGGGGCTTCCAGGGGAGAGGTGGGGGGTCAGCTCAGGATAGACCTAGTGCACAACTAGATCCTATGCGGAAAGGGAGATGAGCTCTCGCTAGGCTGCCTCATGAGCAAGTTGTTATGCTTTCCATTGCGAAGGAGAATGTCGATGTAGAGACATTGCAGACAATCAACACTTTGACCTAGAGTGCCATCCAGGGGAGTCTTTGAGTGATGGCCTTCGAACCCATGTGTGTCAATCTTACAGGGTGACTTGTTCATTTGACCCCAATGACACTCAGGAGGCTGCTACACAGGATCTGTCTCCAGCTATGGAGATGGAGAGGGCAACTAACATTTTGCATCAGGTGTATGGCATTGATATTTAGGTAAAATTTAGCATGTTGATTGAATTGAATTTATTAAATTTTTATTTTGAAATGCAACATTAACTCATTTAGTTTTATGATTTTAATAAAATTGCAAGGTCATAGTGTTGAGACTAGATACACTGGCCCTACACTTTCTTTTTTCTATAGTACACCTATCAGTGGGGTATGCAACTAGTAAACAATTATAAATTTATTACATGTTAATAGCATTATTTTACAAATGGTATTTTAATATGTTATTCTGGATGTTGAATAGGCTAATATTGGAGGTTTCGAGGGAACACGTCCTAGTGCCAATGGATTTACTCAAACCTACACATAGGTAATAGAATAAAGAGTTTAACTAATGAATATAGATTTGTATAGTTTATATTCATATCGCTGATTACGTTGCATTGCACATCATTCAAACTCAAAGCATTACTTCACATTCTATAACTAATAACTAGATGTTGATAGATGAAAAAATTTCAACTACAATATAGTTGTTTATAAAGTCAACATAAGTAGTGACACAATTACTTCACATAGCATAAGTAATAAGTCGAGGAGCAGCTTCCAATTGCATTTTCTTGTCACCTTTTTTGCATTTTTACAACATTGATTGACAACTTTTGTTAAGATTCTGTAAACTTATAATTTATGCCTAAAATGACTACCAAAGACCATTACAAACTCAAAAATGGCTATTTAAGCCTTATTACATCATGAAAATACCTATACAACCTCATGTACATTATATGTCATGACGTGGATCGCTATTGTAATTTTTTTGATTGAATAATTTGTTGTTTTATTTTCATATGTTAGTGGAAGAAACACCTCCAAATGTTACGAGGGCAATGGATATCGGTGTTTCATCTACTATAGAATCCTCGATGGCTCTGATAGGGGAGGTATGAGGAAAAATATTAAATTTTAATTTACATTTGTTGTTATAGATGTTAGTTCTAGTGAAAAATAAAACCATTATTGATTCATAGTTTAATTTCTATTTAGATGGTTTATACAGGGCTTGAGCATGCCTCAACATGGGCGTGCGAATATTTCCCTCGTGGAGAGTGATCGTGAAATGGCAGTAAATTATTATTTTTTAAATATATGATTTTTTATAATGTAATTTCTATATATTAATGTCTTTACTTCTTATTGAAATAGTTAAAACTTCACAAGAACTTAATAGTAGGAGGAGCAACACGAGCACTCCTCGAGCACAACACAAATGAGTGATGGAATTATCACCATTGGATCGACAAGAAAAGGGAAATAATTTATTTCTAGAGCATGGAGAGAAATGAATTTTGATTCCATAGCCCTTTGTTGTATTCCTACATGGTAGTTTTGTATTGGATATATTTGACATTGTATGCCTATATGGCATTCTCGTAAGCCTATATGGCTATTTTGTACCTATATTTTATCTTATATTGACATATATTGATGTATGCATACATGGCTATTTGGTTAATACAAATTTTTTTTATTGATGGTGTCCATATTTGCATCATAAATTCATGGTTCAATAGATATGAGTTATGTGTATTCAAGTGTATATTTTACAACTTACGTGTGTTCCAATGTATACTTTGTGACTTTCATGTTTTCATTCGTATACCTTGTATTTGTGCATATACTTTGTATTAATTTGTGTATACTATGTATTCGTGTGTATACTCCAAGGATTATGTGTTTGTGACTACTTGTGCTTCCCCTATTCACATGTACATGCTTGACTTATTCACGTTTAGACTTATTAATTGGTTAGCCCTAGCATTGATCATTGTTGTACTTCATGGTTTGTCTTAAAAAAATTAATTGATTGATGCTAAACAACTTTATCTAAAAGCAAAAACCATGTTTTTAATTGGTATTTCATGAAATGATTCATAAAAAGATTCCAATATATTTAATCCTTTGATTGGAACAACTCAATTAAGCAAATGATACATAATATTCACAACACTTTCAAAACATAATATTTAGAGTAGATGAAGTAGTCAACTTCTTGACACATTATCTATGTTATCAGGCTCTTCTATATTAGCCTTGGTTCTAGCCCTGGTTCGCTCCTATTGTAGGTCCTGGTTAGGTTTTCCTATGGGTTCAACCAGGGTCCTTCATTTTTGGGTTTGGTTTGCCAAGGAAAAACCCAAGAGAACCTGAGCAGAACCTAGACAGAACCCAGGGGAACCAAGATAGAATCCGCATGCCTAGGCATCCAAAAAGTGTTTTTTTGAACATTTTTTTAATGTTTTATGGAGTTTGACTTTGATCCATGCCCAAGGGAACCCTAAAAGTGACCTCTAAATCACTTCAAACACCTTAACTACCTCATTCTTATTCATTTCTTTTGTAAATAAGCATTTTCAATCCAAGAGTTTGAGCTTTCATTTTTTCTTGCTAGATTGAAAGCGGATTGTAACACAACTTTCTTTTTTCAAAACTTGTTCTGCATCATTGAACTAAGAATTTATCACACATCTATAGAGAAATAGAGGAATACAACAAACTAAAACACATTACACTTATGTTCTCACTGAATTGATGTACTCTCCAACATCTCTCTTCTCTCATGTGAAGAATTAGAATTTCTTGGCCATGCCTTTGCATCATTCAAGAAGTTTTGCTCTTTTTGACAATGTCAAAAGCATGGCTGCATACAAACTAGAAAAAAGACTTTTCCTTTTAGATTAGCAATGCATGGAAGTTTCAAAAATTATCATTGATATTACAAAAATATATGTGTTTATACACTTCAATTGTGCACTCACCCTTTGGTTCTTTGAAAGAAAAATCTGCCTATGCCACTGTTACACTGCACAAGTAAACTAGATTTTTTTATTGTGGAGCTATATTAAGCTACCACTCTCAAGACCAATGTAACAATGATACAAAATAATGTTTGAGATAGCAAGAAGACATCAAAATGGTTAGTGTACTAAACAAATTCTTATGATTTTTGAAGAATAGTAATAACTCTACTCAATTGGATTTTTTTTTTAAAATCATACAAATTGAACCCTAGCATCAATAGACTTTGTATATCAAGCTACCACAATTCAAGTTTCAATGATGAATATTTATCATGCATGTTTTAAATGACATTCAAGTTTATGGTGGTTTTATTTTTTATATGATGTGATGTGATATTCTAATCCCAATTCATGCTTCAGTTGCATATATATACACATATATATTATTTTTACATATTTTTTGTACCAACAAACCCAAAATGAACCGAACCCCCCTCCAAATTTTTTTGGCCAAATTAGCAAATTGAACCCCCAAACTTGAACTTGAACCTCATACAACCTCAAAACCTCTTCCAACACTCTTCATTTTTCCTACAAAAATTTAATTGACCACCAAATTATGTTTCCCCTTGACTTTACCCAATTTTACTCCCTCAAACCTCTCTTTTTCATTCAAAAACCCTATTTTCCCAAGTAGGGCATCATTCCATAACATACTTTTGACCTTTCCTATCCTTGTAGACCTTTTAAACACATCAAACTCCACAACCCTATTTCCAATCTATTCTAACTTATTTTCAAGCAATTTCTTGTTTTCACCTCTTCTAGCCTTGCTCTTAAGGGGCCTCAATTCTAAATTTTCAACAGGGGCAGCGTTAGTAATCTCTTCCAATGCCTTTACTAATTCTATTTTCTTATTCCTACTTCCTATCCTACTTACATCAGACCCATATCACCGAGACACTGCCTAAGAAATAGGTGGAATGACCTATTTCAACATATTACACTCAAACCCTTGTATGAGAAAGTTCAAACTTGTTTCAGAAATATACTACTAAGTTGCTTGGAACTTAATAGAATTCCACAAGAATGGATTCTGATAAAAGCTAAAACCATTCTACAAGAATGGATTCTAATCAACCTTCATGCATATGTTTATCTTTTTGATTGTTTTGCATGCCATCATACGGGATCAAGCTGGTTGAACATAGCTCAAACCAATTCCATGTGTTTGGGTGTGAAAGATGACCATGCCTAGTATAAACATACCTTTCAGGATGCATTCGAGCAATTTGTTTGGTTACACAAATTGCAAAATGAAAGTTGCACCACTTTGCAACTTTACATTGCTTGCATTTGACACTTTTTCCATCAAGTGAAAACTGGACACCACAGGAAAAAAACTCTGAGATAACAAAAAATCAGAGAGATTATTATAGAGGGGCCCTACGCGATCCTATATTCTTAGATGGAGAATTCGTAAGCATCATGGTTTCTAAGTAATAGCCCGTCAAAGATTGCTTCCCTTTTGCATTTTGGACCCTCAAGGGATCGATCTAGTTGAATTTAGATCAGAGTGATTCTGCAAGTTTGGGTGCAAAAGAGGACCATTTATAGTATAAACATACCCATTTAAATGCGTTGGAATAGTCTGTTTGGTCACACGAGTTGAAAAATGAAAGTTGTACCACTTTGCAACTTTCAACTACTTGCATTTGACAACTTTTTTCTCCAAGTGAATTTTCCACCACAGGAAAATGCCTCTGAGATAGTAAAAACTGAGAGGGGTTATTGTAGAGGGGCCCAACGCGATACCATAGGATTAGATAAGAAGTTTCTAAGCATCACGGTATCCAAGTAACAACATGCTGAAGTTTGCAACCATTTGACACTTTGGACCCTTAAGAGATCGATTAAGTTGAATGTAGGTCAGAGCGATTCCACTTGTTTGGGTCCAAAAGAGAACCATTCCTAATGTAAAAATACCTATTCAGATGTGTTGGAACAGTTCATTTGGTCACACGAGTTGTAGAACAAAAGTTGCACCACTTTGCAACTTTTAACTAGCATTTGACAACTTTTTCCCCAAGTGAAAATTTTCCACCACGGGAAAATACCTCCAAAATTGTGAAAATCGAGAGAGGTTATTGTAGAGGGGCCCAATGTGATCCCATAGGATCCAATGAGAATTTTCTAAGTGTCACAATATCCGAGTAAGAACATGTTGAAGTTTCTAGCCATTTGCACTTTGGACCCTTAAGGGATCGATCCAATTGAACATAGCTTGGAGAAATTTTGTGTGTTTGGGTATGAAATAGGACCATGCTTAGCATAAAAATACCTATTCAAACATGTTGGAATAGTTCATTTGATCATATGAGTTGTAGAAAAAAGTTGCACCACTTTGCAACTTTCAACTATTTGCATTTGACAACTTTTTCCCCAAGTGAAAATTCACCACCACAAGAAAATGCCTCTAAGATAGAAAAAATTGAGAGAGATTATTATAGAGGGTCCCAACACGATCCCATAGGATCAAACAAGAAGTCTCTAAGAATCATGGTATCTGAGTAACAATATGCTAAAGTTTACATCCATTTTTCACTTTGGACCCTTAAGGGATCGATCTAGTTGAACGTAGTTCAAAGCGATTTTGCAAGTTTGGGTGTGAAAGAGGACCATGAATATTGTAAAATTACCTATTTAGATGTGTTGGAATAGTTCATTTGGTCACAAGAGTTGTAGAATGAAAGTTGCACCACTTTGCAATTTTGTACTGCTTGCATTTGACACTTTTTCCATCAAGTGAAAACTAGACACCATGAGAAAACCACTCTGAGTTAACAAAAATTGAGAGGTTATTGTAGAGGGCCTAACATAATATCATAGGATCAAATGAGAAGTTTCTAAGCATTACGGTATCCGAGTAACCACATGTTGAGGTTTGTAGCTATTTTTATAGTTTGCACCCTTAAGGGATCGATCCGGTTGAACGTAGGTTAGAGTGATTCTACATGTTTGGGTGAAAAAGA
This sequence comes from Sequoia sempervirens, assembly GCA_007258455.2. Lineage (NCBI taxonomy): Eukaryota > Viridiplantae > Streptophyta > Pinopsida > Cupressales > Cupressaceae > Sequoia > Sequoia sempervirens. The sequence continues at coordinate 101,194,431 of VDFB02026320.1, forward strand.
GGACTATTTCTAGTGTAAACATACCTATTCAAATGTGTTGGAATAGTCTGTTTGGTCACACGAGCTATAGAATGGAATTTGCACCACTTTGCAACTTTCAACTACTTGCATTTGATAACTTTTTCCGCAAGGGAAAATTCACCACCACGGGAAACTACCTTTGAGATAGAAAAAATTGAGAGAGGTTATTGTAGAGGGTCCCAACACAATCCCATAGGATTAGATGATAATTTTCTAAGCATCACGGTAACTGAGTAACAACATGTTAAAGTTTGTAGCCATTTTGTATTTTGGACCCTTAAGGGATCGATTCAGTTGAATGTAGCTCAGAGCAATTCTGCATGTTTGGGTGAGAAAGATGACCATGCCTAGCATAAAAATACTTATTCAGATGTGTTGGAATAGTCTGTTTGGTCATATGAGTTGCAAAACAAAAGTTGCACCACTTTGCAACTTTGCATTGCTTGCATTTTGACACTTTTTCCATGAAGTGAAAATTGGACACCATGGGAAAACCACTCCAAGATAACAAAAATTGAGAGAGGTTATTATTGAGGGTCCCAAAATGATCTCATAGTATTAGACAAGAATTTTCTAAGCATCACGGTATCCGAGTAACATGTTAAAGTTTGCAACTATTTTGCACTTTGGATCCTTAAGGGATCGATCCAGTTGAACATAGCTCAAAGCGATTCCACATGTTTGGGTGTGAAAAAGGACCATTCCTAGCATAAAAATACCTATTTGGATGCATTGGAATAGTCCATTTGGTCACACGAGTTGTAGAACGAAAGTTGCACCACTTTGTAACTTTGCATTGTGTGTATTTGACACTTTTTCCATCGAGTGAAAACTAGACACCACGGGAAAACCACTCCGAGATAAAAAATAAATTAAGAGAGGTTATTGTATAGGGTCCTAACATGATCTCATAGGATCAAACAATAAGTTTCTAAGAATCATGGTATCTGAGTAACAAAATGCTAAAGTTTGCAGTCATTTTGCACTTTGGGCTCTTAAGGGATCGATTTGATTGAATGTAGCTTGAAGCGATTCTATGTTTTTGGGTATGAAAGAGGACCATACCTAGTATAAAAATACATATTAATACACATTGTAACAATCCATTTGGTCACATGAGTTGTAGAACGAATGTTGTACCACTTTGCAACTTTTCATTACTTGCATTTGACACTTTTTCCATCAAGTGAAAACTAGACATGTTGATGTCTACAACATGAAAACCACTCTAAGATAACAAAAAAAAAGAGGCTTTTGTAGAGGGGACCAACATGATCTTGTAGGTTTAGAAAAATATTTTATAAGTGCCATAGTTTCAAAGAAATACCCCGTCAAAGATTGCTAGCCTTTTGCACTTTAGGATTTGATTTTTCCTTGAACTGTACGGTTCCGTATAGGGTGATTGTGCTCTCTTTTTTATGGAATTCAGTTGGAAGAAGACTTACCTTCATTTTAGTTTTGGTTTGGTTTGATTTTAAGTGATTTTATGTATTTTAGAATCCAATTACTGAGGGTTGGTTTGTATACTCTATTTTAAGGGTTTTGAGTGCATTAAAATGTCATATTAAGCCTTTCACCCACTGTATGCTTCTATAACTAGATGGAAAGGCTTAATTAGGGTTATAAAACATGTGTACAAAGTTTTTTTCCCAAGAGAAGTGAATAGAGGGTTTCTAGGTGATGCCCTAGATGTCAAATGGTGCATTTTTGAGTGGAAAATGGTGGTTTAGTGCTAGGGTTTGAATAAATATTTGGAGGCAATGATATCTCTTGAAATTTTAACCTTGTGAAAACATTTTTGAAGGTGTTTTAGGCTTTCATTTGCTATGGGAAGGTTTTTAGTATTTTTTTTCAATAAACCCTTGCCTAACTTGTGGAAGAAGAGGCTTTTGGGGTTTGTTATGTTAGAGGGCTTATTGATGCAATTCAAGGTGGAGGAACTCTTTTCAATATTCAAAAAATGAAGTTATCTTACTACTAAGGCCATACAAAGGCCAAAAAATTATCACTAGAGACTTACCACAGTTCTACTACAAGATTCAACAAATATCCCCATAAGTTTCTTTGTGCCATCACAAAGAACCACCAAACTGACCTACTAAAAGGCTACTAGAATTACCCCACTTTTCCAAACAAAGTACCTTTTAAAATTCTTGTAATCACACAATCCCTTGGATAGTCACTAATTGTGACTCAAAACATCAAATTCATTGATCATTACACCAACACAAGGCTTCTAGGGTGTTGTCCCAGCAAACCCTCCCATTTCATGCATAAAACTAGGGTTTTACTAGATCTACCATAAATCGGGCTTTCCAAACTTTGAAATTATTTCCAACACACTTGTTTAGGTCTTCATAGACATTCTACACCATTTACAATCCAAATCCATCAACATTTCACTAAAACCATTCATAAAACCTTCATTTTCACATGCATTTTGCTCTACCCAGTCCTAGGGCATCACTCAAAATTGACCAAAATGACCTCTCAGCCTTCCAAATCCCTTATACAGTTAGATTACACTTTTCATGACCCATTCCAAAATAAACAGTGGAAACATAAAGTGGAATTGGTCAAATCCACATTTTAGAAGACCCTCAATAAGCAAATGGTGTTAAATTAGGTGAGCAGCAGAGTACTGAAGAGAACTCACTCAATATTTTGTATTAGAACCTCTAAAATGGTGAAAAATAAAGCTACTTCACACTACCACACAATGTAAAAGTTTTTAGAGAAGGAAGGGCCTATACAGGTCCATACAAGGGAAATAAATTTAGAAAACTCAACAAAATATTGAGAAAACATTGTTTTTGGTTTTGATTTTCTTCTATCAACAAAACTACATTGTGTCTGAGCCTTCAAGAGGCTTTAAATAGCTTTTACAAATGATTCTACATCTTTTAAATCATTCCTAATTGTTGTTTTTGTAACTAACATGACTTACTACATTATAAATCAATTGGTCTAATATGACCTTATTAAATTGACAAAACTCACTTAAGACTTCGATGAACCAAATTTGCTCAATAACCTTGGTGCCCTTACACCAATTTCAATATTTCAGTAAATCTCATTACAAGTAAATCTCATTACAATGCTTTAGGTACTATGTTCTCACAGATATTTTACAATGTCACTCATACATTCGAGATTCTCTTATAATGTCTACATCATAGGTTCTCATTATGAGGTTAAATTAAAATGAGTAACTTGAGATTCCCTCACAAAGCTTCACATGATCTTTTATAATGGCTTCAAATTAGAATTGATATTTTTTAGGATCATCAAAATAAGGATGTTCCATTACTTTTTTGGCTGATATTCTCTTCGATGGCTCATAAATCAGCATTTTCTGCAAGGAGAGACCAATCAATTTTTAGTAGTTTAGTTATAGATACACAAAGTAAAAGAAGAAAAAGAAACAACATCCAAAATGGAAATGAAATGAAAATAGATGGAAGGCACTTACAGATAGGCATGGAAGTCTCTCAACTTAGTCAATCTTGGTCATACATCTTCACTAGGAGTTTAAAGACACCTATTACACACAACACCTCTCATGAATATAATATCTTGAAATTTGAGATTCTCCTATAATGTCTACATCATAGGTGCTCATGATAAGGTTAACTTCAAATGAATAACTTGAAATTACCTCACCAAGCTTTGTAGACACTTTTGTAATGGCTTAAAATAATAATTGAGATTTGTCAAGATCATCAAAATAAGGATGTTGCATTGCTTTTCTGGCTAAGATTCTCTTGGATAGCTCATAAATCTATATTTTTTGCAAGGGGACACAAATCAATGTTTACCAGGTTACTTATAGATATGCAAAGTAAAATAAGATGATAGCATTGGCATCAAACAAATTAACATGCATAGAAGTATAAATTAATAAGAACCATTGTGCATATACTTACAAATTAATCCAATGAACTATCTGGGTCTGCTCTACTATTTATTGTGTCAAGTATTGCCTCATGGTCATACTCAAGAACCTTCCACAAGGTCTTATTGAAAGGTCTACCCCCATATTTGGTCAAATGAACATTAGATGCCATGACAAGGTTTGAGTAATGAAGAATCTTACGATGTGTGTCAAAGTCCTGAAACATCCACTATTTAACACTCTTATGTGAGTACCTTCTAAGCCATGTTCTAGTAACAACAACTGAGCCTATAGGGTATTTGATGTTTTCTCCATCTATAAGTTCTAGGGCTTCCAATTTCTTTTTGTCCTCAACACAATGACACAAGTAATAGTTTGTTCCCTCTTTATTGTCTTCATTTGCAATAACTGCATAAACATACCATACATTGATATGTGCAACAAATCACTTGAAATTAGTCAACATTATGAATACGGTACAAAATAAGATAACAATATGGAATTTTAAAAACTAAGCAAGTAGATATATTACCTGGTTGAACTAGATCTGATACGTGGTTAAATTCAACTGATGATTCCATCTGTGTTAGTTCCAATGTCATTGGAGGGTGATACATGTGAAGTGGGATAAGATAACTTGTCAACCATTTGTCAACCCACTCCCCTGACTCACAATCGTTCTAGGCTTGCATTGTACATGAAGAATAAAATCATGCTATCTTACGTGTATCGATACTCCATGAACCTGAATTTGAGCTAAGGAAAGAGTGTAGCTCACTCGATGTTGTTAGTGTACAACAATCCTCATATGGTGCAATATTAGTATCATCTATCAAAAAAAAAATCTATGAATTGAAGATGTACCTTCATTACCTAGACCCATTGAAGCATTACACCACTCGACGATTGATCTTGCATCTGTCAACTTTGCACTGTCTTTATACTTTAACTCTTCTCAGGCTAATGCTCTTTTTACACACACTCCTACACCATCATGCTCCCCCTTTCCATGCCCAATCTCACAAAAGTTACACATATGCTAAACACTTGTAGTGAGATGCATCCTATACAACCGTAGAACATTTGTGTGTTCTTAAACTATGCTGCATAGTTATCCGACCATATTATATGTCGACCGTATGCTATGCCCCTCTGAGCTAAATCACTGTAAAAAATCTAGAAGCAACCTTGCACAAACTCTAGAGAATGTGTATGATCATCACTAATATTAAAGTGATAATCCCTCAATACCTTCCTTTGGTCTTCTGTACTATCAGCTGCATGAATGAATGCTACGTGCCAAAATATCAAAACCTGTGTGGAGTTGTAATACTGTGACTACACCACACACTGTGGTTATAGAGTGTATTTCTCTACAAATTCAACCACTGATACTATACTACCAACTGGAAAGGTGTCCTTGCATAGCTTGAATTGTGTGTCCAGCCATCAGGCTCTATGGGTATGCCTTGCATAGTCATACACTATATTGTCACAAAACATGGACATAAATTGATACATTGGAATCTTCTGAATAACCAAATCACACCTTTTTTCTTGAGACCCATCTTTTATGATGCATCCCACTATTTTATACTTCCTAAACTCTACTAGTTTCTGTCCCACCTTATCTGTGCTTTACATATGTTGACATATTGGCATTCATTGCAAGCCACCGCAACGCTCACATGAGCCATCCAAGCATGTTGTCCTATAGAATATTTGGCCATCCTCTATTTCACATAATTTTTTTGATAAGAACTTGTGCCATAGAAAATTGGCCCCTTGTCATTTTCATGGCCTTTTAGTTCTTGTTTCATGGTGTTGGAACAATGTTGCTCTAATTTTATGATGTGACATGGATTGAACATGCTTATTTAGGTACTAAAACTCAAATAAAAATGTCTTGTGAAGGTGTTGTGAACTGTTGTAAGACATTTCTACATTCTTCTAGACTCTATTTAATATAATTTACCTAAAAATCACCTTTTTACTCATCAACAATTCCTATATTGAAGTGTTGTAAAGTCTTGTAACAAGGCTTCACCCTTTTCTAGGCACAATCTCCTTATTTACACCTTTCTCATTCTTTATTTTGTCTCTTTATGCCCTCATATGCTTTACTTAAGTGTATTTTTGTATATTATCCTGACAAATAACATTAAATACAACATTATTTTTGACACTTTTTTTAGGTCCTAGGTGGGACCCATTCACCATGGGTGGCAAATGAGTCCCCCTTGGCCCCAAATTCAAAATATTTCAAATTTCCTTTCGAGATTTTATTAAAAATCACTTCATGTCGGCTTGTGATGAGGTATGAACAGATAGTAAGGCACAAGAATTGTATAAATACGTGTTTTTCATCTCATTTCAACCCCCATTTATCAAATTCACTTATCCACATATACATCCAAGCATTCAAGCATTATACATCATCAATTGAAGCAACTATTGAAGCACTTTGAAGCAACCATTGACATTACTTCATACTTACAAGATCAAGGATTTGGTGAGTTAATATAATTTGCATGTTGTTAGTTTACATTTCCTTTCATTTCATTTATTTCTATTGGGTTTGATTACCATAGTGGGGTTTGCAAACCCCTATTTGCTAACACTCCAACATTTTTCCCCTTTACATGTGTATTTGTAGACTTTGTTTTGTAGATTTGATAGGTTTAAAGGTGTTGAAAAGTGGAAATCAAGTTAACTAGGTTCTTCAAGTCAACATATCATTATTTCAAGCTTGTTGAGTGTTTTCTGTCCATTTCTTACAAAACTGACTTCATCAACCCAACATTTAGACATTCCCAAATCTGGTGTTGTAGAGTTATCTGATTTTCCAGAAATCTAGGAGTGGACTGATTCACCACCCTTGGTGAATGAGTCCCACCTAATGTTTGAAAATTAGTATTTTGTCAGACTCTAGATCCTAACTATCAGAAATCAGTTCCCAACACTTTTTCATCAGTAGGATGACTAATTCGCCACCCTGGGCAAATGAGTCCCACTGTGAAAAATCAATAAATTTCATCAGCATTCGAAACATTTTAAAAACTCACATTTCATCCAAGTGCACTTAGATTTACACCTGTACCTTTTGTTCTACATAATTCCTTCATTTACTATTTATTTGCATATCACAATGTGTTTTCAAACATAGCTTAAATTACACTTTTGCATTCATTTTAGTTCATTTTAATTAGTCAATTGAATTTAGTTAAGTTCATTTACATCACATCATATAGAAAACATCCTAATTTGAGTGTTACATAAGTATTTTGGACCCAGATCTCTCTCCTTTTAGGTGAAAAAACCTAGAAGTGCAAGAGCAAGCATCTTCGGGTCCCAAAATCTATGACACATTTTGGTGAACCTGAATTTTGAATATTTTATAACTTCTAATTGCATTCAAATCTTGCATCCTAGTTTTCATTTGCATTAGCATTCAATTAGGGATTTGTTTTTTTATTGCATTCTAGGACCTTTCATTTTGCATTAGTGAAATATTCATTTAGTTTTCATTTTTGCATTCAATTTCATTAGAAAAAGTAAAAATCTGGATTTTGCATCTATTATTGCATTTTGTATACCATTTAAATCATTCTCAAAATTTTGAAAAACATAAAAAAAAAATTGCATCCTGGGACTCATTTGTCACCCAGGGAAAATCAGTCCCTTTGCATTTCTGAAACAACATTTTTGTAATCTCTTTGACATTTTTCTGCATTACACTTTTTTGTTCCTGCATTTTGTTTTCAGTTATAGATTCTCTATTTGTCCTTAGTTATTACATCTTAGTTTATTGGCATCATGGCATTTTCTTTGAATAAGTTTTGGAATTCCTTAAAATCATTGGTAGACATGTCCAACTGTACCTTTTTTTGTGACCTTAATGACCTTGAACAGCCCCATACTCCTTTATCTCCTCATGATTGTCCTCCTCATTATGTAGACATCATTGGAGAAGATGATGCTAGCATAAACAAGTTATACAATGATTTCCTTGACAACCTAGAATCACATGCAACCTTTTATCCCTGTATGAGATCACAAGAACTTCCTACTGCTGCACCACCTAATCACTTTGCTTATTTACATCTTGAAGTCAACATAGGATGTATGGTTCCTCCCTCAAGTCTACCTAATTCCTCTTAACCACCACAATCCCAACCATTTTATGAGCATATAGTCAAAAACATTCCTATCAACCTCGAAGAAACATATGGTAGAGGATTCACTATATTAACTAAACAAGGCTATGACACAAAACATGAGCATGACATCCATTAACTTCTTGAACAACAATCAACTGAAGCAAATACAATAGGATTAGGATATCAAGATCCTTCTCATCCTAACATACATCCTCTTAAAACTAGGAGAATTCGGGATGCTAGTATAGTGGTCTTGAATCCTCCTCCTAACTTGCACATTCTCCTTCCACATGAACAACCATTCTCTCCTTCTAATGACAAGGATGTTATGATCCCTACGGGTCCCCTACCTCCTTCTATTCATGAAAAAGGAGAACCTAGTAAATGAAAATAACCATACAAATTGAAGAAGCTTAAGTTTCCTACACATCCTCCACCTGAATGTGAACAGAGACTTCAATTGCTTTTAAACAAAGGTCTTATACTTTTACCACCTTCAAATAAGCTAGTCATTCATCCCAACAATTCTCATATAACATATTGCAAATATCATCATATCCTTGGACATCGAACAAAAGAATGTCAGACATTGAAGGATATACTGAATAAGTATCACTTCACTGACACTGAAAATTTCCCCATCATACCTTAAAACAATTTCCATCACTGCCTCATGCCATAGTGGTAGAGTTTCTTATTTTCACTATTGCATGACCTTTTCTCATCACCCATCTCTGCTCATTCTTGCCTTTACACTTTGTGGAGGGAAAGACATTGTTAGCCTTGTCCTTGCAATGCATTTTTTTTCTCTCTTACCTATGTTATTCCTTTTTTTGCTTGTTCATCCAAGATTGAGAAAACCAATAGCTTAGTTAATGGTTGAATTACATTTACATTACTTGTCCTATATTTTATTTTTCTTTTCATGTGTGTATTATGTTCCCCTGTATCGTGCATTTGATGTTTCCTCTCTTTGTACACTTCTTCTATTCATACCTTTATTCTTCTGGGGATGATGCAAAGCATAGAGATGCCCTATGTCTCTTCCATGTTGACCCAAATGCTCCTTGTCTTTTCATTTTCTATTTCATGTTTTCCTTTTGGGGATGACGCAAAGTGTAGAGACGCCCTATGTCTCTTCCATGTTGACCCAAATGGTCCTTTTTCCTTTTTTATTTTGTCCTTTCTTGTGTTTTCCTTTTGGGGATGATGCAAGGCATTGAGACCAAAATGTCTCCTTCATGTTGACCCAAAATCTTTTTCATTTTCTTTCATCTTTTTGCTTTCTTTCATTTTGCTTATGTTTTCCTTTTGGGAACGATGGAAGGAATTGAGACCGCAATGTCTCTTCCATGTTGACTTAAAATGGACTTTCTTTTTCCTTTGTTTTCACTCTCTTTGTGTCATTCTTCTAGTTCTATGTGTATTTGGGGAATGATGACAGTTCTACTCTCTTTCATAACAAAATTCCAGCAACAAGCATACTAACCCCAAATCCATACATCCCTTATGTGTTTGGTGTAATTTATTTTTTGGGGGGAAATCCCTTCCTTTGTTCTTCTTTCATTTTTCCTTGACATGACATGCATCCTACCTTTGAAACATATGACTTGGAATAGAGCTTTCCAGGTTGGCTCTCGTGTCTTGTTTTCTTTTTTCCTTTTCTTTTCTTCTCTACTTTCAATTAATTGCTCACAAAATGATGTGTAGCAATTCCTTTGAAGTGGGGGGCATACATTACCAATATTTCATTGTGCATTCATGCTTCTTAGTGTAGCCTTGTCGTTTATGTGATGCATTCGTCACTTTGTAGATGAAATTGGGTGTGATGTCCTTCATAAGTGTGATCTATCTCAGCATATTACATTCCTCTTAGTGTTTTGATGTGACACACTACATCCCCTAAGTTGTGAATATACTATTATTTGATTGGTCCTCTCTTGGAGACATTAGACACAATGTTCCCTAAGTGACTAACCTTGCATAAATTTAACAAGACTCCTTTGAACAATCTTTCACATTACATTTTTTGCATTTTACATTTCTTGGCCACCTTGCATAACACAACTTGCATGCCTATAGTGTCGTACTATTTTAAGATTAACATTTACATTTCATTTGGCTTTGTGGTTCATTGTTAAATTTATCAAGCGATATAGCTTTAACATGGTTGAGCAGGAAGCCCAACTAGCGATATGAAATTTCCCCATAGCCACTTTTGTGTTTTGTGAGTGTATACCAACTAGCATATGCATCTTAATTTTTGGGCTTTCTCACCCCATAGACAACTAGTTTTGTGGCCCCAAAGTGAGTATACAATTGGGCCTTCTCACCCCATGAAAAACTAGTTCTGTGGCCCCAGAGTGAGTAAACATTTTCTTTTTCAAATAATTAGCCCAGATCTTTTTTCACAACTAGTTGGATTGATGATTGAAGCTTCAACACTTGTGTGTTCATTTTACCTTATGTCTAGTTTTCCATGGGATCTTCATCCTAGAGGCTTGATCATCCCTCTTGATTTTTGTATTCCATCTTGCTAACATAAATGCATTTGAACCCTCCCCTCAATGTTCATGGCTACTTTAGTGTGAGTTTGAAGTAGGTTCATCCTCTCACTAAAGTGGGGGCTAAATGTGTTGTAGAAAAATGGCCCCTTGTAATTTTCATGGCCTTTTAGGTCTTGTTTCATGGTGTTGGAACTATGTTGCTCTAATTTTATGATGTGACATGGCTTGAACATGCTTATTTAGGTACTAAAACTCAAAGAACAATGTCTTGTGAAGGTGTTGTGAAGTGTTGTAGGACATTTCTACATTATTCTAGACTCTATTTAATATAATTTACCTAAAAATCACCTTTTTACTAATCAAAAAGTCCTATATTGAAGTGTTGTAAAGTCTTGTAACAAGCCTTCACGCTTTTGTAGGCACAATCTCCTTATTTACACCTTTCTCATGCTTTATTTTGTCTCTTTATGCCCTCATATGCATACTTAAGTGTATTTTTGCATATTATATTGACAAATAACATTAAATACAATATTATTTCCAACACTTGTTTTAGGTCCTAGGTGGGACCCATTCGCCATGGGTTGCGGATGAGTCCCCCTTGGCCCCAAATTCAAAATATTTCAAATTTCCTTTTGAGATTTTATTTAAAATCACTTGATGTCAACCTGTGATGACATATGAATGGATAGTAAGGCACAATAATTATATAAATAAGTGTTTTTCATCTCATTTCAACCCCCAATTCATCAAATTCACTTATCCATATATACATCCAAGCATTCAAGAATTTTACATCATTAATTGAAGTAACTATTGAAGCACTTTGAAGCAGCCATTAACATTACTTCAGGCTTACAAGATCAAGGAGTTGGTGAGTTAATAGCATTTTCATGTTGTTAGTTTACATTTCCTTTGCCAGTTATCCTTGCCTTCCATCCACAACCTCTACAACACCACATGATCCTAATGACGCCTATGCCTATGGCATGCCACAAAACATTCTTTCTGCTCCACCACTCCCACCTCAGCATCCTAGTCAACCACTTGTCAACACTAGGGGCACTCCAATCCTTGCATTAATACCACCTCCATGACTACACCCATTGGAAATCTACCATTGCTACCTCAAGGAAACATCCCTGTGTTTCAGCAGCCTCCCATCAATCCTCAACAATCCACCGCATTGCAAGCATCACCGCAACACATTGTTGTCCCTTCGCAAGCACCATCACAATGTGTCATTGTTGCTGCTATTTCATCTCAGCCACCTTATCAACAACCTCCATAGAAAAATGTCACCATTTCATAGCAATATGTTCTAATTCCTCAACAACACACTACCATTCCTACACATCAAGTGATGCAAACTACATCGGAGCCATCACAACCACCCCACGACACCTCTATTGCAGTCCCATAGCAATAACACATTCCATCTCGCCCATCTTATCAACAACCACCACAACAACAACAACAACCCCAACATACACACACTCCTATGCAAATGCAGTGCAATCCTCTCACACAATATCTCTATCATCCATCTAGCATGTACACCCCTTATGTTGCTACATCTAATCCTAATCGAAATATCCATGTGGCATCTCAAAATCCACTACACACTCAACTTCCAGTTTACACCAATCCCCCACAATCACATACAAATCCATACCAATAGTCGTCTAATCCGCAACCACCTCCGTATACTACACAACAACCCAACATTGCATACAATTACCAATCCAATCCATACTACACCCAACAACATCCCTCATACCAACAAGGTGCTTCATCCATGTACGTAGCAATAGCCACCTTATCAATCGGGTGCTCAATCCACCTCCTACTATTAGCAACCACTGCCTTACCAGCAAGGGGCTTCCACATCATAGTACTATCAAGCTGCTACGCAATACAAGCAAGGTACTCCATCTACTCCATACTATCAATAGAAACCACCATACCAAGAAGCAACTTCAACCTCTTTCCATCAAAATCTATCATATCCACCTTACATCAATCCACAATTTTCTTATGCCAATCAATACCAGCAAACACCTCCATATACACCTCAACCCATTTATGATCTAACTGCTTTGGCACCATCCTCATCATACTAGTAGTATCCTTTGTACAATTAGCCTAGTTCATCCAATCCGACTCTAGCAACTCCTATCAATAAAGATTTGGAAGAAGTCAAAGATGCGTTAACGGACTTACAAGTAGGAAGCAACAAACGATTGTTCAAGTTTGAAGATAGTTGTCCTTACCTGTTTGATCCTTCAATCTCATTGGTTCTTTTCCTGAAGAATTTCAAAATTATGAAATTTAATAAGTATAAAGGAGCCAAATACCCCAAGGCTCACCTTTAAGAGTTCTACACCCACTGTTAAGAAGTCGTGCATAATGATAATTACCTCATGAGATTGTTTCCTAGGAGTTTACTGGGAATAGCTCTTGACTAGTTCACGAGTCTCAAGAAGGGATCTATCAAATCCTTCATACAACTTTCAAAAGATTTTTTCTCCCACTTCTCCTTTAATTTGGAGAAGGATATCGATACACTAGATCTCCTGAAGGAAAAGCAACACAAGGGAGAAACCTTTGTGAGCTATCTTCAAAGATGGAAAGCTCTAGCCAGTCGCATGAAATCCCTACTAAGGGAAAAGGATATGGTCACCTTGTTCATCAAAAAATCACATCCAGATATGACCCACAACTTTAGACTTCACTATGTCATGACCTTTGTAGAAATAGTGGAGAAGGGTTGCATCCTTGAGAGAGCCCTTATTGCTAAAGGGCTAGTCAAAAAATTTAACTCTGATAAAGAGAAGTTGTCAGGGGATAAGTCCCGTTAGTGGAACAAGAACAAAAACCCTGTCAATGATGGTGACAAAAACACCAAACATGTTCAAGTAGCCAATACTTCCCATAAACCACAATATCCCCCTCCTTAGTAGTCAAATCCTCATACCATATCAGTGCATCAGGGGGTTACCACATCCATCCTAGCAATCCAATCAGAATAACCAAGGGAACAAGAAACATCAATTTACTCAATTAGGAGAGCCCTTAAGTGTTGTGTTTAATAGGATCCTTCAAGCTAATTACTCGATTACATATCCTATGACCAAGACCCTTGACGAATCTAAGCCCACACCAGCCCGGTTTAAAGAAAATGAGTATTACGAGTTCGAGAAGATTAAAGGGCATACATTGAATAATTGTCAGGGTCTAAAAACGTACATCTAGGATCTCATAGATCAAGGTGACATACATGTGGATGCCAACATGACACCCTCATCTAATGCTCAATTATAGATATATCAAAATGCTTTCACCAATCATAACCAAGGTCCTATCACATCAAACTCAAACCCAGGACCTAGCAATAACAATGACCAAAATAACAGCACCAACAACATTAGTTACAAAAATGTGTCATTCAATTATCAAGGTATCATCATGCATATTGAACAAGTAGAACCACATGTGTCTATGATACGCGTGAAAAGAAAGGATCCACAATCTGTTATTACCACCCATCGAACCCACATCACAATCCCTGGAGCCTCTGTATCCACCCAGCCGTAGCCTATGAGTTCTCAGTACAACATTCTTGACCATCTTGGAAAGACTTCAACACAAATATCCATTCTGGATTTGCTTAAGTCTTCTCTCTCACACCAAGAAATCCTAAATAAGGCCTTACGAGACACCCAAGTTCCTAATGACATAGACCCTACACAATTTCAAGCATTAGTAGGGCACCTCTCTCCCACCTATCAACTAGGTTTTAACCAAAATGACATGCCCTGCATTGACTCTAATCATAATTGTCCCCTCCATCTAGAGGTCCTTGTAAATTGGCATAAAATAAAGAGGGTCTTGGTAGATAATGGTTCTGCCCTAAACCTTTGTATGTTAAAATTCATAAAATAGGTGGGATATACCCATGCTGATTTAAATAATCAATTCATCACAATCAAGGCATATGATAATATAGAGGATGATTCTAAATGAACAATATGTCATTCGATCTAGGTTGGTCTAGTTGTACAATATACTACATGCCATGTCCTTGATCTGGAATTACCCTACAACCTCCTCCTCGGTCATCCATGGATCCACACCATGCAAGCCATTCTATCCACATACCATCAATGTCTGAAATTCCCATTTAATAAAGTAGAAGTTACCATACACGTAGATCCCCAACCATTTGAAATTCGTCACGCATTAGAAGCTTCTTTTACTCATTCACTACTATCTTGGAGTGGAAATGGGACCAACACAGACATCATCCTCCCACTCATCTACCAATGCATCAATCACCACTTCATTTGCTCCATCATCCACATCTGATTCCACCCTTATCAAAGTCCAGATCATTGATAAGGGATGTGGTGAGTATGAAATGTATATAGCTTTGAATGTGGAAACCATGCCACCATCACCACACAGATATGACCAACCTTCTTAGTCTCCACTGAAGGAAGAAGATAATATTTTCACTTTGAGTTCCAAAAACGTGGGGTCCAACACCTTTCACTCTCATGGGTTAAGGAAAGACACACCAGAAGATGACATCAGCCAATGGGTCTACCATGAGGAACCTGACCCCTCCCCTCCTTTGAAAGAATATTTCTAGGAGAACTATCCTTTTCCCTCTAATTTTGTAGAGAACTACAATTATCAAGGGGGAGGCCTTGGTGTCAAAAAGCAAGGAAGGAAACACCATATTGAGGCTACAATAAGACCAAGATACTTGGGCTTGGGTCATGACACCAAACAAAAGGGACCTATAGCATCATCTAGTACCTCTAACAACATCAATGAGAGAAATGGTCTCCTTGAAGACATACCAAAGGAGGAATCCATCATACATACATAGGATGATGTAGATCACACTAACCTTTCTTCCATGTTCGACTACTTACACATCTACACCATTAGCCTATCCCTTAAACATCCTGAACTCATAGAATGGGACTTGCATGGTAGCGCACCTATCGATACCTTTCCTTTAGTAGATCAGTACATACATCTTATGGGATTGGGGAAGATGAACACCCTAACCACAAAAGTTAAAAAAAAAAAAAAAAGGTCACCTAGTGAAAACATCCCTAAGGCACTTCTTGACCTAGA
>VDFB02026320.1:101215590-101240539 GCA_007258455.2 Sequoia sempervirens
CCCAAAGACTTTGTTGAATCTCAGTCTTGGCTAAATGGCAGAAAATCAAGGTTTGAAATGTGACTGGTCTCCATGTGGTCCTAAAGTATTCCAAAAATTCAATCAAAAATGTCTTTTTATAGACAACCATTGTTTGACAAGCTACAGGGGATAATGAGGCTTCATTGTACACTTTGGGCTATTCTTCCTCTTGTTGCAGGAAAGATTCTTGTTGTTGTGCAGGAGGAGATTGTTCTTCCTCTGAAATTTACCTAGTTGCCTCAGCCAAGTCATTAAGACTTGGCATTCCCCTTTCATTACTATCATGTTGTGCTTCATCAATTTCCATTGGTTCATTTTGCATGTCCTCAGAAACAACAGGTGGGCTATGTGAAACATTCACAAGTACATTCTGAGAATTACTATGGCTGTATTATTCAGATTCCTCTAAAATTATTATAACTTCAGGTTGAGAAAGCATTGAGGCGACTTTATGTTGTTTCCTTGCTAAAACTCTTTTTGGCAATGTGGCAGCTGCAGGAGGCACTCTCGTGGCTTTCCTCTTTCTGACTTGCCTAGAGGGTTCAGACTCAACAAAAGAAGATGATAGTGGCACTGTAGTGGCAACATTTGTTACTGTAGGAGGAATTGCTATAGGAGAAGGTGCTGCAGGAGAGGGACACTATTGTTTTTGAGCATGAGGGTCAGACTCTGAGTTTTGTTCTACCCTAGATAACTCTCCTACCTTCATTTTTCCTTTCTCTTCTTTTAGCAGACCTGGTTTATACTCTGGTAGAGGGTTCTGGTGTGGAGGTAGCAGGAATAGATGCTATAGGGGCAGGTGCTACAAGAATTTCTCTAGGAGGCTATGAAAGTTGCAAACCCCTTTTGGGCAACAAATTCTTGCCAAGAAAGGGGTGATACATCCCTCAAGGAATGCTCAATTAATAGTTTAATGAGGGAATTATGGGAAATATAGTTGTCCCTTCCCCTCTGGGTTTCATGGGCACTTTTTTTTAAAAGATTTAACAAAAATTTTGGGACATTAACAGCTAACCCATGCCTCATATGGCTCAATAACTTAAAATGGTAAGAATATAAATAGGGGAAGTGTCCCTCACAGGTTAAATACCTGATTGTAAATGTAGCATATTTTGAATATGGGAAGGGCAGTGATACTCATTTGCATCCTTGTTTAGAGACCTCCAAAGGTCCATCAGTTGGCACTGTAAACTCTACCCTAGTAGAAATAGCATCTGAAGAGAAATTTTCTCCTGCTGCAGAAAGCTTGGTTACTTTAGCAATTTGTTCTTCTATTACAGCTACCATCAGACCTATACTGAAGCTTCCCCTTCTAAAAGAGTTCTTAAAAATTCACCAGTAGCTTCCTCATTGAAAAAATTTAACCTCAGAAAATAGCTTAACCAACCACAATTATTGAATGCCTACACTGTTTGAGGATTTGTGTTAAGAGCTCATGAGCTACAGGATCATGTCTTACCAATTGACCACCCATATTCACAAATTACCTTAGTTGAGATTCCAAAAGCTCAAACATTTTCTAAAAATTCAAAAGAAAATTCTTTTGCTCTGCTTCTTTTTGCTGCTTTTGTCTTATCGTCACTTTCTCTACCTTTCCAAGAATGACTCGAAAGATAATTGCATATAATTATTATTAGGAATTACTCATATCAAACAGTTAATATTGTTTAAGATAAAACACGCAGCCATATTTGGAAAGTCAAGAAGAATAAAAAATATCTTATTAGTTGTGACAGCGACATAAGAAAAGGTTTGAAATGGATTATCCCGCCCCCTACTTAAAATTTGACATGTGTCCACACATATGCGAGATGATAGGCAAAGAATGGGCGATAAATACTAATATGTATATAGCAGTTGTTGAATAAATGAAATAAATAAATAATATGATAAACAAAAGATATTGTGTACCAATTAATGCCCAGACATGCTGGGAAAGATCACAGTGCACCATGAAATGACAGCTTGAATAGAAACTATGAATGAGGGCAGTATGATAGGATGGATGACGTGGAAGAAAAGAGAGTGAATGGCAGTGATGGATGGAAAATGGAGAACGTGGCTTTCTTTAAAGAAAACCTTTATTATGTGCATGCAACGTGTAATTTGAAGAGATGCTACAGGAGAAAGACTGAAGCCTTTCACTGCAGGAAGATCAATGGCCATATTTGAAACAAACTACTATAGGAATTCATCTTTGGATGCTGACTTATGATACAATAGAAGATGGTGCCCATTAACCAGTAGCTTGAATCGAACTAGATCAATTGTGATTAACTGCACTGAGCCATTATCAAATACATTTGCTATTTCATAAGGACCTAGCCATCGTGTAGTGAGTTTACCTTGATTTTTCTTTGTATCTGGAGTCATAGAGCAATGCCCAATCACCCGTAGAGAATTGCTTAGTTCAAATATGATTGTCATTCCATTTCTTCCTTTGTTGTTGGATAGTTTTAGTATGTTGCAGGGTAGCTTTCCTTAGCTCATCCAATGCATTCAGTTGCAGGAAGTGTTCCTTTTGAGCCTCAGAAATATCAATGTTAAGCTCAAGAGCAGTCCTTAAGGTTTTATGCTCAAACTCAATTGGCAACATGGCATTCTTACCATAGAGTAAATCAAATGTAGTAAACCCTGTTGTTTTTTTCCATGTTGTTCTATAGGCCCAGACTGCTTCAGGAAGGTGACTGCTCCAATCCTTTTTGTGTAATTGGACTTTCTTTGTAAGGATGGCCTCAATTTCTTTGTTGGTAACCTCTGCCTGACCATTAGCTTGAGGGTGATAGGGGCTAGAATTTCTATGCTTGATCTTGTAATCATTCATTAATGCAGTGATTAAATTGGATGTAAACTGAGCTCCTTGATCAGGGACAAGTTCTCTTGGGACTCCAAACTGAGTAAAAATATGCTCATACAAGAACTCAACAACTTTATTGTCATGGGCATGTGTCATTGCTTTTACTTCCACCCACTTGGTTACATAATCGGTACACACCAAAATATATGATTTCCCATTGGATGGAGGATCAATAGGCCCAACAAAATCTATGCCCCATATGTCAAATGAACTGACTACCACTTATGGATGCAGGGGCATTTCATCAGACCTTGTTGGTCTCCCCATGCATTAATATCTGTCACATTTCCTAGTGTAGGCTGCAATATCTTTGTGTAGTGCGGGCTAGTAATATCTTGTATTTAACACTTTCATAGATGTTCTTTTGGCTGCAAAGTGTCCTCCACATGGCTCATCATGACAGGCATGCAAAATGTCATAGGTCTCATCTTCCCTCACACATCTTCTCATGACTTGGTCAGGTCATGTATAAAATAAATAGTCTGCAATCCATGAAAAGTTAAAACTTTTTCTCAACCAACAATTGCCTTTCCTTCGGTGAGAAGTGTGCTGGAATTTTGTTGGCTACTAAATAATTTGCAATATCTGCATACCATGGAGTTTGAGCAACAATAAAAAATAGATGTTCATTAGGGAAGCTATAATCAATTACCTTAGGAGTGTCAGGTGTAAGTGTTTGAAGTCTTGACAAGAAATTAGCCACCACATTAGCTCGATCTGGCTTATCAATAATTGTGATATCAAATTCCTACAACAATAGGAGCTATCTTGCTAATCTGCCAAATATAGCAGGCTTATTCATGAGGTACCTTATTGCTGCATGATCTTTATGAACAAATATTTGGTAACCAGTGACATAATGCCTAAACTTGTTCAGGGCATACACAACTGCTAGCAATTCTTTCTCTGTAACAGTATAGTTTAGTTTAGGGCCTTAAAGGTTTTTGCTAATGAAATATATGGCATGCTCAATGGAATTCTCTTTTTTTCCTAAAACTACCCCTATGGCATGATTAGAAGGATCTCTGTGTATATGAAATGGCAGACTCCACTTTGGTCCTTGAAGAATAGGTGCCTGAATAAGTAGGTTCTTAAGCTGCAGAAAAGATTTGTTACAGGCCTCAGTCCAGTGAAATTCAGAATCCTTGCTCAATAAAACATATAATGGAATGGCTATTTTGCTGAAATCCTTGATAAATCTTCTATAGTATCTAGCATGTCCTAGGAAACTTCTAACATCCTTTTGTTTTGTAGGTATTGGCAAAGTTAGAATGACTTCTATTTTTGCAGAATCAACTTGAATTCTTACCTGAGAGACATGATGTCCTAAAAAAATTCCCTCTTGCATCATCATAAAGTACTTCTCACTATTCAAAGACAAATTTTACTCCTGACATCTTTTCAACACCTTTTCCAAATTGGCTAGTGCTTCTTCATAAGTGACTCCATAAGTAGTGAAGTCATCCATGTAGATTTCTGTGGTATCATGAGAAATGTCAACCAAATAACCGATCACTACCCTTTGAAATGTTGCTGGTGCATTACACAGTCCAAAAGGTAAGATAGAATAGGAAAAAATACCCCATGGACTGGTAAAAGTTGTTTTGTCTTGATCTTCAGGGGTGATTCTAATTTAATTATAGCCACTATATCCATCCAAAAAGGAGAAATATTTTTTCCCAGACAATGAGTCCAGTACTTGGTCAACAAATGGAAATGGAAAGTGATCCTTTTTAGTTGTGTTGTTTAGCTCCCTGTAGTCTACATAAACTCTCCATTTTCCACCTTTTTTAGGGACAATCACCAATGGAGAAACCCACTAGCTATCTGAAATGGGGTAGATAAAATTAACATCAAGCAATTTTTGGGGCTCTGTTTTGACTATTTCCCTAAGTGTTGGGTTTATCCTTCTTTGAGGTTGTCTAACTGGTAAACAATATTCCTTAATGTAGATTCTATGAGTACAGAGTTGAGGATCTATTTCCTTCATATCCCCATGATTCCATGCAAAACCTTTGTGTTGATCTTGCAACATTGTGAGTAGAGCAGCTTGTTGAGAATGAGGCAGCTTATTATTGATGTTCAGACAGCAGCCTGGGGACACTTCTACTTGCTTGGTAAGATCATTCATAGAGGCTACTAAGAAAGGTGGTGTATGTATTTCATGTGGGAGCAAGTTAGGAGAAACTGTAGGAGATTCAGGTGACAGGCTCTCAGAATTTAGTTGTTGTAGGAAACACTGTTGAGGACAACTATTTGCAGTAGATTGGCTACTTGGATCAGGGTTGGACTACAAAATGTGTAAAAGCATGTCATCCTCACTCTGGAACTATGAAAATGAATTAGTTTTCAGCATCATTAGGTGGGCCAATGAATTAAATTCTTCAGTTTTCTCTCCTAAATCTGGCCAAACTGGCTAAGACAAGTCTGGCTGAGGTTGGGCAGGTGGGTATAATGCCAATTTCTTTCTTGACTGACCATCAAAAATTGTCATATCTCCTAAACAACATCCTATAAAAGCATTAGCCGTAGCTAACCATGGTCTACCTAGGATAATAGGATATCCTCCCAAAGTTGCCCTAGTAGACAATATGGTGAAGTCTGCTGGATATTCCCAAGACTCAAGGGTGACAATGATATCTTCTACCACTCCATTAGGTTTTACTGTGGAACTATCATCTAGTTGCAGGATGGTAGGTGTAGACCGAATTGTTGGGATTTTCAAGCACTCCATTGTATACTTGGTCATTACATTGATGGCTGCACCAAGGTCTATCAAAACATTCTTTACTATTTGGCCATTAATATTTATTTGTACCACAGGACTTCCAAGGTCAGTATATTTTGGAATCACTATCTTTCCCAACATAATATCTGCTAACTGTCTTAGAACATGGATGGTTTGGGGATCATTTTTCTTCCTTCCTGGTTTCTTTAAACATGCCTCCTTAATGGATTTTCCATAAATTGGGACATCTCTAATAGCTTGAAAAAGGGGAATTTGAATGTGTACATTCTTCAGCTGATTCAAAATATCAAAGGTAGGTTCTTCCATAGACTTTGATGTAGTAATTTGCAATCTCTAAGGAAAAAGTGGTTTAGCCTGATGTTGCAGGATAGACTCCTTGGAGATAGTATCTGATACAGATATATGTTTTATAGGATTAGTAAGTTGCTCAAAGGTAGAGTTTAGAATCTCTATTATTACAGGTGGCTATGGAGCAGGAAGAGTGGTTCTAGACCTGAGATGGATATCATGAATATTCAGGGCATAAGCTGGATACTAATTGGCTTCTACAAAATACATTCATTTTTGTTGTTGCTGCTACTTATTATTAGGATTTGACAATGGTTGAGCAGGCATAGGCATTTGTTTTGGAGGGCTAGTATTTTCTGCAGGTGCTGCAGGAGGTAGTATGAGAGCTAGAGGTTGTGGCTGCTGAGGCTGCAGGGGTCCAGAGGATTGATTCTGCCATTGTTGTGGACTTCTCCATTAAGGATTCTACTACTAGTTACTTGGGGGTGGGGTCCATTGTCCATATGGCTGCTGCCAACCTCCTTAAGGAGGTTTCCATTGAGGGCTCTGATAGTTAGGCCAGTGTGGTTGAGAAGTATTCCAAGGTGGTTTTGGGCCATATGTAGGTTGCCATTAGTTACTGTAATTAGAATAAGGATTACCAAAAGTCAAAGGATCTTGAGGCATGCCTTGTCTTTGAGCCCATGGTCGCCTTTGTGCGATGAAGAATACTTGGTCATCATCACTCTCTACCATCTTGAAATCAGTAGGTAACTGCTTAGCCTCCATTTTAGCCACCATCTTACATCTACAGTCATGCTTCTTCTATTTACAATGTGGACAAAACTCAGCCAAGATTGCTTTAGCTTCCTCATATTTCTTCTAAGCTTGCCTAGTATTTAACTGTGTAGCCATATTGTTGATGATATCCTGCTTGAAATCAGACAGTAAATTTGTGATCTCCATCCATGAAACTCCATTAGTGGAAGTCTTTCCCACTATGGCTTGATTACCTCTACCCTCCTTAGTATTTGCTCGAGAGTAGTTGAGACATATTTTCTTGATATTATCCCAAGGCAGTTGGGTTATATCTCCTCCTCCCATCAGGTCCAAAATATCTATACAGGTATCACCGATTCCTCTTAGGAAGAGTAGTTTTTGAGATTCTTCATTAAGTGTATGGTTTGAATTCTTTTTTAGGGAAAACAAGAATCTTGAGATATAGTCTTACAGGCTTTCATCCTCCTTTTGTTGAATTTTGAATATATCATCTCTCTTACTACCACTCTTACAATATTCTTTGTATTTCTCAAGAAATTTTGTTTGCATGGTTTCCCAACTATCAAAAACACCCCTTCCCAAACTCATAAACCATCTAAGGGCTCCTTCCTTCAAAGTGGCAAGAAACAACTTCAGCCTATGAGCATCTGAAGTGTAATCATAGTTGTGACAAAGGATGTCAAACTCTAACAAGAAAGTGTATGGGTCCTCCATAACTAGTCCATAGAACTTGGGAAGTAATGAGGAAGGAATATTTTTAAGGTTATTATTATTTTTCTAGGAAATGATAGGAAACTCAAAAGCAGGAGGTTGATTGGGTGGATTTTGTGCCATATTTGCTTGCTGAAGTATCAGAACAAATGGATTTTCTTCAGGTTCTTCGTCAGCTAGGTCAAACAGCAATTCAACAAACAGGTTTTCAGGGAGGAACCTTCCCAGAGCATCTCTTCTTTTGTGCATGCAATATAATGAATGGTGAATTGAAGGAATTTGAAAATGCTTGAATAACAGACCAAACTACTACTAACAATAACTATGACAGGTTCTTAGCTTGACACCATCCCCGTAAATGGTGCCAAAAATGATCATGCCCACAAAAGGATATAAAAGTCACGGTAAATCCTAACCTAAGAATTGGACATTCCAACAGATTACTAACATCTTATTATGGTCGTTCATTTACTTTGTCAAACTAGGGAATGTATACTTCAAATGGAGTAGCACTGTATGTGCACTAAGAACTAGTTTTAGTCATGATTTACTAGAAATAAATGCATGAAAGAAATTCTACTTATGCTACAGGAATGTAATGTAGAGCTTTCTAAACTTAATCAAAGAAAAAATCATAACGACTATAACTAAGAAACAAATTATGAACTGGCCTTATGCTGCAAGAACAAACACAGGGATGGATTCCCGATGCTGCAGGAACAATATAAGACTGAGTTTGTATTGAAACTTTCCAGAATGAAATCTAACTTATGATTAACAGGAAATAAATGACTAACTAATTAACTATAGATACTTACTAAGTGGGACCCCTTAGCAAGCATCAACTAATTATGCAAGAATTGAACTCAGAACTTCATCAACTTTTGTTCATAAACTCAGAATGATATACATTGTTCTACTTGTATGAAAACTAACACAGGAAAACCATCTCCTCTTAATAATACTAATTCTTACATATTCTACTTCTTATTATCATACTAAATTTTACATGCTATCCTTGCTCACTCTCATAGGAGGAACACTTATTTATAAGAAAAGAAAATAATGAACTAACTTAACAGAGAAAGACGTGGACATAAGTATATCCTGAAACTGAGGAACAAACTTCTCATAAATGAAAGCATATCCGTTCAACACGATCCTTAGAGAATTTAGCATTCCACTCTTTCCAGATTAAATGATCATTACAGTTTCTTCCCAATGACCCGATTAGAGAGTCTTCACTGGAACAACTTCCTCGACACCATGCTGCAAATGGGCTTTATTGCAAGGCCGAAGTCTGCTACGCTTGACTCATTCATACTCCCTTCAACAACCTATGATGAACATGCCAATAGAAGCAAAAGAAAGCATGCATGGCAAACAACATGATACAATCATTAATCACATATTAAATCTTTTTCATCATTCAAAAACCATATGCATTATATCAGTCATTTGGGAAGTCAAATAGGGTAATTAATGACACATATAGATATAAAGTTGTAGGAACATAGGGATGCATAGCTACAAGACACTACCCAATTTTAGATAAAGAGTCTTTAATCAAAGAGTTAAAACATCCACTAGCAATAAAAGTAGAGATATTAAAAATACATCATGATACTCAAATTATGAGCATATCCTAAGCTCATCACCACCCTCTCTACTGCCCTCTCCCACTCTCTCCCACTCTCTACCACCCTCTCCCACCATCTTCCACCCACTCCCACCCTCTCTCCCAAGAGCGCACTCCACGAACCCACCAGACCTTCAGACCTTCTCCTAATTCTCCCACTTTCTAATCTCTTCTTGTAATTTTACTCCACCTTCTACCCTTCTTCCCACCTTCACACCTCCTTTCTCCCATCTTCTTTCTCCGACTTCTCCTACTTCTCCTGACTTCTTTTCTTCTCACCTTTCAGATCTTCCACTTCATCTTCGAGAGTCCCGACTTTAATGCATCTCCTTCCACACTTCTCTTCCTACTCCTTAATCTTTATTCTCTCTTTACTTCCTTTCATCACTTTCCTAATTTCCTCGGGATTGAATCCATTTCTTGATTTTTGTTGATTTCGCGATTTCGCCATGGATTTGATCTGACGAGATTTTGATCTTTGCCGAGTTTGATGACGCGCTGATTTTTCGATGATTCTGATTTTGATCGACTTCGATTTTTATTTTGATGCTTGAGATTTATCGATTTTTCTTTTGATCTGATCTGATTTTTCCTGATTTCCTCTGATCTTTGTTGATTTTGTCGATTTCTGACGGATTTTGATGCTCGACGAAAAGATTTCTGACGGATTTTTGATCTTTTTCTGATTTTGACTCCTGATCTGATGAGTTTTTTGACGCCGATTTTTCGAGATTTTTCGATGCCGGATGACGCTGGATCCTGCTGATTGCCTGACGCTGATTGATCGCTGATTTGCTGATGTTGATTTTTTCGGATCTTGCCGGATTTTTCCTGATTTTTGATGACTTTGATTTTTCTGGATTTGATGAGATGATTTTTCGATTGATTTTGTCTGGTTTTGTTTGATTTTTCTGGATTTTTCGGATTTGATTTCGGATTTTGATGATTTTGCTGATTTCGATCTGCTGGACTTTGATTTTGTTTTCGGATCTTTGATTTTTGATTTTGTTTGATTGATTGATTGATTTGATCTGATTTTGATTTTTGCCGAAAAGCAAAAGTTTGATTTTGATTTGATTAAAGATTTTGATTTGCCTGATTTTTGTTTTGATTTCTTAAGTGATGACGTTTGATCGTGGATCGCCGATCCTGTTCTGATTTGAGGATCTTTGATGGATCTGATGCGCCTGATTTGATTGATCTTGGTTCTTTGAAATTCGATTTTGATTTCCTGATTTTGATTGATCTTTGATCTGTTTTGATGCAAGATTTGATTGATTCGATTTGATTTTGATTTTGATTTTGTCGATTTTGATTTTTGATGGATTGTTCGATTTTGATTTGATTTTCAGCGGTTTGATTTTGATCCTGCAGCCTGATTTTGATGCTGGATCTCGAGCTGATTGATGATGTTTTGATTTCGATTTTGATTTTGATTTTTCGATTTGATTTTCGATTTGAATGATTTTTTCGATGCCGGATTTGATTTTGATAAGATTTCTGATTGACCGGATGATGCTGATGATTTTTCGATTTTTCGATTTGATCGATTTTATTTTTGATCTTGATTTTTTGTTGATTTTTCTGATTTGCTTGATTTGATTTTTTTGATTTCTGATTTTCGATTTTGATGCTGGATCTTTCGATTTCGACTGCGCTGATTTGAAGTGGATTTTGATTGATTTTTCGATTTCTGATCTTGCTGATTGATGTTTTGATTTTCCGGATTTTGATTTCGATTGATTTTCGATTTTGATGCCTGATTTTGATTTTATTTTGATTTGAGCCGCTTTGATGATTGATTTTTTTTCGACGCTTTGATGGACGAAATCTGATTTTGATTTTGAGATGCTTTGATGCTGGATTTCGATTTTGCCGGATTTATTTCGACTTCGCGATTTCTGATTTCGATTTTTCTGGATTGTTTTCTGATTGACGCTGATTTGCTGATTGTTGATTTTTCGATCTGCTGATTTTTCGGATTTTGAGCGTTTTGATGCCGGATCTGCTGATTTTGATTGATTTTCTGATTTTTTGATGCCGGATTTGTTGATTTTGTCTGATTGGTCTGAGTTTGATTTCTGATTTTGATTTTTTGCTGGATCTGTTGACTGATTTTGATTGATTTTTTCGAGATTTTGATGCACGGATTTGAGATTTGAGATTTCTGATTGATGAGCGCCGGATTTTTGATCTGATTTTTTTGATTTGATGCCGATTTTGATTTTGATTTTTGATTTTTAAGCGATTTTGACTGCAGATCGTGGATGATTTCTGACGGATCTTGATTTCGGATCCTGATTTGCCTGATGGATGCCGATCTTGATCCGGATCTGCTGATTCTTTTGATTTTCGTTGATCTTGATTTCGGATCGATCTGATGTTTGATTTTGATTTTGATTCGATTTGTTGATTTGATTTCTTTTGATTGATGTTTGATGATTTGATCTGATTTTGATTTTGATTTTGATTTGATGAAAGCGCGGATTTGATTTTTCGACTGATTTGATTTCGATGATGCCTGATGAAGATTGATTGATTTTGATGCAAAATGACAAAAGATTTGATTTGATGGATTTTTAAAATGATGGATTTAAGATTTGATTTCTGATTGATGGTTTTTTTGACGTTTGATTTGCCGGATCTGATCCTGATTTTTGTCGATTTTGCCGATTTTGCTTTTGATTTTGATCAGGGTTTTGATTTTGATTTTTCGATGCAAATGGTTTTGAGTTTGAGATTGACTTCTGATGGATCTGTTGATTTTGTTGATGCTGATTTGTTGATTTGATGATTTCGATTTTGTTTTGATTTTTGATGGATGATGCCTGATTTTGATGATTTCGATTTTTGATTTTGATGATGCTGATTTTGATTTTTCTGATTTTGCGATTTGATTTCTTGATTTCTGACGCGCTCTCCCATAAGCATAAATACATACATATAGGCATACATACATGCATGCATACATACATACATACACGACACACCAACATACATATACATACAAACATATGAACAAACATTCAAAAAACTAACATTTAACTAAAGGGATAAATAACACGAGCACGCTATTTTTTGCTAGAAATGTTCCATGGAGAAGAAAAAATAAAAATTAATAAATAACACGAGCGCGTTATAATGCGAGTGCATTATATTTTTCTTTGGGAATCCTCGAGCCTTAGCTTTTGTATTTTCCTTGGAATACCAAACCAAAGCCTTGGAGGGCATTCCTAATGACCAGAGACGTGTTTTTTGCAAATTCTAAATTTTTTCACATAATCGGGTTCATGCTCACCGTCAGGATTGTATTTGGTTCAATATTGACAAAATCAAACACATGGATAATCTTAAGTTCTCTCTTAGCTTTCCAATGATATAATTGTTTTCACTTTCTGACAATGTTAGGCCTTTCATCCATAATTTCTTTTGTTTGTATGTCTGTTTTTTGTCAAAAAGCAGTGTTTAGTTTTTTTTTCGTTATAAATTAACCGTTCATAGAAATTTTAAATAAATTACATTTTTATAAACTAGATTCCATTCTACAAATTTTAAAAATTATTTTTTAAAAAAAATCTATTACTTTCCAAAATTTGTAGGGGAAGCACGGCCAAAATTCTGCTTTTTAGGAAGTGCCCACTTAGAAAATTAGTAAAAAATCAAATATTCATTAAAAAATTATCAGAAAAATTGTGCATCAACTAGATGCTATTAGCTAACTTCTAACTGTAGCGATTTTAAAAATACTAAAAAAAATTTCACCATGCTCAAGTCATACAAGAGTTGCTATGTTATGTTTTTCTGACAAAAACAACACCAATTTGTGTACATCCCTCTGTTGAACCCCTTAATCTCCACCATTTTCAAAATAAATTAGTAGTTTAGAAAGTAGACTCAGAGCACTTTGATCCTTGTTTTTGTTCCATCTCAAAATTTTGAGTGTAACTATCCTCAATTTCATGTCTAAGGTCAACATTTCCTGATTTTAGAAAAAAAGTTGCCACTTAAGCCCCCTTTTTGGGAACCATCTTGGTGCACTTACCCGGTGTATCTAATGGAGAAAACATCAATGAGGTGCTAGAAGATGGGGATGTTCATCTTCCCGTTATAGGAACTAAGTTCTCTAAACGATCATCCATACTTATTGAGGAAAAATAGGAAATAAATTTGGGAACTGAAGAGGATCCCAAAATTACATATGTAGCTAGGGAACTGTCGGAGGAAGAATATTCTACCATCACCAAGCTTCTCAAAGAAGGTATCATCAATTTTGCATGGACATATTTAGACATGCCAGGCCTTGATCCTAATTTCGTAGTACATCACTTGGACGTACATCCTAATGCCAAACCTGTCAAGAAAAAGCTTTAGAAAATGCACCCCCAAGTAGCTCTACTAGTTAAGAAAGAGTTAGAGAAGCTATTAGAAGCCGGATTCATAAGGCCCGTTGATTACTCGGATTGGATCTCAAACATAATGCTTGTAGCCAAACCAAATGGTTCTATCAAAGTATTTACAAACTTATGTGACCTCAACAAGGCTTGTCCTAAAGATGATTTTCCTTTTCCAAACATCGACATGTTGGTTGACCTCACTATAGGACACAAGATGCTTTCCCTCATGGATGGATTCTCCAGATACAATCAGATCAGAATTGTGCTTGAAGACCAACATTAAACAACCTTCACTACACCATGGGGCACGTTTTGCTATAATGTCATGCCTTTCGGTCTCAAGAATGTGGGGTCAACCTATTAGCAAACTATGACTATTATCTTCCATGACCTCACCCACATCATAATGGAAGATTATGTTGATGATCTATTAGGGAAATCAAGAACAAGGGAAGAACATCTTGTGGTCCTCAAGAAGATCCTTGAATGTCTAGAGCAATATAAGCTATGTTTGAATCCTAAGAAATGTGTCTTTGGGGTCACATCAAGAAAACTATTAGGTTTCATTGTCTCCCGAAGAGGCATAGAGGTCGATCTAGTGAAAGTCAAAGCAATTATAGACATGCTTCCACCACACAATCTCAAATAGTTAAGGAGCCTTTAGGGTAAGTTACAATCCATTCAGTGGTTCATTGCTCAATTAGCTAACAAGTGTCAACAATTCACTCATCTCCTAAAGAAAGATATTGCCTTTAAGTGGAATCAATAGTGTCAACTTAGCTTTGACAAGATTAGGGAGTATTTGACTCACCCACCAATCCTTATGCCACCAATTCCTAGTAAACCACTCCTGTTGTATATTTCTGCTACTTTAGTGGAACTAGGGGCATTGTTGGCACAACATGATGAGGCATCTAAGGAAAGAGCAATCTACTAGACCCTTGTGGATTATGAGCTTAATTATTCCCCAATGGAAAAATCTTGCCTAGCTGTGGTCTTTAGTTTGCAAAACCTCCAACATTACATGCTCAGTCATCTAGTGAAGCTCATCTCCAAGGTCGATCCACTCAAATATCTATTATCTAGAACAACTCTGACTGGTCGCATGGCTAAGTGGGTCATGTTGTTAAGTGAATTTGATATAGAATATGTGGATCAAAAATCTATTAAAGGATAAGTGATAGTAGATCAACTAGAAGATGCTCCCCTAATAGATGCCTATCCTCTGACAACAAATTTTTTTGATGAAGGGGTCTTCATAGTAACAGAAGTGGCCACATGGACATTGTACTTTGATGGATCATACACACACAATAGATTAGGGGAAAGAATCTTGTTCATCACCCCTCATGGTGATTATAGACTGAAGTCATTCAGGTTGGCCTTCCTATGCACAAACAACATAGCCAAATATGAAGCTCTTCTTATTGGCCTTATGATTCCAATCCAATGGCATATTACTCACTTGAGAGTCTTTGGTGATTCTCAATTAGTCATCAAGTAGGTCAACGATGAGTTTCTCACAAAAGATGATAAGCTACTGTGTTATAAATGCATGTTTGACAACTTTAAAAAGTATTTCACTTTCATCAAGTTTGATCATATTCCAAGAGTACAAAACAAAGCAGTAGATGCAATGGCTACCATTGGTTCCTTAATTGACATGCCTAAAGATCGAATAAAGTGTGAGTTCCTCATTGAACAACTCTTAATCCCATCCTATGATATCCTTGAAAGTGAGATGGCATGTGACATTGTAGGTCCTACATCACCATGGTACCATGATATATACACCTACCTTCACGACAATATCCTACCTCCCAATCTCACACGCAACCAAAGAAAATATTTCATCCAATGAACATCAAGTTACATAATCGTAGGTGATACACTTTATCGACAAGCGTATGATGGAACCCTCCTCTGGTGTCTGAATAAGACTGAAGCCCATATTGCATTAACAGAAGTATATAGTGGTGTATGTGGGGCCCACTCAAATGGCATGGCCCTGGCTAAGAGAATTCTTAGAGTAGGATACTATTGGCCTACATTAGAACATGATTCTTGTGATTTCATCAAGAATTACCTACCTTGTCAACAACACATGGATTTGATACATGATCTTGCATAGGATCTACAACCTCTTATAGCACCATGATCCTTCTCTTAGTGGGGTTTTGACCTAATCAAAAAGATATATCCCCCATCATCTAATGGCCATACCTTCATCATTACTACAACTGAGTCCTTCACCAAGTGGGTGGAAGCAATGCCACTCTCACAAATCATAGGTACTCAGATTTCCAAATTTATCCTTTTCCATATTCTCTGCAGATATGGAATTTCGTCCACCATCATTTCTGATAATGGAAAACCATTCAAGAACCAAGCCATGAAACACCTTTTCCACACTTTCCACATCCAACATTGTTGGTCTATGCCTTATTACCCCCAAGGTAATGGTTAGACAAAACCTAGCAATAGAACCCTTATCAGAATCCTTAAAAGGGTGGTCAACAATATTGGTCGAGATTGGCACCTTCATATCCATCTCACCCTTTGGACAAACTGCACTTCCATCCACACCCCTACTGGTGCCACTCTGTATTCTCTCATCTATGGTGTTGAGGCTATCTTCTTGATTGAGGTAGAAATTCCCTCATTGAGAATCTCCTTGAAGTATCTTATCAATGATGAAGAAGCTCGAGTTGCAAGACTCGACTAGCTAAAACTCCTAGATGAAAGACGAATCAAAGCATATGACCATCTTCAAGAATATCATAATCATCTGAAAAGAAACTAAAATAAGAAGGTTCCTCCTCGCCAGTTCAACATTAGTGATTTATTCCTCAAGGAGAATCAGCGCACTTAGCAAGATCGAGATAAGAAGGGAAAATTTGAAGCAAATTGGGTTGGTCCCTATGTCATCATAGCAAAATATGGATTAGGGGCATACAGACTTGCTATGCCTGAAGGAGAGCCCCTAGAGGAGCCCATTAATATCATGCACTTTAAAAGGTTCTACACTTAAGCTAGTTGGGGTATTCTATCCTGCAAAAATACAAAAAATACCGAAAAAAAAGTAAAAGATTATCAAAAATACAAAAACATAAAAAAATAGAAATATCCAAAATAGTAAAGAGAAATAATTTGTCCTATGGTGAAAACCACCCTTAGTGGCACCTTGGATAAGTAAATTTGGTGAAAAATTGGTCGCAGGCGCCATTCGTAAATGGCTTAATCATTATCTACCTTGCATCCTAGTTACTTTATGCTTTCATCCATTCTGATCTCATATCCTTCCATCTACATCCTTCACCTAGTCGGTTGGTATATTTTGGTTGAGAATTGGATGATCTTTATCCACTATTCGTCATCTTAAGCTTTTTTTTCATAATCTGAGCTTGTATCATCAATCTTATCATTTTGTCAGTCCTTCACTTCCATTTAGGCTTTTCATCATGTCGGTCTCCACATAGATCCCGTCTTGTTGTGTCAGTACTTTTTGGTCTTTTTCAAACTACATTGCCCCTACACTTTCACATAGGCAAGGCTGATCATTTGATCTACCTCCAGGGCATTTTTTCCATCTGGTTTTGTTCATCTATAATTTGTCTCCATTGTCCCCTTTACACTCTTATCCCTGGTCAATCCTTTTGAAACTACATTTCCCCTGCTCTTTCATGTAGGCAAGGTCAATCTTTTGATCCACCCTCGAGGATTTTCTTTGCTTTCTCTTGTTTTTCTTTGTCATCATTTTCAATCACTCTTCTCCATTATTCCTCTTTTCGCTTTTATCCATGGTCTTTTCTTGCACTACGAGGGCTCTGCGCTTTCATGTAGGCAAGGCTAATTTCATATCAGCCCCTGAGCCCCTAGGTCATTAGGGTGTGTTAGTCTTGTGTCTTGTGTCTCGTGTCTTTTTTCATTTTGTCAATTATGTCTTTATCTCGCTAGTTCTTCACAAATGAAATCCACTTGTATCATGAGATTCAATCGATTTTGGAATCTCCTTCGTCATAATCGATCTTTTAGTTTAGTATCCATCTTTGGTCTCAATAGGATGCATCCTTTCTAAAAGACCTCATCAACCCCATCCATCCTCTTGATCCTATGGCAAAGGACATTTTGAAATTGATAGTGATCTTTTGATACTTTTGGATTTTGTTTATCATTTGAGCTCCCTATTACAACTTGTCAAAGCCACCATGCTCTCTCATATTATGGTGTATTTTGATCGATTAACATAGGGGAATATCTTGATCTTTTTTCTTTGATGCTATCTTCTAGGCTACCCCACATAGTACCCACCAAGATCCCTAAGGTCTTGTTTTATGTTGGGGCATCCCTTTGTGCTTGTGCTTATCCCAATGCTTGGATCGACTAAAGTCTTTGTGACTTTGGGGTGTTGGGATAACCGTATTTTCTATTGTGTTTTTTTTATGCATTAGACAATAACCCACCTTGGTTTCACATACCATTGCACTTAGTGTCTTATGCTATAGCAAAAATCAATGCTCTGAAAATGGAAAATATCATTAGAATAGCATTTTATGATCTACTCCATTGCATTGCATTCATATCTAACCTATGACCTATGGTTTTGGTTGTACAAATTTTCATCCTTCCATCTTCTCTTCTTCTCAAGATACCTATGGTTCTTGATAGGTGCAGTTTCACACCCATCTTCCCTTAATTTCACAATGATTACAAGGAAAGTACTTGCCATTAAACCAAGAATACACATACCATCATCCCTCATTGCTATGCAAGTCATTATTTACACTTATGTTCATATTGTATTTCATTTCATGTTAGGTCATTGCACTCACATATCACACACCTTTATTTTTTATAAGTTAAATCAAGAATGACCACAAATAAAATCCATCTACTATCCACATTGCATTTACTTATTAGTGTTTAAGGGGATTTAATTGCATCTCATCCCACATTATAGGTTCATTGCATTCCATCCCATGTGCATTATCATCCCATATTTAATTTAATTTGTTTATATTAATCCTATTTGGTTATTCTAAGCATCTTAGATTCATTTCATTAATCGTTCATTTTCACATTAATTCATATCATTAACACATTGCATACATCACCACCTGCATCAGAAATTGTTAGATCCATATTCATAGCATATAAGGTCATAAATCATGCATTGCATCCTGTATCATAAACATTAGCCATCATGCATATCATCTATCTCATCCATCTAAACATCAACATACATCATCATAAGCATATACATACATCACATCATCACGATCATCCATCAAAAAATCATAAACATACACATATGCATAAATAAAATCATCCATCATATACACATAACATGGTGTCAATATAGGCTATCACATATCATGTAAAAATCAAAATACGAATTTCCATCACATAGTCCATAATAATGTACATCATATAATCAAAATACATGTCCATCATATACATTTGTAATCATCAAATAAAGTACAAGTACAAGGCTCTGAATCAACTCTAGTCTCTGATACTTTGTACTATACACGCATCCTGCATCTATCAAAAAAGGGTATCTTGTCACCTGTCCTCTATCATCTCTACTCTAAACTTCCTACATTTGACCTCTATGGTGAGTCTGGAACCCCTCCTCTCCATAGAGGGGTCCCTCTATAGCTATTGTATCTATGCGTATGTGTCCTTGTTGACTAGGATGGGGCTGGTATCTGTGTCCTTGCTCAAATATAGATAGGTACCTGCTACACTTCTAGCATTGTTTTAAAGTAGGCCGCCATATAATAGCTAGACTTTCACATTTACTCATCCCACTCCAATACCTGATATCTAGTTGTGTCCTCTCCCTTATATCTATCTCAAGATCCACATATGGATTTCTGCTCCTACTCCCATACATCCACTTCCAACCTTAGCTAATCTATCTCTACCCCCATCCATGACACTTTCTCTATGGCCCTGTCCCTCTCACCCTGCATAGCCTGTATTTGTGCCTACAATCTCTGCACTTCTGCCCCCATCTCACCACCCTCACCCTACACTTCCTGTGCTTGAGCTTGTGAAACATCTCTCTCTCTTTGCAACTTGTGATTGTGCCACTACTGCATACCTCTCCCTCTATAGGGTTTGCACTTGTATCTGTGTTGTATCCCTCTCCCCCTATAGGGTCTCTACCTGTGTCTATCCTGCATCCCTCTCTACCTACAAGGTTTGTACCTAGGCCCTCATAAAATCCTCCCTCTCCTGCATCAGCCCCATGTCTCCCACTATCTATAGTGTTATCTCAGCTCTATCATACAACTCCTCTCACTCTTTTCTTAGCTTAGTCCTCTCTCTTAGTACTCCCTCCACCTACCTCCTTAGATCATCCATGTCACTCCCACCTCCTCATGCTCTTTGGATACCTCCCCCTCCAGCCAGGTCACCTCTACTTGTAACTGGAACACCTCATCTCGTAGACCATCCCTCTCTACTCATATATCCTCCTCATACTACGATGCTACATCGACTATAGACCTAAAATCCCTCTAGCCCTTTGCCCTTGCTCTGGCCACCTCTACTCGTAGCATGCTCACCTCTACCTATAGTCCACATCTCATAGCCTCTGTATCTCTTAGTCTCTACTCGGCCATCTATAATCTCACCATGGCCCCTCTCAATAGTATAGTCAGATCCTCTACTATTGGTGGTACCATGACCGATGGTGGAATATTATGAACATCTATATCCATCACCTTTGCCTCTACCTCATGTCTCCCATCCATCCATTCCATCCTTGCCTCATCTCTCTCATCCATCATCTCCACCTCTGACTCATCTCTCTCCTACTCTACCTCGATCTCCACCTAGGCTCTCCTCTTCTATCTCCCCCTCTTCCTCACCCTCTCCTATTGACCTATGGCCCCACCCTCTCCATATCCTCTATCCTACCGACCTGTAGCCCCAACCTCCACCTCTGCGTCAATCTCCACCTGAGATCTTCTACTAACCTAAAGCCCTCACATCCCCTTATCCTCTCTCCTGCTACCCTCCTACCCTAGACGCTTCCTAACCTCTCCTTTGTTGGACTCTCCCCCTCCCTCTCCTTTGTACTACCTGCCTCAGCTTGTCCTTTGGAACAAAACCCAGTGCCTCTGTAATTGGCTTCTCTGGCGTAATCTATATGGGTCAATGATGGACATTCCATGCGGCATATCGAACTATCACTCCCGCATCTACCTCCCCCCGGTCCTACCCAAGTAAGGTATTAGTTGTAGTGTCTCCCAATGATCCCTCGTGAACTCAAGCATAATCGGATCCCCCCATTGTTACTCTTGTGAGATCTATCTAAATCTCTTTGTTCCATGGGGAATGTCCCGTGAAAGCCCAAACTGTCTAGTCACCCTGTTTGGCCTATGTGCCTCCACTATATGAGGCTCTCTCCTGACTATGTAGGATCTGGTACAAAAAATATCCTTTGTATCTCTCCTCATCTCTCCTCAATCCTCAAAACTATCATGTCATGTATGGCCTCTACACTATCTCCTCCTCCTAAAGATCAGCTAGTTTCCTCCATTTGTCCAAATCCTCAGAGCCCTCATAATGCCACACTTAGCCATACTCTATCCCATACTAGTAAGCTATTGGTGCTATCACATCCTCCAATCCTGCTCTCACCACTCTTGGCCTAGCCACACTAATGTGCTCCTAGGCCCATACCTATAGCAATGTCACCTATGTCAAGCTAAGCCCCCCTCAATAGCACACAAAGTGCATATCTCTGTATAGCTGTGCTAGTACACATGGACCCCATATGAACTCCCCCTCTCTCCCCTCCACAATGTGTCATATCACCTCCATGTAGCTAATGTTGTAGAAACGCCCACTCCGATTTGGTATCAACAATCCACTAATCAATCCACACAAGTATAGTAGTAGCAGTGGCACCCCTAACGCCAAGCATCTGTCAACATCCAACCCCTTCCTCTGCACAGGAAGGTCATCTCATCCAAATAGGACCCACAACATATGATCCAAATTTTCCCCCTATGATGTCATTGCACTCACCAGGCACCCTACTATAGGTAGCCTCAGTATCCATCACATGTCCTCCAGGGTCACAGTCATCTCCCCTATCGAGAGATGGAATGTTGAGGTAGAGAAACTCCACCGCTCTATGAGGGCTGTCAACATTTCCCGATGATCTCTAATAGTCGGATATCCCAAAAAATGCATCAACCTCGCTCATGACAAAGCCTCATGGTCTACTTCATTCATGGCTACTATAGTCACCTTCAACACCTCCGATCACCTCTCGCATGTTCGTAAACTATCGAACCGCTACGTCCATATCACAACCTATTAGTCATCTTATCATTTCCATCATTTCTTGGCCTCAGGCCCTCTGTCCACTAATTTTCCCCCCTTTTCCAAATTTACCCAATCTCACCAATTTCATTTTCTTTTTTCCCTACCTAGCCTCTCTTTTTTTTTCTTTCCCCCTTGTTCGCACCTTGGCCGAGTCTACCCTTCGGATGGGAAAACCAGCCCTTCAAATGGGAAATCCTGCCCTTGCAGTGGGCGATCCTACCCTCCACCATGGGTAATCCCACTCGGGAGGTGGGTGAACCCACCCTCTACTGCGGGTGAGCCTACCTGGGAGGCGGGAACCCGCCTTCGGATGGGTGGTCGTGCATATGCAGGGTCACCCCTGTCCTGAGTGGGGTTGCCCCTTTTGGGGTGGGATTGTGCCTCTTATGGGAGGGGTCGCCCCTCTTCCATGTGAGATCATCCCTTCCCACCTAACTAGATTTTTGGGTGGATTTTCCCAATCCCAAGGCAAGTCCGCCCTTCCCCCATGCCGCATGCCCATTTCAGGCACTTTTTTCTATTCTTCTCTGTATATTTACCCACTAATTGGGAAAATTTTCTCACATTTACCACCGCCTACCCATTGGGTGAAATTGAAAATTTTCCCTCAACCCATTTTTCTAAACTACCCTAATCCCAAAACCCATGATTTCAAAATGCATTAAAACTTAAAAATATCACACAAAAGGCTTAAAATCACAAAGAGGGTTTTGAACCTAACTTGGCCTAGAATGACACACTTGTGGAAGAATCATCATACCTCATCCCCCTAGTGGATGATGTCATTATTGTAATTGTCTAGCATCCTCATCTCCTCATATCCTCCTCTTCTCTCTCTCTCCCTCAATTGCTAGGTGTGCAAATGAGGCATAGTAATTTCCAAAATTACTATATATAACCTTTTCCCTCATTTTTTAACTTTTTAAGTTAAGAGTATTTTTATCCTTTATTTAACCCTCTTTTCATTTAACTAATCCTCTATAGAGTCATCTGCATTTTATTTTCCTTCAGAACACTATTATTCTAACAATATTTCAAAGAGGGGAAAAATATAGACATCCAAATTTGACCACTCCCATATGGTCAAATCCACTTATTTTATCTGCCTATTTCATCAATATTAATTAAATAACTTATTTAATTAATATGTCCCCTTTCCCTAAGGTTCCTAAAGTATTTAATTCTATAATTAAATACATTACCTTTCATCATTTTCTCTAATTAAATAAATACATCAGGGTAAGTGCACCAAGATGGTTCCCAAAAAGGGGGCTTAAGTGGCCACTTTTTTTTTTTCTGAAATCAGGAAATACTAACCTTGGACATGAAATTGAGGATAGTTACACTCAAAATTTTGAGATGGAACTAAAACAAGGATTGAAGTGCTCCGAGTCTACTTTCTAAACTACTAATTTATTTTGAAAATGGTTGAGATTAAGGGGTTCAAAGAGGGATGTACACAAATTGGTGCTATTTTTGTCAGAAAACATAACATGCAACTCTTGTACAACCTAAGCATGGTGAATTTTTTTGTAGTATTTTTAAAATTGCAACTGTCAAAAGTTAGCTAATAGTATCTAGTTGATGCATGATTTTTCTGATAATTTTTTAATGAATATTTGATTTTTTACTAAGTTTCTAAGTGGGCACTTCCTAAAAAGCAGAATTTTGGCCGTGCTCCCCATAAAGTTTTTTGAGGGTAACTAATTTCTTTTCAATTTTTTTAAAAAAAAATGTAGAATAGAGTCTAGTTTCTAAAAATGTAATTTATTTGAAATTTTGATTAACGGTTAATTTATAATGAAAAAAAACCAAACACTGCTTTTTGGCGAAAAAGAGACATACAAACAAAAAAATTATGGGTGAAAGGCTTAACATTGTTAAAAAGTGAAAAAAGTTACATCGTTGGACAGCTAAGAGAGAACCTAACATTACCCATGTGTTTTCTTTTGTCGATATTGAACTAGATGCAATCCTGATGGTGAGCACGAACCCAATTATGTGAAAAAATTGTAGAATTTGCAAAAACACGTCTTTGGTGATTGGGAATGCCCTCCAAGCCTCTGGGTTGGTATTCCAAGGCAACTACCCATGCAAAGGCTCATGGATTCCCAAAGCAAAATATAACACACTCACATTATAACATGAGCGCGTTATTTCCTAGTTTTGATCTCGTTATGTTTCATCGATATGCATCCTTTTGCCTCTTGCATGTCACTATAGCATTTTGTTTGTTATGCCGAAACCAAAGAAAATCCTCCCGTCCCAATGTGTTTCGTTGTGACCTCATAGAATCAGAGAAACATCATGTAGATAATGCTTCATTATACCAAGAATCACCCCGAATGCCATCTCCCAGTCGCTGAGACATAAGAAATTTTCTTACCGAAACGTGCTTCCTTGCTTCATCCATTTCACTATAACCTTGAGATATCAGAGAGACATCTCACATATTAGAATTTTCTTTACCGAAAATCTTCATTCATCATGAGTCACTGTGACAAATTGGTTCTCTCACTGATGTATTCTTTTATCTTATGTGGGTCGTCGTAACATACTGACATCGGGGATACCTCATATAGAGTGCACTTTGTTTTATCAAAAGACTTTATCCATCTTGTGTGTCGTTGAGACAATCCAATTTTCATCCCAAAAAAGTCCTCATTGTGTTATCGGCAAGACCGAAGGTCACTCACCGAGACATTACTTTGAAAGCCTCAACTCTTACTAATATGCATCCTCCCACCATCGGTCGGTGTGACAATGTATATTCACTATGTCCTCTCACCGGAAGTAATATCTTTGGCCGAAGAAACCATCCATGTGTTTTTTGATAAGACTCTCCTTGAGAAAATGCTGACGAAAACCCCATGTCGACAAGACATAACAACCTAGTCGAGATCACATTACGATATCACCAAGCTCTCACCGATGAACCTCCACATGCATTAGTCAGGGAGACAATTCAAAATCGATGAGGCATTATCCTGATGACCAAACTCCTACCGATAGGTTCCTCCTCGATCACCAAAACCATGTGAAATTCATGCTGATAGAAACCTACAGGTGAATGTCAATCACTGTAACAATGAACAAGTCTTGTCGATCACCTACTGCAAACATATGTTAACACATAGGCAACATGGGTCGGGGAGACCTAGATAGACCTATGCCGATATGGA
>VDFB02026320.1:101240639-101260832 GCA_007258455.2 Sequoia sempervirens
AAAATATGGGGGGCCAAAAGGGGGGCTTAAGTGGCAACTTTTTTTTATGAAATCAGGAAATACTGACCTTGGATGTGGAATTGAGGATAGTTACACTCAAAATTTTGAGATGCAACAAAAACAAGGATCGTAGTGCTCTGAGTCTACTCTCTAAACTACTAATTTATTTTGAAAATGGTTGATATTAAGGGGTTCAAAAGAGGGGCCCACAAAATTGGTGTTGTTTTTGTCAAAAAAAATAATATAGCAACTCTTGTGGCTCCCTCAAAAGGTTAATTTTTTTTAGTACTTTAAAATCACTATAGAAATTAGCTAACAAGATGTGGTCAGCTCAATTTTTCAATAATTTTTAATGAATATTTGATTTTTACTAATTTTCAAAGTGGATACTTCCCTAAAATAGTACCATGCCACCCCTTTAAACTTGGAAACTAATTGAAAAATAATTTTTAATGCAGAATGGAGTCTAGTTTCTAAAAATAAATTTATTTAAATACAATTTTGATGAACGGTTAATTTATAACAAAAAATACACCAAACACTTATTTTTTCCAAAAAAAAGACAAAAAAAAGAAATTATAGATCAAAGGCTTAACATTGTCAAAATGTGAAAAAAAATTACATCGTTAGATAGCTAAGAGAGAGCCTAACATTACCCAGGTGTTTGATTTGTTTGATCTTGAAACACGTGCAAACTTGATGCTTAGCACAAACGTGATTATGTGAAATATTGTAGAATTTGCAAAAAACACATCTTTGGACATTGGGAAGGTACTCCAAGTCTTTGAGTTGGTATTCCAAAGCAATTACCAAGCCTAAGGCTTGGGGATTCCCAAAGAAATAAATAACATGAGCACATTGTAATGCACCCACGTTATATAACACACTCACATTATTTCATAGTTTTGACGTGTTTTTTGCATTTGTGCCCAAGACTTTCCTAGCAAGACATAACATGAGCATGTTATAGCGTGCTTATGTTATGTCTTGTGTCGTGTTAAATGCTAGTCCATTGAATGTATGTATTTATATTTGTATGTTTGTATGTATGTATGCATGCTTATATGTATGTATGTATCAGTGTATGTATATGTATGTATATCAGTGTGTGTATGTATGTATGTAATATTGTATGTACATATGTACATGTATGCTTGTATGTATGTGAAAGATGGAAAATTGTCGCTCTATAGTTTAGGACATAGAACAACAAGTTTTCTTCTCCTTTAATTCAAGGAAACCCTAGAGATCTCAATCCAACGATGGAATGAGGGAAAGAGATCTGCAATAGGGAGTCTTAGGGTATGATTAGAGACTAAAGAGGGTTCACCACCAAGCTAGGGATTGGAAAGACAAGAAATGTAAATGACATGCAAAGTACCATGCAAAACCTAGCTAAATGACCTAGGAAATGAAATTGAAATGCAAAATAAAAGATTGGGAAAGTATAGAGGTGCACCTAGGAGAGTGATGAGGTCAAAACAAGCTCCAAAACCTTAAAATATTGCCATTTGATTCCCACTAGGACTCATATGCCAGTCTCAGCGATTTAGTCCCAAACTAGGCTTTCTGTTCCTAAACTAGAATCTATCAGTGTATGATCTAGATCTTCTAAAATATGAAAAATTACCTATATTAGGAATCATACGCCACAAGTGGCACATCAGTCCCTCTACTTTTTTAGAGGGTTAAGGCTTGATTCTACTCTTTTATCTCTCCTCTTCCTTCCACACTTTGTTTCTAGGTCTGAAACTCTAATTTGCAACCTATATGTGACTTTATGTGATCTTTCAAGCAAGGAGACAACTTGGACAACCTTCTTCAATCTAGTAAATTATTCTTCAAAAATCCTTCAAGCTCCAAGACACCTAGACATGCAATCACACCTGTAGAGAGAGAAAAAATTATTGATTGTTAGGGAATAGGGGTTTGCCTTGGTCAAACCCCATTTCTAAGCTAATTAAAACTTGCGATGAAACAATGAAATATGAAACATGAACAATGATACCTTGAATGATGTCTTGGAATGTAAATCAATAATATAACATGAAGTGGTCATTTAGAATGTAGATCTCGATCTTGAATATGGATATGAAACAATGCTTGCAAATGGATCTTTGATGCTACATCACAACACTAGCTCAAAAACATGCTTGATGTATTATGATCTTGGCATGATAATGGATCTTGAATTGTTGTAACAAATGATGAAGAATTCTACCCCTAAATACCTTAGAAATGATCTTGAATACTCAATAATGATCTTGTGAAGTCTTGGTATGCTTAACTCTTGATTACTTAGGATGATATTATGAAGGCTTATATGAAATAATGATTTGAGACCTTTTTTATACAAGCAATCCATCTAGCTTACCATTTATTAGATCCCAAAGGCTGACATTCATGAAATTTGAACTTAAAACCTTGATTTCCAACTCAAAAACCTAAAAAGGGGCTAAATGGGACTCATATGCCACTTGTAGTGTATAGGTCCATTTTGGATGGGACTCATACACCCAAGGTGGTACAGTGGGTGATCCCACAATAGTGGTTTACAATTTTTGGCCAAACTGGACACTGAAATATATTTTTTTAACTAAATCTTCACTTTCGGGCACCTATAGCAACTAAACCATGAGGAATTTGAAGATGATGCAACCTAAAGTTTTGTGAAATTTTGTCTGTAGATTCTAAATATTTTTTTTTCAAAATTTTTGGAATCATATTGCACTTCTTTTTCCATCTCCCTTGAAAACTAGTTTTTTTCAGAAAACAACATTTTTAAAAAGTGATGCTCACTGTATAACGCATATTTTTTTTCCATGAAGGATAAAATTCTAATTCTTTCAAATTTATATTTGTAACTCTAATATCTAGTGCTTCCACTTGGTTAGCTAGTTTTATATTGAATATTTTTTTTTAATCAAGTTTCGAAGTCAAACCAATTACAATTTAGACATAGTCATGTGACCGTATAACACGTAATTTTTTTTGTATGTATCAATTTTTATTTATTTTTGTTGGATCAAGGACTTCAATATATGGTGCACTCATATTTTTCATTTTTTTTGATAATCTACTATTTTTCCACATGTGCAGAACAGAGAGCTTGATTTTTGGTGAAAAACCTATGTTTAATAAAACTAAAAAAATAAATACATAATAAAACCAAAACATATTAAAATTATAGTCATTGGATAGCTCGTTCTAAGGACTACCTAATTCCAATTGGGTTTTTGAAGTCTCCT
Organism: Sequoia sempervirens; assembly: GCA_007258455.2. Classification (NCBI taxonomy): domain Eukaryota; kingdom Viridiplantae; phylum Streptophyta; class Pinopsida; order Cupressales; family Cupressaceae; genus Sequoia; species Sequoia sempervirens. The sequence goes on from VDFB02026320.1 coordinate 101,243,888, forward strand.
CCATTTTCATCCTCAACCTAAGCTTTGAAGTGTAAAAATCTAGACTTTCAAAGTGCTTGAGGGGGAGAATGAAGGCAAAGGGGGGTTCGAGCAAACCCCTATTTGAACTAGGGTTTGCTCAAACCCTAGTTCAAGCGATCCCCCTTTCCTTTTGCATTTCCTTTATTTTTTTGGGCGAGAAATGTGGGGCCAGTATTTAGTGGGTTCGCTCGAACCTACAAGTTCGTTCGAACCCCTAAAACTATTTTTTTTGCATGAGGTCATTTTTTTCCAGTTTTCCTTCCTCATTCAAATTGTAAACCACTTTTGTGGGTTCACCCATGTATGGATCCCACTAACCCTTTTTCAAGTAGAGGAAATGTTGAGGAGTTGAGAAATTAAGTATATTTGTTGATTATGTGAGGATCTCGGTCGAAATAAGCCTCAGGATGCATAATATAGTGTCTTAGGGGCCTATTAATGATTATATGAAGGTAATAAATGCAAGAGGGCCCAAAAATCAATGTGAATGTGTAAATAAATATACTTTGAAACATTAAATTAAGGAAAAATTAGGTCTATTTAGCTTAAAAGGGCCTTAAATCCAATGTGAATGTGTAAAACACATTACAAAACTAGATCAAGGTGACATTAGTTCCATTTTAATGTTAATCATTCCCAAATTAAGTGTGAAAATGTAAACAGTGACATTTTTCTACACTACATTTGGCCTCCACTTTAGTGAGAAGAGGAATTTTCTTCAAACTCACACTAAAGTATACATTCAAAAGGGGTCCATGTGTATCAATGCAGATGGTCTAGGATAACAAAGATCGAGGAGGTGATGAAGCCCCCAACATTTGTGATCCTACATCAAGCTGACATAAGCACAAAAAGAAATGCACAAGGTGTATGACATGCAACATTAAGATACACAATCATGCAATCTCAATAACTAAAAGAAAGAAGAAAAAAAAGGAAAAACAAAAATAGGTGGATCAAGCCTCAAATTTTTTTCCAACATACGATGTAGATTAGATCTAAGATATTTTTCTAGAAATGCATGTTCACTTTGAGGCAACAGAACTTCAGGCTATGCATTGGGTTAGTAACTAAATAGGTGAGACACATACGTACGTTGTCAATATGCACTCACACACATAAGCAAGTGGCTATGGGAAATTCACGCCTAAGTTCATCTTCCCATTCAACTAGACCAAAGCTATAACTCCTGATAAATTTGATAAGGCACCACACAACAATGAGCTTCGAGCTTCATGAGGCAAGCAAAGCTTTGTATGCTTGATACTCGTGAACAAACAAGATGGTGCCACAAGAGAGAAAATTTTGTTATGCAAGGTGGCCATATAATGGTTGTTGTATGTTCAAAGGTATTTTGCTCAGTTCATGTAAGGTCTCTTGTTAGGGAACATTGTTCCTAATATTTCCAAGAGAGGACAAGTCAAAGAAATGTCATACTCTTGGAAAAAATCAAACCCGTTGACACCACCAAGAAAAGGACACATCACAAGAATAAATAAAATCGCACAGTGAAACATGATTGTTGATGTATGCCCCCACTTTAAAGAGGTTGCTAACACCATTGCTATGAGAAATTGCTTTAAAGTAGGATAAAACATGAGAGATTACTCGGAAATCCCTATTCCAAGTCATATGTTTCGAATAAGCTACATCATGAAAAGGGAAGGGGTTTCCCCCAAAACTCAATATGTCAAATGTGAGCCAACTCAAGGCATGTTGTCCACATCCCAAGCTTTCTCTTATATGTACATGAAAGGTGATCAACTATCCAAAAGAGACAACATCAAGTGACATATGAGGACAAGGCTACCTAACCCCCTTACCCCCACTTAGTGCAAGAAAAAGGGTGAGCTGAGGTGATTGATGAAAACTTAGAAATCAGTATCAATTAGAGGAACTAGGTGCTTTAACATAAGGAAGAGCACCACACTCCTTAAGATGTTGAATTTTGTTACTCAAATTCTTACATTCATTAGTAGAATGACCATGAACTCTATGATATGTACAAAATGAATTCTTGTAGTAAAAGTTATTTTGTGTTCTTGGAGGGATGGATATCAAATGATCTTGGAGGAGTCTCGACAAGATACACTCTTGATCAATAGTAGAATATGTTCCTTTATTTTGTGACAAAGATATCTCTTGCTTATTGCACGATGTCATACTTACACAAGACTCTTTAGATTGCAAGATATTGTACTATTTTTTATGAGTGTGTTTTTATTTGAGTGTGTAAAATCTATCAAATTTGAATCATTAGTGTTTTGCATGATAACATTAACATTAACTGAGGATTTTGTTGTTTCTTTCATTTATTTCAAAGGATAATACTCAAGACCACTAGTGTCTATCAGTTCAAGATGCATTACTGTTAAAGTTGGCTTAGAAGAATCTTTTGTAAGAGTGTTGATATTAAGTGAAGGCTTGTTTGTTTCTTTCGAGGGACAATAACCAAGACCACTAGTCTTTTCCTGCATGTGGGGATCTATAGGGACACAAATACCTTGTTCTCTAGCACCACATCCTTTTCCACTATACCCTAGTTGTTTCATGAGTTCATAACCATTTCCATAAAGCTTTTTCATTTCTTTTGGATTTGGTGGTTGTTCATAGTTAATTTCATCAAAGTTTGTTGTATAATTTGCTTCTTATTCTAAAGTGTTTGAGGTGGGTACTTTTGAAGGGTCTTCTAAATTCTGTGTTGAAATTACTAGTTTTTATTTTCCCTTTTTAGAGTATTTGTTTATGATTCTGTATTCTCCCATGAATGATTTGAAATATAAGGAACCTCACTCATCTTCTAATAACTTCATGAGCTCCTCAATATGTTTTTCTTTGTCTTTTATTTGCATGGGTTCTACTTGTGTAGTTGGTGTCAATGTTTTCAAAGGATTTTCCTTGTCTTTCTCAATTTTCAAACAAGTTTTTGGTTCAATGTTAGCTTCAAGTATGTATGCTTTGTTGTTGTAGACATATTTCATTTTACAATGAAGAGTAGAAGGAACTCCATTCATTGTATGAATCCATGGTCTTCCTAAAAGAATATTATATGAAAGATCATGAGGCATAACATGGACCAATGTTTCTAATGTGTCCTTTCTAGCTGTAATAGGAAAAGTGATCACACCAAGCGGTTGTTTTCCTACATTGTCACACCCCTTAATAGATAAATAATCAGGTTGAATTTTTTATTTATCCATGCCAAGTCTATCCAAAAGGGTCATACTACACACATTAAGGGTGGAGCCATTGTAAACAAGGGTTTTTTTTATTCCCAACCTATTATGTATAGCTATTATCATGAAAGCATCATTTTTTTTTTACACTTCCAAAGGAGGGAGCTCACTTTGGTGGAAAACAATGTCAACATTCATTCCTCAAATCATGCTTGCTATGTTGAATTTGGTTACACATTAGGAGGCATAGGGACTTGTTCTAAGGCACTTTGAATCATGTTATGGTAATGAGGGGAGGCTTGAATAAGGTCCCATAAGGATATCTTAGCAGGATTATTAGTTGTTCAACGAGATTGTACTCTTTTCCACTCTATGAAGGAAAATGAGTGGCACTAGGAAAGATAGGGTTAGGAAATGGGAGGGATGTTGAAGGTATTTGTCTTGGTTGCATATTATTTATAGTGTTATATGTATGAGCAACAATATTATAACTCGGCTGTTGTGAAACATTATTCTTAGGTGGATAAAGGATAAGTTTAGGTTTGTTTTGAGTTTTAGGTTTGTGTGAAGGTGGGTAAAGGATGATTTGAGGTTGAATAATATTAACTTCCCTTAGTGAAGGAGATTCTAATGTTACTTCATCATCTTCATCTAAGGAAACTATGTCACTATTTTCAATGTTATCATTTTCTTGCACCATGATATCCTCCCTGGTAGGAGAGTTTTTAGGAGAAATACAAAGCTAGATTTTCATGACATTCAAAGGTTGGCTCTTCTAAAATGACTTCATTAAAAGTAGGGGAATGACCAATGGTTGAATTATCTTGTTTATCAATGATGGTAGTTTATGATCCCAATTAATGGCTCAATTTTGATAGGATTCATTATATATTTTTTGTTGCTATCATAGACTTTGAAACTTGGTTGTTGATATTTTCCTTAAAACCATAGACCTTGGGCATAAGTTTATCTTTGCCACTTTAATGAAATTAGCATGCTATGAGAATTATCTATGTTGAATTTACAAGTGGTTGAATGAATTTTATTAAGGTAATTATAGATATACATTTGTTTGTGTGTGCTATTGCTATTGTGCAGGTTTCCACTAAATGCTATTGTCAACAAAGCCTGCTACGTGGGAGAAACTCTTTCCAGTTGGATAGTTACCGAGAAGTCAAGAAGTTGATCATTAAGAAGTCAAAGTAGGAAAACTCTCATGGAGGGAAATTCCTAATTCAAATAAAAGAACGTAACCACCTTTTTAATGGTCATATTTTTTGTTGAGAAAATTTAGGGAGTGTGTTGTCTAGATTCCCATTAAAGCGAGTTTACTTTGACCAATTTAGTGCATGCATAACTTCATTTTTTTCTATGCTTTCAATAAGTGGCATCCTCCTATTTTGATGGAGTTGACTGCATAGGTATCTAGGGCTAGTCAGTAGTTTTCTCTCTCTAAATAATGGTCAAATGCTCCTTTTGATAAGGTTGGATATTCTGAGTTTGTACTCACATTTTCTAGTTATACAGTTATATTACTGAGATGTTGTACTTATACTTTCAAGAAATAATATGACATTTTGAGTTTTTGCATTTGAGTTACTGTAAGGGAGACTCACTCAAGGGGGCCCACTTGGTGAGAATTCCATTTATTAGTTTAAAAGTTATTTTCTATTTAGTAGTTAGTTTCAATTAAAACAACTGTTTGTTCCTACAACCACGAAGGAAAACGGAGTAGTTTCCTATCTATTTACTAAGATTTCCATTTCTGTCTTTCATTTCTAGCCTGGTTGTTAATGCTTAGTGCAAATGTTGATTCACGTTCAATTTTTAAGTTGATTTCCTTCTATCACTTTATTTCTAGTATTATTTCTTTCCTAGTTTATGCATGACTTCAATAGAGTCCTAGTGCACATATAGTGTTGATCCATTTCAAGTTCACGTCCCTGTGTTGACAAGTGAAATGAACCTTCAAGATGAGTGAGATAGCTACTTAGTGCATATGTTCAATCCCTAAGTCACATCCCTAAAGGATTAGTTATTAAACCATTAAAGGAGGCCAACATTTTTCGCATCATTGTCAGGGATGGTGTCAAACTAGGAAGTTCTTTGGAGTCATTGATAGTTTCTTTCTTGTTGTAGTATTTCCAAAAGTTTTCTCTTGATATACCCCTCATTTAGGAAAGTAATGACCCAATATTCTTTTACCAATTCTTTGTGTGAGTTGGCTAATATTGAGTTGATACCGCATGCATAGAGGAAGGAGGAGAGATTCTCATGGGAGATTCATTCCTAATGACCCTAATCCATTCTAGCTAGTTGAGCATCAACATTTTCCAAGAGACGAAGAAGAAGAAGCATGCCCTTTTGCTAATGCATTTCCCAATCTAACCGATTCTGACACTTCCTCTAAAGACCAAAATTTGATTGAGAATCCCTTTGCTTTGGAACTTCATCAAGAAACCATGGGTGATGAGAATAACGAGAATAGACACAGAAATAGACCCAACCATCCATCTTTTCCATTTCCTATTACTCATCAGAATGAAGTTGACAACCTCAAGAACATCCTTGCTTCAATCCTTCTTAAGTTTTATGGACTTGTCAAAGAAGACCTTGACACTTTTTTTTTTGAGTTTGATATCCTTTGTAGAAGCTATGACTACACCACTAATGCTCATAGGCTTAAATTTTTTCCTACCACCTTGAAAGAAGTTGCATTAAGATGGTTTATGAGCTTAGGTAGGAATACTGTGGAAACTTGGAATGATATTGAAACAAAGTTTCTTGAGAAGTACAAAGAATATCGTAGGGGTAGTGACATGAGAGGAGATGACATATTTAGGATGCAGTAGAAGCAAGATGAGAGTTTGGAGGATTACATTTCAAGGCTTATGTTTTCTCTACAGAAATCTCCACATCATACACTCAATGAGGAGTCTCAAAAGCTCCTCTTCCTTAGAGGGATCACTGAGAGCTGCACTAATGCTTTGGACCTGATTGGAGGAGGAAATATCACCCAAGTTCCTTGGGATGATATTAAGAAGATATGTCAGAACTATTCTAGGGAAGCTTCAAAGAAGGGAAGAGGCTACCAATCCTCTATGGGTAAATCATCCACCAATTGAGTTTCAAGGATGGAGATTACTCACTTGTTGGAAGACTTCAAGCAAGACATAATAATCAATCTAGCTACTCAACTGGATACACTTCAAACAAAGAAGAAACATGAGGAGGGTGAGGCAATGTTAGCAGAATACTACACTCATTGTAGAAAAAATGACTACAAATGAAAAATGGTAGCTAATATTGACATCAAGCAGATTCCACTTGAGTTCAAGAAAATCCAGGGTGAAGATAATCAAGTCTACTACATTGCACAAAGGAGGCCATAGGCTCCAAGACAAGGTATGCCACCAGATCCATTATCTTTTATTGGGCCATGTTTCAATTCTTATGCATCCAATAACCAATGGAAACCCCCATATCCATCCAAATACGGAGGATATCCACCTCAGCCTTGGAATAGCCCTCCAAATATCTAGCCCAATAACCAAAAATCTCCACCCCAGTGGCAACAAACTCAAGGGAATTGGCAACAGTTTTAGGGGAATTGGCGAACACCTCCAAGAAACTGGCAACAAACATCCCAATGGATGGGAGGAAAACAATGGTGAAAACAGACAACTAGTTACATGCAACCACCTTCACAGCCCTAACATCCTACTATAATGCCTCCTCCTACTAGCTCAAGTTCAAGAAAACCTAGACCTACTCATTTACTAGCTCATCCCACACCTAACCAAAATAACAAACCACACCAGCAGCATCAAGTATATTTTGTAGATCCTAATCAATTTCCTACATATGTTGTGCATGTGAGTGACATCCACATGCATTCATAAACTACTTTTCCAGGTCCTTCCACTCCTGTCATCACCGAGATTCCTATGGAAGAAGAGGAGCCTCTAAATGTCCCCATTTAGCCTAGTGTATCCAAAAATCATGAACCAGTTTAACAGACTAATCAAGATCCACCATTTCCTCAAAGGTTAGAAGTTGCTAAACAAAAGGAAGAGAAGGAAGAAACAACCTTTGACATCTTGGATTATTTGAAACACATATGTGTCAAGATACCTTTGTTTCAAGCCATAAAAGATGTCCCTATATATGGAAAAGCAATCAAAGAAGCATGCCTTAAAAAGTTAGGGAGGAGAAAGAAAGACCACACCACGGTTCATGTGGTAGGACAATTAGCAGACATCATGCTTGGAAAAGTTATAGTTCCTAAGTACACTAACCCAAGTAGTCCTATGGTAGGAGTTGTCATAAATGGAATCCAAATAAATAATGCTCTAGTTGACTTAGGAGCAGCAATAAATGTGATGACCAAGGACATCCTACAACAACTAAATCTTGCTAACATGAGACCTACTCCTAGTATCTTGCAGCTTGCTGATAGTTCCACTATTAAACCTTATGGTATAGTAGAGTACCTTGTGGTAACTTTAGATTCTTGGGAGTGGGTATGTGTAGGATCATGATGGGTAAAAAAGTGGTGATATGGTGGGTATGTGTAGAGTATGTGATTGACAACTTTTTTTAACCTAAAACTGATTAAACAAAAAGGGTTTTTAAAGGAGATTCTCATCTCTCCACCAATATAAATTATGCTTTACTTTGAATTTAATAAACAATTATTATTTATTTTCTATTTGAATTACGACTAAAGTCATAATTGATAGGTTGATTAAAAACATCAATAAGCTTTCAAATGGTATCACATTCTTTGAATATGAAACATGTGTCACATTCTATGCTTCACTATAAATAGTATTAAAAAAAAAAATTTATGAATTTTTGACCAAGTTAAGGTGGTCAAACATACAAGTTTTTATACTTTTTAAAAGTTGTAATAAAAATTCATAATTAATTATTTACTTGAAAAAAAATGCAAAAAAATATGCATCAACATCTACATGAGTCCCTCTACTTATATCTAAAATCTTCTAAAAAATATTATCATTTTATTGTGGTTAGGGTGGTTAGACAAACACCTACTTTTTTATTTTTTCCCTAAAATTTAAGTACTATTGCATTGAAATTTTAAGTTTTCAAATGATTTAAAAATAAAATTAAACCTAGTAGTTTAGAAACTACATTCAATTTGCTATAGATTCTATTCTTACATATTTTTGAAATAATATAGCTAACTTATTCAAATTTTTACGTCAAGTTTCCTAACTCTATTTTTTTGATTTTTTTGCCACTTAAGGGCCTATTTTTCCCATGATGATCTAGCATATACCCGAGTACTAGCAGATTTTATGATTCTTTCTCATAAAGCTACACTAGGCAGGTATCCCATTATTCTAGGAAGGCCATGGTTAGCCACAATAGATGCCTACATTGGATGCCAGACAGGGGACATGACTATTTCTGATGGGAAGAGCACCAAAAAGCTTATTCTCTACCCTCCTGCTCAACCATCTCATGACATGGATAACCCTATATGGCCACATGTTGAAGAAGAGGCCGAGGAAGTCAATTCAGTGGCACAACTTATGATGTTAGGAAAAATTTATTTTATGCAGCTCTAGGAAGAAGATGAAGTGTTTTCCACATAATTCAGAACCATTGTGAGGTACAAGAAGAGTCATCAACTCATGAATTTGGTTCTGCTAGTTCAATAAAGACAATTCTACCTACTCTTGTAATTGAACTTCCTACAACAACTGATATGCTTCATGCATTGCTTCCACATGAATTAAAAATGCCAAGTGTTAGTGAAGTAGCTATGATAGAGTTAACCACAAAAGTGCAAGTGCCAGAAGGAAAACATCTAAATATTAATAGCAAGCTGAGTCAAGAACAACAGTTGTCATTGAAAAACCTATTGAAGACCCACCAACATGCATTTGCATGGGACTACCATGATATGAAGGGATTCAATCCTAAGCTCTATACTCATAAGATATATATCAGAGATGATTGCACACCAATAACACAACCACAAAGGAGAATCAACCCTGCATTGAGGGAGATTTTCAAAGGGGAACTTTAGAAATTATTGGATGCAGGATTTATCTACCCCATCTTAGACAGTCAATGGATGTCCCCATCGGTGATTGTGCCTAAAAAGGGAGTGAAGTGGAGATTTTGTGTTGACTACAGGGAACTCAACACTACCACCAAAAAGGATCATTTTCCCCTTCCTTTCATAGACCAAGTGTTGAATTCCCTTGTAGGAAAGCAGTATTTTTCTTTTCTAGATGGATTTACTAGCTACAACCAAATACAAATTGCCCCTAAGGATCAAGAGAAGACCACCTTTACCTATCCATGAGGGACTTATGCATACTCAGTGCTTCCATTTGGTTTGTGTAATGCACTTGCAACTTTCCAGAGGGAAATCATTAGTATATTTTCAGAAATCTTACATGATTGCATGGAGATTTATATGGATGATTTTACTACCTATGGTGTTGATTTTGCAAAAGCTCTAGAGAACCCGAGGAAGGTTTTACAAAGATGTGAAGACCATAATCTATCATTGAACAGTGAGAAGTTTTTCATGATGATGCAGGAAGGAGTAGTCCTTAGATACTACTCGTGCAAAGCAAAAAGATGTTAGAAGTTTCTTGGGTCATGCAAGGTACTATAGGAATTTCATCAAATATTTCAGCAAAATGGAAACACCACTTTATAATCTCACTAAAGATGTTGAATTCCAATGGGTAGAGTACTGTGACAAGGCATTCTCTAATCTAAAAGTAGCCTTAACCCATTCTCTTGTCCTCAAAGGTCCTAATTGGGAGCTTCCTTTTCACATTCATACAGATGCATCAGACTATGTTGTAGGAGTTGTATTGGGATAGAAAGAAGGAACCATTGAGAATGCAATCTATTTTATTAGCAAAAACCTACAAGGGGCTAACTTCAATTTCACTATGACAGAAAAAGGATCGTTGGCAGTCATCTATGCACTTAACAAATTCAAACACTACATAATAGGGTATTAGATTTTTATTCATACAAACCATGCAACAATAAGATACCTCATGAATAAGCCCCACATTTTAGGAAGGCTAGCAAGATGGTTGTTCTTAATGCAGGAGTTTGAGATCACCATTGTTGATAAACTAGGAAAAGAAAATGTTGTAGCTTACTTTCTTTCTAGATTGACTACATCAGAAGATAATCAAGTCATTGATGACTCTTTCCCTAAGGAATATTTATTTTCCATCAGTGTGCATACTCCTTGGTATTCTGACATAACCAATTATCTAGTTATAGGGAAATTTCCTCCTCATTTCTCTCCAAAAGAGAGAAGTACTCATTGAGAAAACCTTTCCTTTTTCATGGATTGTAGGTTTTTTATTCTACACTAGACTGGACCATGTCATGAGAAGATGTGTAAGAGAAGATGAGACATATGATATATTGCATGCATGTCACAATGAACCATGTAGAGGGAATTTTGTATCCAAAAGGAAAATAATGAAGATTTTTAATATAGGATACTACTAGCCCACACTTCATAAGGATGCAAGCAGGTATACAAAAAAGTGATAGATGCTAGAGGATGGGCTGGCCAATAATATCTGATGAAATTCCCCTTTACCCACAGGTAGTAATCACTCCATTTGATAAATGGGGACTAGATTTTGTAGGACCCATTGATCCTCCATCAAATGGTAAATCCTACATCTTGGTTTGCATTGACTATGTGACCAAGTGGGTTGAAGTTAAAGAAATTAAGCATGCCAGAGATAATAAAATTACAAAAATTTTGTATGAGGAAATTTTCACTCGTTATGGGGTTCCAAGGGAGATAGTGATTGATCAAGGGGATCAATTTACATCAACCCTTGTCACAACACTAGTTAATGAATATAATGTGAGGCACAAGAAGTCTATTCCCTATCATCCTTAGGCCAAAGGCCAATTTGAGGTGACCAATAGGGAAATTGAGGCAATTCTAACAAAAAAGTGGCTATTCATAGGACAGATTGGGAAAATAGGCTGCCAGAAGTTGTTTGGGCCTATAGGACCACATAGAAAACAACAACAGGTTTCAGTCCTTTTGAATTACTGTATGGAAAACCAACTATGTTTCCCATTGAATTTGAGCATAAGACTCTTAGACTGCACTAGACTTAGAGATGGATATCTCTAAGGCACAAAAAGATAGAATCATGCAGCTGAATAATTTGGATGAGATGAGAATGACAACCTTGCATCACACTGAGGTATTGCAAAATAAAAAGATCAAATGGCATGATAGGTACATAAAGGACAAGAAGTTCCATCCTGGTGATTGGGCACTCCTTTATGACTCTAGGTATCAAGACAATGTAGGAAAATTGCAGACTAGATGGTTGGGACCATATGAGGTTGTAGAAGTCTTTCCCAACAAAGCTATACAACTCACCACTATTGAACCTATCCAATTCAAACTTTTGGTAAATGGTAACTATCTAAGGTTGTATCACAAGCCAATGTCCAAGGAAGAATTCATGCAACAGTTTAATCAACACCCAACCTTTGAACTTCCTACAGTCGAAGGAAGTGGACCTAGTGTCCCTCCTTCTGACTGATCCAAATACACATGCAACCACTTCATAATAAATACTTCCACTTTTGTGGGAGTCCACTTCTTCATTAATCCACCCATCCACCCATCCATCTCCATCTTCTCTCTCTTTCATGACTCCACCATCGCTCCACTTCGCCATCACTTCATTCCATTCCATCACAACTACATTAATTGTTCAACCATACTTCTTAAAAGTAATCAATACTTTCTCCACATTATTTGCAAAGATACTCCAAGATTTTAGGTACGTACAAAACAATTATCTATTATATCTTTATTATCTTTAGTGCATTTATTTAATTACTATAATTAAATGTAGATATTTCACATAGCATGAAATTGTACCCCACTTTGTCCAATCATAATTATCAACCAACCTGTGTGGACACATGCTGTAAATTAGGTTGGGAGGAGTGTCAACTCACAAGTCCACGTGTCATCCATATTAGCAAATTTAAATTGATCCAATTTGAATGATAAATTGAAATGACAGCTTGCATGTGTGAAATTTCACTGAACTGTTGTGATTCTTTTGATAAGTTAATGAATCTTTATTTCCTAGTCATGATTTCAAATGTCACCCAAAAAAAGAAATTTGGTGAGTTACATAACATTGGTTTCAGCATGACAAAAGGAAGAAATGCAGGAAGAAGTTGGGGCTTTTAGAAAGAGATTACAGGAAAAGTAAATTTAGCAGAGTGCTTGTTTGATTGTGGGCATCTGAACGATGGGAGGTCAACTAATTCATAATGAACCCATGATTCAGAATGTGGTAATGCAGGATGCACCTTCTTTGGAAAAGTTTAGAAATTGCGGATGGCTGGACTATTTCTTGAAACTCGACAACTACATTAATAAAGACATTGGGTAGGAATTTGCACAGACATTCTTTGAGGGGAAGGTAATGGTAAAAGGGTTGGAGGTGATCATTACTAAGGAAATAATTGCGGAGGTAATAGGTTTACTTGATGATGGTGAGCCATACCCTACTACAAAATATGTAAGGTCAACTTGGGCTGAATTTACTAAACCTAGTGACCCTCTATTGGTGGTGGATAAACAAGGTACAAAGAGAACTTCTCTCACATAGCCATGGAGACAAGTAGTTGTCCACATTGTCAAGTGCATCACTTGTGAGGGATACTTCATGCCTCCATTCTATACACTTCAAGCTCCTAAACCATATGAGGCATGGACAAAGAACAAATGTGTCCAATGTGCTATATCACCTCCTTTCCATCATGGTAGCCAAAATGTAGAAAGGTAGGGATAATTTTGTCTCTCACCATTATTTAATCAAATTGTTAGTGGAAAAATATTTGGAAGAATTATCTGATATGACATGGGAGTAGTTTATAAACATTGATTAATTTATACCAGAACATGTATGTCCTAGAGGTCAAACTCAACCTCGTAGGGATAGTAGGGAAGAGAGGGTTGTTGAAACTAATTTTAGAGCATCAACCTCTGGTGAAAACCCTAGTTCAAACCCTCCTACAATTGAGCAAGCTATTGAAATTGGTTCTTTTGAGTTAGAATATTTAGGTGAGGAAAGTTCATCCTTAGATTCTGATGATAATGTCCCTTCCAAAACCCCAATTCGAACTAGGGTTTCCCTTCAAAGAGAAGAGGCACAAATGAAAGAAGCATAAATGAGAAAAGGGAAGGCCAAAAATTAAACGACAAAGAAAGCAACACCAAGCCCTAGGAAACGAAAGGATGATAACATTGTTCCTCCTGTAGCCGAAGAAAAAGATAAAAACCCTCCTAAGAGATCAAAACCAATAGGACCAACCACTGTTGTACCTCCAAAGAGAAGCCCTAGGCTTAGAAAAACATCTAGTGAGGAGATGGAAGCCCTAATGGGGCAATTGAATGTTGAGGAAAAATATATTTCTGAAGAACAGAAAAATATCATATTGGTAGAGCTTACTGCCATTGTGGAATAGGTTGAGAACCAGGAGCAAGATGAAAGCCAAGAAATTTTGCAGCAATAACAAAATGAGAATCTAGAGTTCCTGCAACCTAAGCAAGATGAACAACTAGAATCACAACAATTGGTGCCATTTGAACTACAAGAATTGGTGCCAGGGAATATTTTGGTAGGAATACATAAACCTATTGCCTTTTCATGGAATGATGTAGCTCTACAATTATGGAGTGAGATGCAAAGGAAAGAAGAGAAATGGAAAAAGGAAAAGCACAAGCTGTAGAATGAGATTAAAAAGAAAGATGCGGAGATTGAAGAGGAGAATGAAAAAATTGTTGCATTTAAGGAAAGGGTAAATAATGTGGTAGATTTAATACCTGGATATGTGCAGGATCATCATGGAAAAATTAGGCCCTTAAGTGGCAAAAAATTTAGAAAAATCAGAGTTAGGAAACTTGACATAAAAATTTGAATAAGTTATCTATATTATTTCAAAAATATGTAAGAATAGAATCTATAGCAAATTGAATGTAGTTTCTAAACTATTAGGTTTATTTAAAAAAAATCTATTTGGTCAAAATTTTTTAAATTTCAATGCAAGATGCTCATATGCAACATCCAACCTTCTCTTTGGGTCGCTGAAGCTTGTTTCAAAGAGGTTCCAAATTGACTAAGAGGCTGGAGGTTGAAGATGAAAGTTCAGTCCATGGTGATTTTATGGAAGAATAATGTGTTTTTTTTGTAGTTTTTTGCTCTGATGTCTGATGTCTTGTTAATTAGTATTTGTATATTTGAAGCTGAATTTTCATATATTATCAACTTTTATGGGTGTTATAAGGGTGATGTATAGGTGTTTTAAGTAGTAGTTCCTTTCCAAATTTGAAGCTAAATTTTGGTACATTACCAGCTTCTTATCATATGCTCTCAGAACTAAATGTAAAAGCTTACTTTTTATAATATATATATATATATATATATGCTCTCATGCCTTTTGATTAAAAAAAATAAAGAATTCAATGCAGTAGTACTTAAATTTTAGGGAAAAAATAAGAAGGTGTCTATCTGACCACCTTAACCACAATAAAATGATATTATTTTTTTTATAAGATTTTAGATATAAGTAGAGGACTCATGCCCTGATGTGATGCATATTTTTTTGTAATTTTTTCCAAGTAAATAATTAATTATGAATTTTTTATTACAACTTTTAAAAAATATAAAAACTCATATGTTTGACTACCTTAACTTGGTCAACACTTCATGAAATTCATTTTTTTTAATCCTATAGTATGCAAAGCATAGAATGTGACACATGTTTCAGATTCAAAAAATGTGATATCATTTGAAACCTATAGATGTTTTTCAATCAGCCTATCAATCAGGACTTTAGTTGTAATTCAAATAGAAAATGAATAATAATAATTTATTAAATTCAAATTAAAGCATAATTTATATTGGTGGAAAGCTGAGAATCTCCTTTAAAAACCCTTTTTGTTTCATCAATTTTGTGTAAAAAAAGTCATTAGCCACATACCCTACACATACCCATCATATCACCACTTTTTGGCCCATCATGGTCTTGCACATACCCACCCAAAATGCTAGCATGTAGAACTCCTCCTAAAGTGTATGCCCTGCACTTGAAGGAGTGAAATCTTTCCTTTAAGACATCAAGGATCATTTTAGGTTTGAGTCCTACTCTTGACACTCCACATGAATTTTTCCAAGCTTATTAGTTTGCTCCTCCTAATGTTAAAAATTTGTAAAGTGAACTACACTTGCGCAATTATGTTTTGTCTGATGATCATGATTGGAATCCCTTACTATATATTGGAGACCTCCATTTAAGGGAATTTATTTCCTAAATGCAGAATGAAATTAGTTGGGGACAATAGTATAGAATTTACAGGTTAAGGGAATTTCATACTCCCTTGCCTCTTAGGGTTGAATCTAGCAACCTTGGAGATATTTTCATGACATGGCATAGAATTATTTACCTCCCTAGCTACAAGGATAATATTATGCCTATTAGAGAAGAGACCTACAAAGAGTATGAGAAGGTAGCTGAAACCATAGGAAAATTAGTAATGGGATATTTAGCACAGAGGTGGAACAGTTTTCCAGAAGAGTTGAAACAAGCTGAACCCCACTCTTTACAAAACTATGTTGCAACATGCAAAAGATTTGATAGGTTCATGCAAATTGGTAGAAGCAAGTAGCATTTTTGGCTTCCATTAACATTTTAGCCACCTAAATTATTGTGTTCTGTCCTAGATTATAAGTTCTACCAGTATGACATAGTTGCAGAATGGGAAAGATGGAATAGACTGGAGAGCAAACAAGGATTCTACCGAGATCCTAATTCAGACACCACAGAGAATGATGTGGGGTAGCTGGCAGTTGGTGACTTCAGGGTACTAATTAGTAAGAATAGTGTTCCTTTTGTTGGAGGACCAGTAAAACATTAGGTTGGGGGGGAATGATGAGCCCAATTAATGGCTCAATTTTGATAGGATTCATTATATATTTTTTGTTGCTATCATAGAACTTGACACTTGATTGTTTAAATTTTCCTTAAAACCATAGACCTTGGGCATAAGTTTATCTTTGTGACTTTAAGGACATTACCATGCTATGAGAATTATTTATGTTGAATTTACAAGTGGTTGAATGAATGTTAATAAGTTAATTATAGATATACATTTGTAAAAAATTTTGTGTGTGCTAATGCTATTGTATAGGTTTCCACTAAATGTTGATGTCAACAAATCTTGCTACGTGGGAGAAATTCTTTCCAGTTGGTTGGTTACGAAGAAGTCAAGAGGTCGATCATTAAGAATTCAAAGCGAGAAAACTCTCATGGAGGGAAATTCCTAATTCAAATAAAAAAATGTAACTACCTTTTTAATGGTCATATTTGTTTTTGAGTAAATTTAGGGAGTGTGTTATGCTAGATTCACATTGAAGCAAGTCTGCTTTGACCAATTTAGTGCATGAATAACTTCCTCCATCTTTTTCTATGCTTCAATAAGTGACATCCTTCTATTTTGATGGAGTCAAATGCCTAGGTAGTTAGGGTTAGTCAGTAGTTTTCTCTCTATTAATAATGGTCAGATGCTCCTTTTGATAAGGTTGGATATTCTAAGTTTGTACTCGCATTTTTTAGTTTTACGGTTCTATTACTTAGATGTTGTACTTATGCTTTCAAGAAATAATATGACA